>OY757929.1:34058553-34388528 GCA_963585895.1 Sepioteuthis lessoniana
CAACAGCTCTGCATGGACACAGGATGTAGTCTAGAAGACCCGCTGGAAACAATGGATGTTAGGGACAAATGGTGAGAGAGAGAGAGTCAAGGAAATCTGTATATGCAGTATGACCAGATGATGATGACATAATATATATATATATATATATATATTTTATGTAAACACACACACACACACATATATGCATATACACAGTATTTTATATATATACATGTATACATATGTAATATGTATACATATATAATATATAGATATATATGTATATTCATTTGTGTGTGTGTGTGTGTGTGTGTGTGTGTGTGTGTGTGTGTGTGTGTGTGTGTGTGAGCCTATGAGAAAAACAGACTTAGGAACAATTATTAACTTAGTAAGCAATTACTTTTGTCTGTTTTCTGGTATGAAATGAATTAAATGTCAAAAATTTATTAGTTGGTAATACTTACTGAAATAGATAAGAAATCTCATCTTAAAATTCTTTGAATTTAGTGGAATGGGTAAAGTAGCTGTGGTTGGTGGTGTGCATATGGGTATAAAGATTCTAAGGGACATAATAGCATAACAGGTGACAACACAGGTGGAAAGTAGAAGTGGTAAGAAGACACATACCAGAAAGTATCCAACTATTCTTCCTGCAGCCGAGGGTAAATAGTAGGGCTAACTGGGCTCTTAACTTGTTAAGGCAGAGAATGAAAACTCTGAATGCGAACCTGTTAAAATCTACTTAAAATTATCTTGTGCTGTATCTTGTGGATGGGTTGGGTAAATATATAAAACTATTCAAAAATGTGCATGTGCATAACAGGAATAAATAATCCTGAAAGTCTTATAAAAGATAATATCTTAAAATCCTGCTTTGAAAAATTTAAATTGGATGCAGCTGTGACCAGATGAAGAAGAGAAAATATGTAATGACATCATTTTTCAAGATGGCAGGAAGTTAATGAGGTAATATCATTTTAGGGGGAATCTAAACAGTTTTAATAAAAAAAAAACAAGAAAAAAGAAAAGATAGGACATTTGAAACAATGAGGTGAAAGTTTATTAATAAAGTAATTAGGAAGTTGATAGACAAAAGATAATGAAAAATTCTGGAAATATGTTTTGTGGTAATTTAAAATACTTATCAAATATATTTACCTTTAAATCATATGTAAACATTTCTATAAAAAAATCTAATTGAAATAATCAATTTCTAAATCTAGTAGCTAAATCTAATAGCTAAACCTAATAGCTAATTTCTAAATCTAGTAGCTAAATCTAATAGCTAAACATCTATACCAATTATCATCATTTATATTAATCAATTGTGAAGATTTCAAATGAACAAATCAGACTATAGTTTTATACTTATAGAATTATTTCAAATAGAAACATATTTCAGAGAAATATTTTTACCAGTCTAATTTTAGATCTGATTGTTCTCTGCAACTTTTTATTATTATTTATGGGTCAGGCTTCAAGTTTGCTAAAGTTAATTGGAGTTTAAATTAACTTGATGATCTGGTTTGGTATTGCAATTAGGTTCATATAATATATCTCTTAGCTTTTAATATATTATACTATTCACCTCCTTGACAGTGAGAACTAAATGTTTATCTAAAAATAGCCTCAACTGAGAGGATTGTTTTAGTAAGAGAAGAATGAATAGAATTAGAAATACAAAAAGAAAATCTTCCATAGTCACATTAGCAACAATCGATAAGTAAAACATTATTTTCAGATACAAACTTTCTTTTCAGTGTTTTTCATCCTAATTTTTTTTCACCATTTGAAGCCTGTATCAAAGTAAAATCATTTCTTTTGGCTTTAAAATATCAGTTGCAATTTTTCTTGGATATTTTCACAAGAATTTTTTGAGTCTATTTCTAAGCTAAGTTTCAACCTATCTAATCTGTATTTTTATATTTACCATTTTTAAACAAAGTTTATTTTCATTAAGCATATCCTTCCCTCAAATACTGAATTGAAATGAAAAAATTTGAAATCATTAATGAAATTATTAGAAATAAATTGATTCCATTTGCATTCAGATAACATTAAAACAGTGCCAGTCAGTGATGATATAAAAAGTTTAGAATGCGAATATAACATTTCTTAAGGTAAGCTAATGGCATGAAAATGTTGGCTTTGTTTAATCGCAAATGATAATAATACTTTTCTATAAAATCTTATAGAGACTGTTGTCGTCATAAAAAGAGAAGTTAAGGTGTCAGCAGATATTATTTGGAGTTTAAGGACATTTATCATGGAAATATTTTTCCTGTAAAGGGTTTGAGGGCAAAAAAACTTTTTTTTCCCTAAGAATGTAAACTTCTAAAATAGAATAAACAAAACAAAAAAACTGTTAGTAGCAAAAAGGCAGGGAAGCATAAAAAAGAAAAAGAAGAAAACTGAGATAGATGAGTCAGAGAGAAAGTAGTTCAGGCATGAAAAAATGCATATATAAATATAATGAAGAAAGTATTTTTAGTCATAACCTTTATCTGTGATAAATAACAAATTTCAAGGAAGCAAAACAGGGTCTATTTTTTGAGGGTTTTGATTGTCTAAGAAGAAAAAAGATTCCAAGTATGTTCACAAGAAATATGAAACTATTATTATAAGCCTTAGTTGATGTGTATTTACATCATTGTATAGAAGATATGGGTAGTTGGTTGTGTGTCTTTAAAGCTGTCTTTCCCCCTTCTCATTGATCTGGCTGAATGCACATATGTAACACACACACACACACACACATACAGACACACACATGCATATGCATGTTAGTGCATACTGACACACATACTAGAATGATTTCCTTTTATTTATTAGTCAAAACAAAGCAGCATATTCTTATGAATATAAGTCTGCTGCTTAACATTGGTGAATAGTCAGGTTTAGCACAAGTATCAGCAGATGTGGAGTTAAGAAATAAATAGATGGCTTTGTGGGAAGACAATATGTCTACTTAATGACCTATTCATCAAGTAATTTGGATAATTCACTTGGCTGTTTTGCTTTGGTCCCGAGATTTACATCCAATCAAATAAATTGATTTTTCTTCACTTTCTAGTAGTAATAATTTTAATATATATATATATATATATATATATATATATATATATATATATATATATAGATAAGAGGGACAAAAAGTTTGGAGCCATCCTGTATTCCTTTTAGAAAAAGCACCTTAAAATGAAATATTTTTGTATTTCTTTAAAGTAAAAGATAAATTCTATTAACTACAATATATTTGCTTTTATTTTGATGAAATAAGCAGTTAACAGTAAAAAAAATCATCATGATACTACATATTTTGTTTTTGTCAATAAATTCACCACCTGCCTTAATTACTGCTTTACAAATTCTTGACATTCTTTCCACAAGTTTTTGAAAAAAAAAGTAGATGACAGATCTTTCCAAGTATTCTTCAAGCATTGAAAAAGCTCACTTTGAACTCTCCGATCCAATTCACCCCATACTATTTCAATGGAGAGAGGTTAGGAGGTTGAGGTGGCCAAGTAATAATTTCCAAAATTTTGTTCCTTTTTTTCTACTTGACACAATTCTGACATAATTTAGAAGAGTGTTTTGGATCATTGTCTTGCTGAAAGGTGATTTTTCCCCCAATTATGTGTAAACCAGATGGTATAATATGGCTTTGAAAAATAGAATGATATTATTTTAGAAATCAACTTCTTGGCAATTTGTCTTTGAAAGTAACCTTCTTTGAAATAAATTTCAATAAATTTCTGGCACTGAAAAGAAGATTCCTTTAAATGAATTCTTTTCAAATCTCCAAATATATTGCAACTAAAAGTTATCTGCATATTACTGACTTTTTCTTTTAAAAGAATTACTTTGAAAATGCATCAGATAAGTGAAGCTTATAATGTTGTAATGAGTAAAAAGCAAAAATATCAAAAAATGAACTTCCACGTCAACAGAAGCAGCAGGTGGTGACAAGCAGGAACAAACAGACTTTCTAATTGAGAAACAATACATTTATTTGCTTTCATTGATTGTCAAACAATTATCATTTTGAAATATATTGGGCTTTAAAAAGTCAGAAATCCTAAAAAAAAAAAAAATCCCTGAGAATACAATGTTTACAAATCAATTTTCTCAAGTTTCTTTTTGATTCATTTAAGGATTATTACCCACAAAATACTTCTAATTGACAGGTAAAAGGAAAGTGTGGTGAAAAGAATTGTTATTAACAAGTTTTGTTGAGATTCACAAAAATTCAGGAAGAATCTAAAGTCAAAACTTGGAGAGATCAGAAATTTGTGGACATGGGTGTAAATAAAATCAGTCAAATTCCAGCTTTTAATGAAAAGAAAAGAATAACTTACTACTACTACTACTACTAGTAGTAGTGGTAGTAGTAGTAGGAAAAATGAGTACATTTATGTATTTACCCAAATCTTCACCACAAGTAAGATGAGACAAAAGATCAATTTTTAACCAGAGTACAACTAGTTTGAATTCTTTTTTCCTTCTCCTTGACTGGTTGCTGAACCGAGGCTAGAGAACCCAGTTTGCCTTACTATTTACCCATAGCAGGTGGGGAAGAATAGATGGCTTTATGCTGTTCCCAAAAGCATTAGTGCTATGTGAAATGCAAACAGCCTTGTCTAGGGTTTGAAGTGGGGTGGCTGGTTCCATTTCCCACGACAATAACCAGAACACTAAGCGCGCCTTTTTAACGTGTACATATATGAGGAAAAAATCTTTTTGCATTGTTGACTTAAATTTAGAGATCAATACCAGGTATTTATTCTGCTGATGCAGAATTACACACACACACACACACACACACACACACACACACCAATTCTTTTGCTTATGCTGAGGCTGCTAATTGATCTGTGGTAAGATGTCCAGTTGGTGTAAAGTCAGCCGGGTTTCAATTCCAGCTTGAAGCATCTTGCATATCTAGGTACACTGATGAGTTGTGATACAAGTCTCTCTGTAGATGATAATATATATATATATATATATATACACACACACACACAAACATTGTATATATAAATCAAGATTTTAAATAAAAAATTTTCAAGAAGAGGAAACAATATCAAACTGAAAGTGACTCACAAAGATTTTCTTCATTTATAAGATAATAGATTGCGGGTTTTTACAATGACTACATGTAAATGTATGGAAAAAGATCATCAGTATGTAAGACAAAATTTGCAACTTTGAAAGAAGGAGATACATTGCAACAATTTTTGTTTGCCAGAAGTGACGAGGTGCTTGTGTGAAGAAGGTGGGGTGGTAGTGAAATGTCATCACCACTCCTAACCACATGTTTTCTACTTTCAAGTCTTTCTTTTCTTTCATCATTGTAAGAGAACTTAGGAATATGAGTCCGAGTCGAAAAAAAAAAAATCCATAAAACAAAAAAATAAAACAAAAGAGACAGTGTAAGGAAAGTGTTTAGTTGAAAATTATGGAATTAGAAAGATGTAAGATTTTTCTGCAACCAGGATTAATTTAATTATCAACAGGTTTATTCATTTTATTTTTGACTGACAAATATTGCGCCCCAAGAAAATCTAACGCTTCTCTTTTATTTCAAAATTCTTTCCCCCGTCTTTGAGTTCCAAGCCATCCGAAAAAATGTTTCTGGTCATTACAAGGCTTAACATTTCTTGCCGACAAAATTAGGATTTGTTAACGAGAAAAGAAAAAAAAACGACTGTTATTGGGGCATTTCACTTGTGTACTGGAATTTGTAAATGGTTTAGTTTTGGAAAACTACTGAAAAGTTTCATTCTTGGAGAGAGAGAGAGAGAGAGAGAGAGAGAGAGAGAGAGAGAGAGAGAAGTCGGTTGTGAGTCCTTAGGGTTTTTTTGGGGGGACACATGTGACATGTGAAGAACAGAACAATTAGTAGAAGAAAAGAGAAAGAAAAGTCACATATTTATCATCATCAAGACTTCTCTAAATATTCATTAAACAATAAACGAAGGTTTCGCGTTAGGAATGTCATTGCTCTTTTGTCGTTTTTATTTATGGCTCACACACACGCATGCGCACGTAGACGCGCGTGCGCACACACGCACACAGAGGCACGATGTCGTCATTAAAAATTCAGTGTAAAATCTAATTGAAGAAATCGATCTAAAGTTTCCAAGTAAAGTATATTCCTTTCCTAAAAAAGATTAATTGCAATTTTAACTAAAACTATAGAATTAATAAATACATAAATAAATCAAATTTTAAAAAAATTCCATTTTTTGTTGATTTACTATCAAACATAAATAGACAAAAGATATCGCTAAAAACTTTTTATTCATGAAAAATCTTAGATAGCAAACTGTAGAAATCAACTAAAAATAAGTGTGACTTGTGAATTCCAAGGACCAATTTATTTTGAATTTAGCACTGACAGCATTAAGACTTTTTCTAACTACTTCACAGCACCAAGTGTCTTCTTTCTTTAAATTGTATCTTTCTGAAAAAATTTTTTCCAGACAATTTTGAACATGAGTGCAGAAAAGGGTTATATCCCTATAAATATACTACCATAATTAGGTTTGTGTTGAAAGATAATGTTTTAGCAGAGTTCTTTTTGTGTGTAAATCTAAAAGGATATTATAGTGCTTATTATTTTGAAAATAATTTCTACAGCTACTAGGAATTTAAAAAAAATAATTGAAAACAGAAATACAGGATCAAAATGAAGACTTTTACACATTTATAAGGAATTGTGGGCCTTTTTAAGATTCTGAGATAAAAATAGTTCACATTGTTTCAAAATCTTTATTTTTTACTTTTTGTTTTTTCATAAAAAAAAGAAAAAAAAAAAGAAAGAAAAATGAACTCTTTAGCTCTTTAGAAAAGAAAATATTTAGAGAGATGAAATTTCCTAATAAAGAATAAGGTCAAATTGTTTGAATTGTGTAAAAAGTTAATCCAGATTTCAGAATAAGTTTATAATTCATTTGTTTCTTTCATCCAAAGGAATCCAGAAGGAAAATGCTGTTTTCATAAAATAATAACCTGTTTGACTTTCATCTATTCATAATACATTCTTAAATCTTTGTAAAAAAAAAAAAAAAATTTACTGGGGGTGGGTGATGGGTGGGAGTGAGAACTTAAAAGGAAAAACTTTTTATAGTTTGAAAACATTTTATCAGCTTCCTAATTGTATGAAAATGAATATTTCCTACTCAGTACTCAGAAATCCCAAAGACAAACCTTGAATAGTTTTCCAATTTTCTAAGATATTTTTTTGATGATGATAATAATAATAATCTTTCTTTGGGTTCTTTATTTTAATGGCATATCACACTTTATGGGATATTTAATGCTCATATCATCCTTATAGAATAATAAGTGATACTTTTTAACCCATAGCTGGGGTGGGGGGATAAGGGTTCATACTTTTCCCCAAGAGGGAAAGTGAACATAGAAGTGTGACTGGACTTCAAACTTGCTTACTTTGTGATCATGGTCCAGCAATTAAGCCATTATGCTACAGTAACTCTTCTATAATAATAATGATGGGGGAAGTAGAGATTAAAGGAAGAATTAAAACTACCCAGACCACAGCATGGATAAAATCCTTTAAGATACTAAGAAGAATCCTGACGATCTGAGGTGACTTGCTCCAGGGAAAAACCATCAATTAGAACTGGAGTGAAAAACTTGCAAGGAGTATTTTAAAATGTAGCAGAAAGAATTTCAAACCATTATTTAGTGCGGGAATTGTTTTTACCATTGGAATTTTGAAATTATACATTTCATCCAATGAGAACGACCCATGCCATTCTGCCCGGGCACACCTCCCTGGGCACTATAAAAGGCAGCGCTAACCATGCTCGCTCTCTCTTTTCTTTTCTCATTCCTCTTGGCTGGCAGCTAGGTAAGACTAGCTGATACGAGAGATAACATTTCTCTCTCTAACTCGGGACAATTCCAACAGCAGATAGGGACTATCCATCTTGAGAGAGCACACTTCAACATTTGGTCCTCTGCATACCTTAGGAGACCATTTCCTGGTCAATTATTTCTCCCTCCTAAACCAAATGGACCCGATACCTCTGGCTAAGCACTAAACTCCTGCATAACCATTTACAAGTGTTTTTCCATTCTCTTCAACTCACGGCAGAAAGAAAACTTCTTCTCAAGCAGTCATTAAACTACTAGATTGAAAGCCATCAGTATCTACGCGTTCATTATTTGTTTCCTTTCTATAAAAATAATGAGAGGCAACGGAACGATACTACGTCAATTACCATTTATGTCAAAATGGTAATATCATCTGTCCTCATGTTATAATAATAATAATAATGATAATACGCATGGATCACCTAAGCTCGGCCAGAAGACCAGACCTAATAATAATCAACAAAAAGAAGAGAACTTGCAAAATTGTCAACTTTGCTGTTCCGGCTGACCACAGAATAAAACTGAAAGAATGTGAAAAGAAGAATAAGTACCTCGACCTTGCTAGGGAATTGAAAAAACTATGGAACATGCAGGTGACAATTATACCAATTGTAATTGGTGCGTTTGGAACAGTAACTAAAGGATTACTAAAGGAACTGGAAGACTTGGAAGTTGGCGGACGAGTGGAGACCATCCAAACTACTACATTATTGAGAACAGCCAGAATACTGAGAAGAGTCCTGGAGACTTGCTGTCACTCAGACTCCAGTGAAAACACATCAGCGTTAGCTGATGTGAAAAACTCTAATGATAATGATAACAATGACCATGTATGGCGCCTTATATCCCAAGAGAAGTATCAATAGACTCTACTTAAAACAATCTTTATGTGGTACTATTTACCAACCCCTCCGCTCGGGTAGGATATGACACAAGGTCAATTTTTAAGCGGAGTTTAACAGGTTTGAATTCAGAGTTTTCCTTCTCCTAGACTAGTTGCCTAACCAAGGCTGAAGAACCTAGTCTGTCCTACTATTTACCCATAGCTGGAGGGAGAATAATTGGATTCATACCTTTCCCAAGGGTATTAGTGCTATGTGAAATGCAATCAGTCTCGTCCAGGATTTGAACTCGTGTCGCTGTGTCCATTTCCTACAACGATAACGACTACACCACGGGCACCTCCACAATCTTTATGTGGTAGAAGCTTAGTAAGCATCAAAGACTGCATAAAATGTGAATGCAGAAATCTAGCTTTTTATTTATCCAAAAGTGAAGAACGAGTTCTACAACATGTAGCAAATGAAATAAGAATTGAGAAGGATAAGAATGCAAACAAGAAGGGGTCTACCATTAAAAAAATACAGGAAAAACAACGTTTTCCTAAATAAAAAGTTGCATTAACAATTTGAGAGGGATACACAGAAAATGAAAGATTAAGAGAGTTCATTGTCATTGTTGAAATAAGGACACCTGAAAAGAGGTAGATAGTTTGTTGATGGGAGCTCATGAACTTTATAAAACACACATTATACCACACAGTAAGTTGCCAGAGGGTGACCTGAAGGTTTCCTTTTCAATAGCCACAACACAGAGGTGTAGGGGAGGGTGCTACTCCTTTCCTTGGATTGCTCCACTTATCCTTGATCAATACCTTATAATTCTGAGTGTTAAGCAAATGGACATCAAGGACCATTTTTTTGAGTCTTTAGTATGATGACCTGGGATTAAATCCTGATTTTCCAGACCATTGTTGAACATACAATAAAATCTGGACTTCGTGAAGAAAGAACAGAAAATGTAACCCATATTATAAGCAATTATAAAATGTTTGCTCAAAAAGAATATAAAAGATGGCATGATAAGGTCTAACATCTTCACTAGGTTTTCTGTAAAAGAAATATACCTCCAATGTAGCTAACAAATGGTATGAGCATGTTCCTATTCAAGTTATGGAAGAAGCAGGGAAGTAAAAAATTCTGTGAAATCAGACTCCAGTGAAAAACCACCTGTTACAGTTGGTGTGAAAAACTTACAAGCAGTAAAATAATACCTATTATTAATTCTATTGAATTAGAAGTAAATGAACACACACAGAACAATTAAATAATGATAAACAATTTTATAATTATTTGAAGTATTAGTATTATTAGTAGTAGTAACAACAACAACTACTACTTAGAAAAACCTCTTTGAAACAACCAACCTCTAAAGTTTTATTTGGAGCTGTGTGAAATTTTCGATAAAATTGTCAATATCTATTCAATAGAGATTGGAAAGAATGCCAAAGCCCCAAGACTTTAAAAAAAATTATTATTAAAAAATTGAATATTAGAGTAAAAATTACAACATTAATTCATGGCTAATTTGGACTGAAAACAAGAGAAATTTATTTTATTATAGTTATCTTTCTGTTGTTATGGCTATTTAGGATTAAGATGAAATGACTATGGTCAGAGAGAGTCAAGATTACAAGATTGTAGCAAAGCTAGATTAAGACTTCATGATTATGGCCATGCAAGGTTTGTGTTACATTGTTATGGTCAGGCAGGGATAGAGCAATATGATTATGGTTGGGAGGGTTTGTGCTACATGATTATCGTCAGGCAGTCATAGTGCTACTTGATTATAGTCAGGAAGGATTAGGGCTACATGTTTATAGTTAGGCAGTCATAGAGCTACATGAGTATAGTTGGTAAGGGTAAGGGTTACATTTTTATGGTCAGACAGGGTTAGGGGGATTTGATTAGGGTCAGGCTGGCATAGAGCTACATGATTATGTTCATGAAGGGTCATTGCAATATGATTATTGTTAAGGAGGTCTAATGCTGCATTGTTATGGTCAGTTTTTGGTTACACTCAGTTAAATGTCAAAACAGTTCTATTTCAAACAATTCAGTTTAACATACAAAAACAGTTCTATTGCAAACAATTCAGTTTAGCATAAGTTTGCAGTTTAAATGTGAAAACAGTTCTATTTCAAACAATTCAGTTTGGCATAAGTACATAGTTTCGTTCTATTTGACCCATAGATGGGACCCTATTAGGTGCTATCACTTTGGGCCAGAGTGGACCTGGGAGCGATGGTAATGAAGAAGTACTTCATATTCCTCAAAGATCCAGCATTACTGGAGTCTCACTATCAGATTGTTTAGTGTCATATCAGGACACTCATTAGGGGAAAGCAGTCGGGCAACATGATTATGGCCAGGAAACGATAGGACTACATGATTATGAGCAAGTAGTTTAAGGTAGATAAGTAGATTAAAGTTTAATGGACGTTTTAGTCAAGGAATTAGGTGAGAAATTAGGCCATTAATTGCCCCTTTTTGTCATTGTGTCCACTTTTCACTTTGATAAATTTGAGTTTCACGGAATCAAAACTCATCAGTTCCAAATTAGAGATGTTGCAGAAGATTTTTTGAAAACATTATTTACAATCGTGTAAACATTTGAAAATAACTATTAGTATGTGATATATTGTAAAATAAGTACCGGATTCTGTCAGTGAAATTAACCAACTGGGTGGCCGAAATGTCGGCTGCTTCTATCAAAACATGTGACGACGATGGCGACATTCTTCAATGGCGGCAAAAAAAAAACACGCAGAGACAAAAGCTTCTATGAAGACAATGTTGAATTTTTGACAACAATTAAAGGATATGACCTTAATGAATTAAATACAAAATGCAGTAGAACGATTTATTTATCAAATAAACATTTCTATCGACTACAAAAGTTTTTAAGAAGATGAGAAATTTTTAAATAAAAAAATTTGCTTGGAAACGCGCTTTAAAATGATGGGAATTTAATCCAAAAAATTTCAAAACTTCAACTAAAAAATAAATAGATAAATAAATAAATAAAATACTAGCATTTGCAAAAATATACTATTCAAAAATGAAACGTAAGCTGATTTAAAAAAATTGTTGACTTCTTTAAAACTATTTTTTTACGCTTTGAAAGGGGTGAACATTGGAATCTGAATCGCGTATTCTTTTTTTTTTTTTTTTTTTTTGAATAAAAAGTAAACGGAGTAAAGTCAAAAACTTCTAAATAAAGTTTTAATTTCAATATGTAGATTGAGATTATTTTTCATTAAAGTTTTTCTTTGAGAAGTAATTTGCTTCTTAAGACTCAAAAAAAAACAAAAAACAAAGAAAATAAACTAAGTCAAGAAACAAAAAGTTTTCCTTTTTTGATATTAGGAGAAATCAGAATGATTTATGTCAATTTTAAAAAAAATTACAGTTTAAAATTTGAAGCTTACAATTGTGAAATAAAAAAAAAGTGAACGTTTTTATTGTTTTTAATTGAAAAATAAAATCCACGCGGGATTTATCTGGAGATCCAAAACAAAACAAAAGTAAATGTCAAAATAATTTAATAAAAATTACACACGCACACACACATGATTAAACATAATTTAAATATTTTCTTAGTAAATAATCCTGTTTCAAAAATTATCAAAAATAAAATAAATAAGAATATAAATAACTAAAATAAATAAATATTTCCACTTTATGACAGATTATAACACAGAATAAAAACAATTGCAAAGAAAATGGTTTTGTTTGAAGAAAAAGCAACAATCAAATTAGAGGAAAAAAATTTTCCAACTCGACAAATCGCAAAATAATTGATGAAAAATGAATAAAGATGTATTTAATACTTTTAATTTTTTCTTCTTGCACTTTTTTTTTTGTTTTACATAAAATAATTCTTAAAAGTACATTAGGTTTTGTAGTTTTAAGTTGCAGTTTCAAAGAAAAAACAAATAAAAAAACAAGTTACATTGTTCTTAAACAAAAAAGATGAAAAAGTTACAAATCAAAAAAGCTGAAAATAAAAAAATTCAAATGTTTTTTTTTACACGTGCAAAACACGAGGAAAAATACTAAAATAAACAAATTTTGTGTGTTAATTCACAGGGAAAAAAAAAAACAAAAGAAAAGAAACAAAAGGACAATTAACTTATCCAAAAATTAGAAAAAAAAAAATCCGAACTATAACAGCAAATTAATTTAATGAATCAAATAAAATACTTTTCTGATAAATCAAATAAGAAAAATTAACAAATATTCATCGAATAATTTAAATTTGGAAGAAAAGTCAAGAAAAACATTTTTTTGGCAAAATGAGTAAATAATTCTAAGTGCTTGTAAAATCAGATGTTACTGCAGAAAAATGTTTTTTCTTTCTTTTCGTCCTAGTTAATCATTATGTCTTTAAATTCAAAACCACAAGTCAACATTTTTGAACGAAAAGATAAATATGTATGTAAAATGTTTATCAACATTCTTCCCTACATAAACATTTTTACTTGTGTGTGTTTGTGTGTGTACACAAATGTGTGTGTCTACACATAAAAACAAAACCGAGTAAGTTTTCGATAGTTTCAATCAAGATCAATAAAAACACAAACACAATCTAATTTTTTTTTTTAATCAAAATATCATTTTAGTTTTCCCATAATTCTTAGAAAAATAATCGAACCGATTTTTTAAAGTAACCAAAATGCTGAGAAAAGGTATTATTATTGATATTGCTTATTTATTATTAAAATAATCGAAACAAGATAGAAAAATAGCCAAGAAATTTGGTAGGAAAGAGAGAAAGAATAGAAACGAAAACAGGACGAAAATGAACAAAAAATAAAAATGGAAAAGAGAAGAAGAAAAATCATTCTTGTTTCTACTTACAAAACTCGTTCCAATCGTCTGACATTTTTTTATCCGTCAATAAATTGTTTATTTTTCAAGTTTTTTTTCTTCTTCTTGTCCCTTTTTGTTGGGTAAAAAAAGGGAACTCGAAGGAAATAAAAATGTATCCGATCGGCTGGAAGAAGTCAGTAAAGTTTTTTTTTTTTTTTTTTTTTTTAAAGAAGACCAAGTGAAAAAAGAAAAGAGAAAACACAAATAGCGGCAATGGTTGAAAGAGAAGAAGAAAGAAAGAATAAGAGAATTCAGTAGAGGAAGAAAGAAAGAAACTCAAGAGCTTCTCTTTTCTTTTCTTTTTTCTTTTCTTGCTCTCTTGTTGTTGTTGTTGTTGGTATTTTTTTTTGGTAAGTAAAAAAAGGGTCAAAGTAAGTATTATTATTATTACTTACTAAGTAAGTAATAATAATAATAATCGAGAGAAAGAAAAAGGAGAATAAAAGGGGAAAAAAAGGAGAAGTGATACCAGGTAATGGAAGTCGAAGGAGAAAAAGAAGAAGGAATGAAGAAAAAGTTCTGCCAATGCCGCTTCTTCGTGTTACCCCCCCAGGGCAGATGGAGGTGGAGGAGAGGTTGAAAGTGAAAAAAGAAGAGTTTAATATGTATGTATATATATGTGTATGTGTATGTGTGTGTGTATGTGTGTATGCGTGTGCGCGTGTTATTATTTTGTTTTCGTTTTTGTTTTCGTTTTTGTTTTCGTGCACGAATGGCTGGAAAATCCTTTACAGCTTTCGGCAGATTTTATAAACACTAAAGTAAGTAGTAGTATTAGTAGTATAGTAGTAGTAGTCGTAATGTTGGTAGTAGTAGTAGTATTAGCAGCAGTAGTAGTAGTAGTGTTGGTAGTGGTGGTAGAGAGTTACCAGCTGACAAGCAGTCACCATCATCATCATTTGTAAACCACATACACGCGCGCGCGCGCACACACACACACGCATACACACGCACACATAGCCAGCGCATACACGTGCTCGTTCTCATATACGAGCGCATACACGCACTGATCGGGGACGAAGATTATTTTATTCATTTACCAATGCTCACTTTTTACAACTTTACACTGAATCATAAGTACTAAGTCGTAAGTACCCACTTATACACACGCCTCACCTCACATTGTCATTAAGACTTTTTACAGTTATAATACATACCAGTTATAATACGCTGAAACAATTGCTTATAATTGCAGTGTGCATCATTATATGCATCAGGCACCAGCATACACAGTAGCAAACACATTTAATCACACGCATTAACTCATAGAGTGTTCATAGGGCTGATCAATAAGACCGTAGCCTTACACATAAGAATTTGCTGAGTTTATATGTGAAATTTCATCGTTCAAAATTCGATCTAAATGATTAAAGTTCACCAAAATTATATTGAAAAATAATTATTTATTTTGTATAGAATATGCTATTATCACAGCTTTACTGATCTATCTATCTATCTATCTATCTATCTATCTATCTATCTATCTATGTTTGCATATGTCTATACTCGAACCTTGTATATATATTCAATTCTGATTTAATACTAAATCTTAATGTTTATATGTATGTCTGTGCGTATGAATGTGTGCATGCATGTGTGTGTGTCTGTACATGTGTATATGATCAAATGAATATATATATATATATATATATAGATATATATATATCAAAGATGTGCTTATAACGATGTCATTATGTATACAAACGCATATTCGTGATGGTACATTCACAAAAAGATTCATATTCATAACCATGATCGACGTATATGCGTAAATAAAGCTCGTTAATATAAATGCACACACATTCGTATGTCAGCCCAGTCGGCTGGGGCTGTAGAATACACCGACTACATCTCTACAAAGGGGTAAGACCCCTCCAACGAGTGTCCTAGATATGACATTAAACCATCTGATGGCGAGGCTTCAGCCGTGGAGATTTGGTAAATGTGGAATACCCCTTCATTGCCATTGCTCCCAGGTCCACCCTGACTCGGAGTGGTAGCACCTGATTGGGTCCTATCTATGAGTCAACAAGAATAAATTATTATGTGTGCAAACAAATGACTGATGTTAAATTCTGACTGTTATAGCAATACTTGAAACCATTTAACTGTGTGCATAAAAGAACTCAGGCTCATTTAAAAATGTTATCTTCAAAATGTTTACAAACCATATATATGTGTAGTTAGGCAGCAGTCGTTCATTTAAGCATGTTTCATTAAATGATAAAGACCAATTTTGTCTGTATAATTTGTTTAAGATCCTTTCAAGTTTCTTGATAAGAGTCTTAGTTTCAGGTTGGAATTGGTAGATGACAGTTACCCTGTTTTTATCCAACTCTACGTTCGCATATTTTTGTTACGTTATAAAAAACTTTCAAAACTCATTTTTAAAAATCAACACACCTTACACAAGCAACCAACCCCTGATGATGGCCTATGAACGGTCCGAAAGCGCTTGGGACAATTTTGGGAAAATCATTTACCAATTCGCACCTGAAACTTAGACATTTATCAGGAAACCTGAAAGGATCTTAAATAAATTATACAGACAAAATTTGTCTTTATTATTTAATGAAACATGCTTAAATCATATATATATATATATATATATTTCCAGGATTTGGCATTAAATAACCTACAATGGTTGATATGCCATAAAACCAAACCAAACCAAACCGGCGTATGTCGTGTGCACGTTGCTGCACACGTGGTCAGCTTGCTGGCAAAAATAGTTATCTGCCACATTACTGCCAGTTATCAGTGTTCCAAGTCAAGTAAAAGACAGGATTTCAAATGCTAATTTTTTTAAAGCAAGTTGTCTTGAAAGACTTGCGCGAGACGATTTCCCTGGACTTATTTGGCTTGTATCATACTAAATTAAACTTAGTGAATATTAATAAACACATACTCGTAATGGACACGCTCACACACATACTTATTATTACATATACATAAAACGTTTTTCAAACGATAAACGGTCATAAAGTTTTCGAAGAGAAGAATGTATAGCGTTACGGGAAATTGTTAATTTCCCTAACACTATATTTTTTAGGCAACACAAATGAATGACGAAACTTTTCTTTAACACAAAACAAAGAAAGATTTTTATTTGCAGCATTGAATATGGTTTGCTTTTGGTGCTGCAAGACTCGTGGAGTTTAGGTTTGTTAGTGTTGGAGACGAAAAGGCTTAGCGGGATGTTGAGATGGCAGCGTGTGTTGCGGGACGTGTGAGGGATTGTGTTTAGAGTCACCGTGTAGTTTTGTATCTGGTATTTTTGGGGGAGAGTCTGCGTTATCTCCATTAATGTGGACCAGAGGTGAAAAGGGAAGCTAGTGTGTCGAGAGCCGAGTTACGCTCGGATCGACATAGCCAATTTTTGGGGTGACACAAAGTTGGGCCTGTGCGAGGCATGTTGTATGTTTCTAATTTATGTTCAACTGGGATTCCTCGTAAAAAAATCCATAAATTAGATGGTACCCTTGTTGAGTGTCCATGTTGCTGCTGCTGGTGTTGCTATGTTAAAAAGCATCGGTAAGCAGGGACGGTCAGAGGAACATCTGTTCTGGTCGCCGTCTCAAGCCAAAGAGAGTGGGTCCATATATATTGCAATGTGTTATTGTACTTGATAAGCTGAGAGTAGATTATACTTTGGCACGGGGCCCAATTGGTCCATATATATTGCAATGTGTTATTGTACTTGATAAGCTGAGAGTAGATTATACTTTGGCACGGGGCCCAATTGGTCCATATATATTGCAATGTGTTATTGTACTTGATAAGCTGAGAGTAGATTATACTTTGGCACGGGGCCCAATTGGTCCATATATATTGCAATGTGTTATTGTACTTGATAAGCTGAGAGTAGATTATACTTAGGCACGGGGCCCAATTGGTCCATATATATTGCAATGTCTATAGAGCATTCTGTTTATATACGACATTGCAAAATCGAAGAAGTAAGTCATCAAATTTCCTTGACCTCCATACTTCTAGGGATATTTCGTCGAGGCCTGCTGCTTTTCTACTTTTAATTTTGTCAGTACTACAATGAGTTCTACTTGAGTAAACTGACCTAGTTTGATGTCTGATTAGCAATTCATAATTTTTGTGATAGGTTTATCTGTGTCTTTTGGGGAATTATCAAGGAGATTCTTGAAATCTTCTTTCCACATTTGTATTCGTTCTTCTTGGCTGACAGCTTTTAGTTTTGCTTTTGAGGGGCTCTCCCTTTTGCTCACTTCATTTACTGTCTGCCATGCTCTTCATTATTGTCTATCTTCTATCGAGTTTTTTTTATTTTATTGATTTTATCTTGAATGTATGCTTTTTATTCTTTTTGGTATCTGTTAATTAATTCTCTTTGTGCCTTCTTAAGTTTCTGCGCGTTAGAATTTGATGGGTTTCATTTATTAAATAAGGATGCTGTTTTCTCGTTATCTCGTTTTTTTTTTCTAACTGCAAGTGACTTGGTTTGGTTGGTATGCATTCTACTGCTGCTTCCATGTTGGCATTGACGAAGTTTTCGTATTCATCATTCGGAGTAAGTGTTTCAGATATCTCCTGTAGAGTATCGAATTTGTTTCTTACAGTTACTGTATGTTTATTGCTCATATCTTTATTGTTAAGTGAGAATCAGTCGTAGTGTGTGGTTTTAGCTGTTTGTGTCTTATTTCTGCATGGGCTCGGGAAAATCTTTGCTGTGACAATTCTATGATCGGAAGATAGTCCTTCAAAAGAGGAGTATGCCTCACTGTTCATAGCGCTATTCATCCATTTCTTGTTTATGGATATCTAATCTATTTGTGCGTTAGCACTATCTGTGTTGATTTAGGTCCATAGTTTATCTTTCCCTTTTTTGAAATTTAGTATTATGTCATGTTTGTCAGTTTTCGAGCGGGAAGTCTGTTAGATATTCCCCATTTTTGTTTGACGAGTTGTGTTGGCAGAACTTATTGTTTTCGTCTTTGCTTATTTAATCATTCATATCTCCACTGATGATTAAAACGTTGTGTTTGGGAATGTTTCGAACAAGGGAAGACAGTTCGTTTCATCACGGGCATTGATGGGACTGTAGCAGGAGATAATTGTTGTGCAGGGGTTGTCGTTAAATGAAGCACACATCATTCTCGGTTATATTTTCTCAATGCTATTTCGTGATTTTAGGGCACGAGGACTGAGAAGCATCCCCAATCCTCCTATGACGACATTGACGGATTTTTTCCATGCAGATACTGAGACAAACGTCCATCCATTACCAGTATCATGATATTTTATTTCTTGTTCGCTATGGTAGTATCTATGTTCTTGTATGCATACAATGTCTATATTAAGTTCTACTACAGATGCTGTCAGTTCAGGTAAGTGGTCTATTCTACTTAAAATCCTAACGTCAAATATCACTGTGTACCGTGTTTTTACATCTAAGTAATTTTGGTTTGGATTTAAGTTTAAGTTCTGTAGCTAATTTTTCGAACTGAGTCAGAGCTCAAACTTCAGCAGAACGCGCCTCTTGTTTTCCTGCGGGAAGTGCGATGGGGTTTGGAAATATGATTTGAATTATAGTCATGGTAATATTTCGTTGCCTGTTGTTTTTATCTCATCAATCGACGCCACTTTTGTTTGTAGATTTCTCCCAGGCATTTGATTCCATACACAGAGGAAAGATGGAGTAGATACTTCTACCATATGGTTTCCTCAAAGAAAATGTTACAGGCATAATGATGCTCTATAAAACACGAAAGTCAAGAGTCACTCACTGGATAGGGACACAGACTTCGACATTAACACCATATCTGTTTATCATATTTACTCGGGCAGGATATGACACAAGGTCAATTTTTAAGCGGAGTTTAACAGGTTTGAATTCAGAGTTTTCCTTCTCCTAGACTAGTTGCCTTACCAAGGCTGAAGAACCTAGTCTGCCCTACTATTTACCCATAGCTGGAGGGAGAATAATTGGATTCATACCTTTCCCAAGGGTATTAGTGCTATGTGAAATGCAATCAGTCTCGTCCAGGATTTGAACTCGTGTCACCGTGTCCATTTCCTACGACGATAACCATTACACCACGGGCACTTCTGTTTATAATCTGCCTAGACTACGCACTTCGAACGTCGATAGATTGAATTAAGGAAAATGGTTTTACACTAAAAAAGGAAGAAGCAGGAGATATCCCGCAGAAACTAATACGGACCCAGACTGCAGATGATGTAGCGCTTCTTGCAAATACACCGACCTAATCCGAATATCTGCTTCATAACCTGGGGCAGGCAGCAGGAGGCATTGACCTCCATGTGAACGCAAACTAAATAGAGTACATGCGTTTTAATCGAAAAGGAGTCATCTTCACTCTAAGTGGCGGTCCTTTGAAATTAGAAGATAAATTCATGTACCTTGGCAGCTTCGTCTCATCTACTGAAAGTGATGTCAATCAGCACTTTGCGTAGGTATGGACTGCTATCAATTGGCTATCAATCATATGGAAGTTTTATCTATCCGACAAAGTAAAACGGGATTTCTTCCAAGCAGTGGTTGAGTCAATACTACTGTATGGATGTGCAGCTTTGATGCTGACAAAATGTATTGTGAAAAAGCTAGATGGGAACTGCACAAGAATGCAACAAGCTATATTGAATAAATCCTGGAAGTAACACTTCACGAAACAACAGATTTATGGCCACTCACCTCCTATCTATAAAACCATACAAGTAAGACGAACAAGACACACAGAACTCTGCTGGAGAAGCAAGAACGAACTCATATGACGTTCTCCTATGAACCCTTTCAAATGGTCGGCCAACACTGGCAAGACCAACAAAAACTTACTTACAACAGCTCGGTGTGGACACAGGATATAGTTTGGAAATCCTGCTGGGAGCGATGGATGATAGGGACGGATGGAGAAAGAGAGAGAGAGAGAGAGAGAGAGAGGAAATTCATGCTAGCAGCCCAACTTGACGATGATGATATTGCAATGTGTTATTTGTACTAGAAAAGCCGAGAGTAGATTATACTTAAGGGTGAAGCCCAATTGGGAACATATATATTGCAATGTGTTGTTGTGTGTAGTTGACACTTAGGTGTGGGGCCCAATTTGGAACATATATATTACAATGGATTGTTGTATGTACTTAAGCCGAGAGTAGTTTATACTTAGGCGCGAGGCCCATTTGGGAATCTATATATTGCAATGTGTTGTTGTGTGTATTTAACAAGCCAAGAGTAGATTATACTTAGGCGTGAGGCCCAATTGGGAATATATATATATTGCAATGTGTTTTTGTGTGTACTTAACAAGCCGAGAGTAGATTATTCTTAGGCGTGAGGCCCAATTGGGAATATATATATATTGCAATGTGTTGTTGTGTGTACTTAACAAGCCAAGAGTAGATTATACTTAGGTGTGAGGCCCAATTTGGAACATATGTATTGCAATGGATTGTTGTATGTACTTAAGCCGAGAGTAGATTATACTTAGGTGTGAGGCTCAGTTGGGAACATATATATTACAATGTCTTGTTGTGTGTACTTGACAAGCCGAGCGTAGATTATATTTAGGTACGAGACTCGATTTGGAATATATATATTGCAATGTGTTGTTGTGTGTACTTGACAAGCAGATTGTGTACTTGAGCCGAGAGAAAATTACACTCTCGCACAAGGGCTCCTTAGGCGCGTGGCACAATCAAGAGCAATTGATCTTGTTAGCTTTGGGTTGGCCCTGTGACCGGACAACATCAGCAAAAGAATTAAAACGTCCATCTACGTCGTCAAAAGACATCATCATTGTGCCTGTATAGAAACAATTGTCTCTACATCTGCATGAACCTTATGTATGATTGAATGCTCAAAGTTGTCGCCAATTCTAGAGTTACATCAGAAAATTGTTACCTTTTGTCTAATTAAAAACCCTGAGGTATTGTTTATTAGGAACTGTCGATCCATGCAAAACCATTCTTGCTAAAATTGAAGCACATTTTAGGACACATAGCTACAATGTTTGGCAAGTGCAGTTGAACCCTAACCCCTCCCGTGACTACAATTGAGCAAAATTCACCTGCTGATCGAGAAGACCAGACCTTACGTCGCACAGATGACTCGTGAAAAATATGTTGCAATTAGTTTAGAAAGTACTGCTGTACCCCACAACCTGGTTCGTCTAAGTAATCTTCTGTAATCATTATTTCAGCTCTATGCTAAACACTATAAAAGAAGGGTTTTTTTTTTAAATGACAACATCTGGTTAACTAATTTACTAATGTAACGATTTTTTCGTGCAGTTTTATTTGTAGATATTTACAATCGAAAAATCACGGTTTCACCAAGGGGAATGGGCAAACCAAGTTTAAATTTCTGCCAGGGTAGCAGGTCAGTTTGGTTTGTACTATTTGTTTGACTGCATATCAACTCTTTATGGGTTATGTAATGCCGAAATTGGAGGTGCCCGTGGTGTAATGGTTATCGTCGTAGGAAATGGACACGTTAACAAATCCTGGACGAGACTGATTGCATTTAACATAGCACTAATACCCTTGGGAAAGGTATGAATCCAATTATTCTCCTTCCATGGGTAAATAGTCGGGCAGACTAGATTCTTCAGCCTTGGTGAGGCAACTAGTCTAGGAGAAGGAAAAATCTGAATTCAAACCTGTTAAACTCCATTTAAAAATTGACCTTGTGTCAAGGGGTTGGTAAATATGTATGTACTGCCGAAATTTGATTCATTCGTTTGGTTTGGTTTCTTTGTTTAATGGCATATCAACCTTTGCAGGTTATTTAATGCCAAAGCCATTCTCCTAGAAGAACAGTAGTGGTACTATTTAACCCATAGCTGGGAGGATAAGGGAGTTCGTACCTTTCCCAAGGGTATTTGCCCGAAAGTGAACATAATAGCGCGACTGGAGTACGAACTCGCGTACTACGATTTCGCAGTCCATCGCTTTAACCATTACACAACGAGGACACCCCCTTGATTCATTCGTAAACGTTTGATTATAATCATAACTATATTTTCAATGTTCTATTATATTTTTTAATGGTATTTTTTTGTTTGTCTATTATCATTTGTTCGCACAGTTATAAGATATCAAATATTTCTATCTAATACTAGTTTATGCACATTTATACATGATTTCAAGTAACTATTTCTATTTAATACTATTTACCAACCCCTCCGCTCGGGCAGGATATGACACAAGGTCAATTTTTAAGCGGAGTTTAACAGGTTTGAATTCAGAGTTTTCCTTCTCCTAGACTAGTTGCCTCATCAAGGCTGAAGAACCTAGTCTGTCCTACTATTTACCCATAGGGAAAATAATTGGTTTCATACTTTTCCCAAGGGTATTAGTGCTATGTGAAATCCAATCAGTCTCGTCCAGGATTTGAACTCGTGTCGCCGTGTCCATTTCCTACGACGATAACCATTACTCCACGGGCACCTCCTATTTCTATTTAATGATAATAAAAATAATAATGATAGTAATAATAATTGCTTGTACAGTGTTACTTGGTTTCAAGTAAGTAAATAAGTAAGTAAGTAGGAAAAACAACTCTATGGCCGCTTTAAACGACTAATAAACAACGTCTCACACCAGAAAACCTGGACCTAGCTAAGAAAAGGAAACCTTAAGAGAGAAACGGAATCCCTCCTAATAGCAGCACAGGACAACGCCATAAGAACCAATCATATCAAAGCGAGAATAGTTAAGACGCAACAAAACAGTAAATGTAGGCTATGCGGTGACAGAGACGAAACGATCAATCACATAATAAGCGAATGCAGTAAATTAGCACAGAAGGAGTATATGAAGAGACACGACTGGGTCGGCAAGGTGATCCACTGGGAAATGTGCAGGAAATTTCAATTCGACCATTCAAACAAATGGTATATGCACAACCCTGCACCTGTTTTAGAAAATGACTCGCATAAACTCCTATGGGACTTTAACATACAAACGGATCAACTAATCTCGACTAGAAGACCAGACCTTATAATAATCAACAAAAAAAGAGAATTTGCAAAATTGTTGACTTTGCTGTTCCGGCAGACCACAGAATAAGTCTTGCTTGAGAATTTAAAAAGCAGTGGAACATGAAAGTAACGATTGTGCCAATTGTGATTGGTGCCTTAGGCACAATAACTAAAGGATTATCAAAAGGCCTGGAGGACTTAGAAGTTGGCGGACGGATAGAGACTATCCAAACGACTGCATTGCTGAGAACGGCCAGAATCCTGAGACGAGTCCTGGAGACTTGAGGAGACTTGCTGTCATTCAGACTCCAGCGAAAAACCATCAGCTAACACTGATGTGAAAAACTCTTATGAATAATAATAATAATAATAATAATAATAATAATAATAATAATCCTTTGGAAACAATTATAGTTTCATGTAACTATTCCAAATACAATACATTTGCAAACAGTATTATGGTATCAAGTATTCCTATCTAATACAAATTATTAGAAAACTGATCTATTTGACCCATAGATGGAAACCTAACAGGTACCACCACTCTAAGTAAGAGTGGGCCTGGGGATAATGGCAATGAACCAGTACGTACTTCATTCTCCCCAGAGCTCCAGAACCGTAGCCTCACCATCAGATGCAGGTTAGTTTCAAACCCAGGATATCTCTTTTTTGGGGAGTTTTATTTCTCTGCAGGGGATACAGTCGGCATATTCTAAACTCCCCAACCGGGTAACAGAATAAGGTTTATTACTGTTCATGTTTTACAAGCGTTGGTGAAGAAGGCAACCTGCTGTGGAACGAGAAAAGGGCTGATGAAATGAAATGGGATATAAGGGTGCGTCAGAATGTCTGTAATCAAATACGTAGTTATGTAGCTATTAGCCGAATTTTGATCTAAAATCTTCACTCTATAATGTTCAGTCTCTATGATTAATGTTCACGACTGGATTAAGTGCATTGACAAGAAAAGATACGCTATTTGTTGTGTAAAATAATTACTTTTGACATAAATACATCGTGAATATTGATTCAACTTCAGAATTTCTGTATCTATACGTGCACACACAGAGACAACATAAATTAGGGTCTCGTTTCTGGACATGACCTTTATTCTCTTTGGAGAAAGAATTGAATGGGTTTAGGAAGGTTTATTTCATTTTTTGTTCCTGATCCTTCAAATTGCAACGGTGACAAACTAGGCCAAGATAACAATGGTGGTCACCGACCTGCATTAATAATTGTATCATCATTGGTTCAGTTACATATGAAGAAAGACTCCCCTTTTCACACCACACACACACACACACACACACACACACACACACACACACACACACACACACACACCAAGTGTATGTATGTGTGTGCGCGTGCGCGCGCGCGTGTGTGTGTTTGTGTGTGTGTGTGTGTGTGTGTGTGTGTGGGAGAGAGAGAGAGAGAGAGAGAGAGAGAGAGAGAGAGAGAGAGAATGTTAACCTTAGAATCACTTTCGCACATAACATTTAATTCAATTTAGTGTTCTTTTATTTCTTTATCGCAACGATCAGCTAAATATATTATCAGACACATTCAGCTTATTTTTAATACGTAGAAAGTACAACTTCTAACACCTAAAAATAAAGAAATGCGATCTATTAGTGTGTGTGTGTGCGTGCATGTGTGTGTGTGTATGCAGAATCATATATGATTATCAACACATTACTTGTCTCTGTGCGCATGCACGAACACACACACACAAGTTGTAGTATATTTATAAGTGTTGTATTAATTAGAAAAGACAAATAACACGCAATCTCGCAGGCTTACTTACGTCTGAAACATAAAACCAAGACTACAAACCGTTTTCCCAGGGCATTTCATTTTATAGCGCAACTTTCTGCAGCAGCACTTTCTGCAGCAGCAGCAGCAACGATGGCCAAGAAAGTTCACTATTCAACAAAGATAAATCAGTGAAAAACTTTGATATCTTCTTCTTCTTCTTCTTCTTCTTCTTCTTCTTCTTCTTCTTCTTCTTCTTCTTCTTCTTCTTCTTCTTCTTCTTCTTCTTCTTCACAATTGCTTCAAATGTCGTTTCGTTTGGATGTTTGTTGTCTCTATTCGATTTCCTAAAAAAATAAAGTAATTATTACCACCACAGAAACTTTTTCTTTAGTTAACGACACTCGGTATATATATATATATATATATATATATAATCTTCTTTTGAATTCTTGAAATTTATTTCGAACTTTTTCTCAAATCGATTGGATTGCGAGAAGTTATGCCTTTTCGACCCTGTCTATCTGCTTGTACATTTTTGGGGGAACATGGTAGGATTTTACAAGTACACAATTGACAACTACCCTGGTTCTAAATCCACTTCCTTTTCTTTAGTGAAAGTGTTGTAACTTGTATCACTTTAAAAACATGGACATATGATTTAGATTCATTTCTTAAACATCTTTCATCATCAAAGGACAAGAAAAAATAAAACAATAAATAAGAACAAGAAATCAATCATGAACAAATTACATCATCATTAAAAAAGTCGATCTTTTATCTGGCATAAATCAGTAAAAATTACAACGATTTTTCGGAGAATCAATTTTCACTTATGCTTTTCTCAGTTTATGATGAAGTGGATTAATCTATATCATAATTGAACTATATCATAATTCTTTTTCTAATTCGTCCGTTCGCACGTTATGATCCTCTACTTATCATCCCCGCAGCCAAGTGGGATATTCTTCTACTCCCCCCTTCAGCTAGTTGGGGTATTCTTCTACATAGATGTTGTTTCTTCAGATCAAACACTATGTTGTATGAGCAATTCTTTTGTAATTCGAAATTCAACCGATGAAGATAATTTACTCAATACTTTTTTCGGAATTCTTGGCCTAGCCCATGACTTTATTAGAAAGATGGTTGCGAGGTGTTCAATAAAAGGATGCGCAGATATAGAGCGAAGATCAAGCAAGAAGAACGAGAATAAAATATATAGAGAAAGAAGACGACACCGAAAGGGATGAAGGGAAATGAATAAGGAACAGAGGAATATCGTCTGGAAGTAAACTTGACCAAGACAACAGGAAAGAAGTGATGATATATAATAATAGGAATGTCAAGTATATTTAGAGCACGGTAGACTTGGGAGACAAGAAAAGAGAGATCATGTGTATGAGAATGAACGAGCATATTATCTCGAGTGATAGAGAGAACGGTATGATTTCATTCAAAATAATAAGCGTCTTAGGAGAAATGGTCTCGCCATCTTTATTTCGTTTCTTGGGATTGTTATATTAGCGTATGGTGGCAAGGAAAAGACAAACACAAGTTGAAAGTTTTAAACAATTATATTAACAAAGAAGGAAACACAAGGTGATAAAGCGAAGAATCAATTGTACAAAATTGTAGCGTACAATATCAAGTGAAGGAGTGAATCGAGGTGTCTGTGTGAAACCAGCGTTCATGTACGGTCACTTAGTTATAAGTTATAGGAAATTTACTTATTAGGTATGGTGGTATAAGGGTGGTAAGGGTACTATTTACCAACCCCTCCGCTCGGGCAGGATATGACACAAGGTCAATTTTTAAGCAGAGTTTAACAGGTTTGAATTCAGAGTTTTCCTTCTCCTAGACTAGTTGCCTCACCAAGGCTGAAGAACCTAGTCCGTCCTACTATTTACCCATAGCTGGAGGGAGAATAAGGGGGTTCATACCTTTCCCAAGGGTATTTGCCCGAAAGTGAACGTAATAGCGCGACTGGAGTACGAACTCGCGTACTACGATGGGTGGTAAGGGTATCGGATGATCTTGGTGGTAGTAGCAGTTGTGGACGCGGTGGCGTTGTAGCTAGGTCAGCAGTCGTTCACAGCAAGTGGCGCATTAAATCCGTCAGGGTTCAGATAAGTTCTTAATGGCCGTAGCGTGTTCTTTTCTTTCCACCCTCGTGGTCCGTCTGATGCCTTTGCAGATCTTCGCTTTTTAAATAGCTACCCCTTGGATCAAGTCAGTTCTAGGAATTTTTTAGGGGAAAGATTTATGATTGGCTGAAAAAGGGTATTTTGTTCAATTGGATTAATTTCTTGCATTCTCGCCCGAAAGCCCTGCACGGAGCCTCTTGCACAATGACGCATTTTATTCATTTTGTCGGCGGCAGCCGTCAGGCTAACATCCGGTCGAATGCGATCCTTCTCCAGCGACGTGTGTGTGTGTTTTTTTTAATGAAATCGCAAATCGGGAGAGATCTGAATCATGCTATAAAACTACGGGTCCTGCTAGGTATGTATTTTAAAATCTGTGGGGATTGAATAATAAATAAAAAATAAAACCAGATAAAAAATACAAAATGAAATAAATACAAAAGAAATGACAATCTCTCGGGAGGCTTCTGATAGGAAGAACGATCTGAGTATGCCCGGAAAAAGAAGAGGCTTCCTGGCACCAAAAAAGAAACTAGGTGAGAAAGAACTCAGACCTCGCCTAGGAAAGCAGCTATCTTATTTGCTTGGGGAGGTCTTTCTCTTTTAAGACTTAGTTGCGAACTTTTATAGTTATTAAGTTGAGTCTTAATAGCTTTACTCGTCTCTTTGCCTCTCTTTCCTTCTGACATACTATATCAGCTAACGTTACCAGCAAAAGAAAACAACACGTATTGAGGTTTGAAAGAAGAAATAACCAACTCCCAACCATTAAAATCCATTAAACCCTAACCTCATAAGTCCTAGCTGTGAAAAATACCTGATTTTTATTGGTTCAAAATGTAAAATATCACAGATGTTTTCTTTTTTTAAAATCTAAAATACAGGGGAAGTATTAGAACCCAAACATGAAGAATCTCTAAAAGAACATCAGGACCTGAATATAAAGAATCCACAAGATTCTGTAAAGTTATTCTCTTTATTCTGATTTGTTGTTTAACTCAAACTTTATTAGATATGAAGTCTCTAATATTTTTTTTGCCCAATCGACTGCGGCTGTAGAATTCATCGACTGCATCACTGCCGAAGGGTAAGACCCCCTCTGAGTATCCTGGATATGACACCAAACCATCTGATGGTGAGGCTCTAGTAATGCTGAGGCTTTGGGGTATGTGTAGTACCCCTTCATTGCTATCACTCTCAGGTCCATTCTGGCCGGAGTGGTAGCACCTGATAGGGTCCAATCTATGGGTCAAATAGAACTAAACTGCGTACTTATGCTAAACTGAATTGTTTGAAATAGAACTGTTGCGGAGCCGATAAGCACGTCGACTACGCAAATTATTTTTGTTAAGCGTGCGAGTAATTGGCAGCCAAAAGAACAATGAAGGAAACAGAGGCGAACTAACATCATAACAAATACGACAATTTATTCGCCGAGTTCACAAGGACATATGTAAGTTCGTGGATAGTTGTTGGTGTCGTCAGCTTGGCGGTTGATGTCGGTAGCTGGTATGGTCGAAGTCGTAGAGAGGCAGCTAGATGTTCGATGCGAGTAGCTGATGTTGGTCGGAGTCGTAGAGAAGCAGCTAGATGATCGACGCAGGTAGCTGGTGTCGGTCGAAGTCGTAGAGCGGCAGCTAGATGTTCGATGCGAATAGCTGGTGTTGGTCGGAGTCGTAGAGAAGCAGCTAGATGATCGACGCAGGTAGCTGGTGTCGGTCGAAGTCGTAGAGCGGCAGCTAGATGTTCGATGCGAATAGCTGGTGTTGGTCGGAGTCGTAGAGAAGCAGCTAGATGATCGACGCAGGTAGCTGGTGTCGGTCGAAGTCGTAGAGCGGCAGCTAGATGTTCGATGCGAATAGCTGGTGTTGGTCGGAGTCGTAGAGAAGCAGCTAGATGATCGACGCAGGTAGCTGGTGTCGGTCGAAGTCGTAGAGAGGCAGCTAGATGTTCGATGCGAGTAGCTGATGTTGGTCGGAGTCGTAGAGAAGCAGCTAGATGATCGACGCAGGTAGCTGGTGTCGGTCGAAGTCGTAGAGCGGCAGCTAGATGTTCGATGCGAATAGCTGATGTTGGTCGGAGTCGTAGAGAAGCAGCTAGATGATCAACGCAGGTAGCTGGTGTCGGTCGAAGTCGTAGAGCGGCAGCTAGATGTTCGATGCGAATAGCTGGTGTTGGTCGGAGTCGTAGAGAAGCAGCTAGATGATCGACGCAGGTAGCTGGTGTCGGTCGAAGTCGTAGAGCGGCAGCTAGATGTTCGATGCGAGTAGCTGATGTTGGTCGGAGTCGTAGAGAAGCAGCTAGATGATCGACGCAGGTAGCTGGTGTCGGTCGAAGTCGTAGAGCGGCAGCTAGATGTTCGATGCGAATAGCTGGTGTTGGTCGGAGTCGTAGAGCAGCAGCTAGATGATTGATGCGAGTAGCTCGTGCTGGTCGAAGTCGTATTGGCAACTTGGTCGTGTAGAGTCTAGCGAGTGAGATGACTAAAACTTAACTGTGTCTTAGCACTGTGGACCAAGTGAACGGACGGGGCAATCGTGGCTAAGTTTTGCCATGTCTTAGCACATGCGAAATCGGGCGAGCGTATCGGGAAGTGAGGCTAAGGCTCTGCCGCGCCTTAGCTATGCGGACGTAACGGAAAGAGAGGCTAAGGCTTTGCCGTGCCCGAGCTGTGAGGACGTATCGGTAAGTGAGGCTAAGGCTTTGCCGTGCCCAAGCTGTTCGGACGTAGCGGAAGGTAAGGCGAAGGCTTTGCCGTGCCCTAGCTGTGCAGATGTATCGGGAGCGGTAGCTAAGGCTTAACCCGTACCATAGCTCTGCACTATCGAGCAAACGGACCGGGAGGCTGCGGCTAAGATTGGCGGTATCTAAGCACGGCGCAGATAGGGAAATGATTGCTAAGGCTAACCTCATGCCTTAGCGCTACGCAGCCAAGCGAACAAACGGACAACGGAATCGACCGAGTTGTTTAAAACCGGGCGGTCTTAGAGTCGTTTTCGTGTTTGCCTCCCGGCTGACTGTTTCGACGTGTTCGTTAGAACCATCAGAGATACTACAACCCACAGAAAGAGACCCCTAGTGGTCCTTAAAAGGACCTTTACCGCATATCTGTGATGCAAGGCGAATGCGACCACGAGAAGTAGGATTCCGCCTTCAGAGCCTCGCCCTGAGAGAGAGCTCCTGAGAGCTTCGTAAAATGACGTCGGAAATTTTTGACCCCGGAACTTGTTTATAAAAAGTGAAAAGTATATCACTCTGCTGGGTAGGCGAAAAGCTTTTCTATAAAATTAGGAGTGGAAATACAGTTCTTCTTTAGCCTGGGTTAGGCTACAGAAGATAATCCACTCTATTTTGATAGAGTTACCTTTGACAGACGAGTTCTGTTGTTAAATGAAATTTATTCTCTTTTCATAGCATGTCAATGTCATATAAAACTTCATCATTTCCGGCCGTAGCCGGATGTACTATTTTTAGGGATGTAAGCAATCCAATCTGTTTACGTTTGTAAACAGGTCGTGACAGAACTGTTTTGACATTTTGCTGTGTTTGGACAAAAAACTATACTTATACTAAACTGAATTGTTTGAATTAGAACTGTTTGACTAAACTGAATTATTTGAAATAGAACCGATTATTTGTATGAAAATGATTTGGTCTTAAATAACCTACAAAAGTTGATATGTCAAAATAAGAATAAAAAGTTCTTTATTGCTCCAATTAAACCCGATATATCGTTTTTGTTTTCTTTTTTCTTCTTTGGTTTTTGTTGGTGCAGAATTCTGAAAAATCTGTGTCTAAAGAAAAAAAAACTGATTTTATTTTGAATTTATTTGTTTATTCATTTTTGTTAACTGCAGTCGACTTTGAAGATAACAAATGAAAACATAATTGTTACCAAAATGAAGGATATAAACTTGATGTGCAGTTTTTTCAATAAATAATTCATTACGCAAACATAAGACGCGCTGGTGGAATAAGCAATAATATGCAATCTTTTTCATATTTTTTAAAAGATAATTTCGTTGTTTTATTGATTTTTTTGGTATCATGCAAGGGGAAATTAGAACAAGAAAGTCCTCTCATAAGCCGGTCTGCAAAAATACTAAAAAGCAGAAAGTGTTGTTCATTGTTAAATTATTTCTTTATCCCTTTGTGCCCGCTACTTAGAAGGCAGTGTTGTCAAATGTGAACTCTTCAGGGTCAACAGAATAGCACCTGCAATAAGGGTTGCCAACTTTTTGGAATTGAAATAGAGGATGGGAGAAAGAGGGACAAAAACAAAGCGTTTAAGTATTTTGGGTGATCAGGAAAATGGTTTTAAAATGCTTCACATTTTGAAAATATATTTTTCACGGAATGTCCAATTAAGAGTTCACTCTATTCAGTTGCTTGGTCCTAAGGAATATATTTAGTCAAATCCTCACTTCCCAAAGACCAATATTAGCCTTAGTATATATTAACACTGAATACAACGGAATAAAAGATAAGATAGATACATTTGTACTACATAATTTAAACTTTTTTTGCATAGTATATATACCAATAACCGGGCCATTGGCTTAATGAGTAGAGAGTTCGTCAATGGCCCGGGAGACCTGGGTTCAATCCCAGGTCAAGTCATACCAAAGACTCAAAAAATGGTACTTGTTGCTGCCTTGCTTAACACTCAGCATTATAAGGTAAAGATCAAGAGTAAAGCGGAGCATTCGAGGGAATGGTGTAGTGCCCTCTCCCACGCCTCGGTGTAGTAGCTATTGAAAAGGGAGCGTTCGCGTCACCCTCGACAAAGGTCGCCAACTTTATTTACTTATATATATCAATGATATTAAGAAGAAAAAATACACAAACGTTTTCTAACAGTTAGATATATACACACATGTTTCATGAACGAACAGAAGGTGGAAGGAGGATAAAAAAATAAAGCTTACTTAATAAGGAAAAGTAAAATAGCCACGCAGCTTTACTATCTATTCCCTGACAGGGTCAGAGACAACGTCTGTCCTGTTCAAAGAATAGAGGCTAAAGAGGTTGAGAATGAGTTTCCGTAGGTGTCATATGACATCCCAGAAGGTACCCAACCGACATGCCCATTCCCTAAGGGAGATAATTATCTATTATTTATCTACTATTAGAGGATCAATTAAGAAGGTCTATGGTATGCAAATCTAACATGATTCGTTAATCTCATAAACAACCAGAAACAGTGAACAAGAAATTAGACTAAGGACTATAAAGGACACCTCTAACATCTTGGCAAACAATATTAAATCATTATTGTTGATAGTTGTCTTCACTCCGCCATACTTTCAGAGGGAGCTGGATACCGAACATAAACTGTAATATTTTGACCCCACTGTTATGACCGTCACGTTGTGTCTTTCTTGTTCTCTAGGGCTGCTCAACCGGAGGCCTAGGGCCCACTCTACTGGATGCTGGCTTTCTTTACTGCATCTTATCAGCATCTTCTCTGGACCCCAAACTCCATCGGGATTACCGAGCCCCCCCCTCAGTCTGGAACTCTACTGGCAACCCAACTGGCTCGTCGAACTCAACTCAATTATATAATCGTTCGACGCCCACTCGATCTTTGAAATCGAATGTTTAATCGTCATCTAGCGGAAATAACTGTCATGCAGTTCAGAGGTCACTCTCTTCCGGTGCATCAGTCTATGAGTGTACCATGGGAATTTCTTTGGCTCGTCCCATTTCATCAGCCAATTTCCGCCCACGCGATTTCCTCACATAACTGCCATTGGAATGTGTCACTTCCTTCCGGTGCATCACCTTGAATGGCATTTTGGGCCGGATCAAAAGTTCAAAATACAACACTGAGAAGAAATGGAGACACTGTCGGGCTTGTCGCCAAAGTTTGTATGGGTTAGGAGAGTCCTGTTCCTCCACTTTGAATGTGATGTGGACTAATTTTGTGAGTCAATTCACACAATATAAACCATTTGTATATCCCTTGCATTCATACTCGCTGCCTCTCCCCGACTTTACGGATGATCGCCTCAGTTGCACTACCCTGGCAACGTGGTGTCAATAGAAGATTCGACAGTGAGTAGATTTTAGATGAAGGGCGAGTTTCATATCCTAAATTAATTTCATCATATCTTTTCAAATGTTACATTGTATGTATTTATGCAACCCTTCCGCTACAGTCAGGACGTGACACAGCGGAGTACTGCTGGCTTGAATTCAAAGTTTTCCTTTTCCTAGACTGGTTGCCTAACCAATGTAAAAGATCATAGTCTACCCTACTATTTACCCATAGCGAACAGAATTCATACCTTTTTCAAAGGCACTACCGCGAAGTGAAACGCAAATAGCCTAGTACAGGATTTGAACTCGGGTCACCGATTTCATTTCTAACGATGATAACCGTTACGCTAAACGCGCTAAATGTTACATTGTAGTTAAACACATGACTACCTAGAATATTGAAAGAGAAACTTGCCGAAGCTTTTCTTCGAATCAATTGTCCTCTTTGTTTGATTCTTTACCGGCTGAGATCGGTTTACTCTTCAGTACATCAGCTGGTCGAGAAAATAATAATGCCAAGAAATTTCTCATTCTTCAGATTGCTGAGGCAGTTGCTAATACTCCCATGTCCTACAAACTATTCGCATACAAATCATATGTATAAAAACAGGATATAGTAATAAATAACCCGCAAGGGCTGACATGCCATAAAAATCAACCAACCAACCAACCATCTCTCTCTCTCTCTCTCTCTCTCTCTCTCTCTGTCAGATAAATTGACGTACACTCACTCACTCACTCACTCACTCACTCACCTTATCTATTCCTAGAGGGAGACCCCGTGTCGTATTGACAAAGTGCTTGATTGTGGCCTCGAAGTTAGCGAGTTCGAACTTCAGTCACGTTATTACGTTTACTTTCGGACTAAAAAACTTTGGGAAAGGCAGGAACTCTCTTATCCCCAATGTTATAGGTTAAATAGTATTTCTGCTGTTCTTCTACAAAGATGGCTTTAGCATTAAATAACTCACGAAGGTTAATATGCCATTAAACCAAGAAATCAAACCTTATCTATTCCTTTTATCTACCTCACTATGAGTACCTCTCAAGTTAACAAACAGGTTCTACACTTTAGTTCTCTTCTTGTTTTATACCAGGCTAAGCCTGGCATCAATTTCATTCTATTCAGATCTATCTATCCCGCATAGTAGATGAGACAGTAGCATATTTTCCTCATGTGTGAACCAAGATAAAACCTATTATTAATTCACAAGGCAAGCAACCCTGTCTATCTTAGAGACATATCCTACACGATCTCACTTTAGCGCTAATGCCCTTGGGAAAGGCACGAATCTATCTATTTTTTCCCCACCTTAGCTATGAGTAAATAGTAAAGACTTGGTATGGCAACTGGTCTAGGAGAAAGAAGACTTTGAATTCAAACCTGTTAAATCCCACTGAAAAATAGACCTTGTGTTGCATCCTGCCCGTTGTGGAAGCGTTAGGTAAATACACACAATCTTCCAGTAATTAGTATACTTGTATGCTTCTAAAATATGTCATGCTCATATTAATTCTTCTAGTTATTATTTAAGGTTAAATTTTAGTTTCATTTGAAAGATAGTTACATCATTATTATCAGTATCAAAATCTAAATAACATTACATATCTAATTAATTTTCAATACATTTTAACATTTAAAAGTTGACTAATTTATTCAACTTTTCTCTGTTTGTGAAGGCTGCAAAAGAATTAAAGAAAGAAGGAAAGAGACGAAGATACCTTTCAACTCAAAACTTTATTTCTGGGTTTAACGACTAATCGTTGAACAGGAAAAATACTTCCTGAAACCAATATGAATAGTCGCGTCTCCCAGAGAAGGTGCTAAAATATATTTGTCATTCTCGGTGGTGGTGAGTTTAAAGTCAGCAGTTATGTTTCAGTGGGTGTTTTAAGTAATATATGTTTTGGCAGTGTCGGTTTGCTAGCAGCAGATATGGCTAAGTGTTAGGCCACAAAATCCGATCAGCTGATCTGTTCGCTGGTGGCAGCCAAATGGAAAAGAGTCCATTCAGTCTTTTAGCGCCAGTAAGTTTGTCTTTCAGATATGCACTTCCTATTAGAGGTTCTGGGAACTGCTACACTTTTAATTTATTTATTTCATTTTATTCATTTTCCTTTTTTATCAATCTCCACAATAATAATTAATTACCTTTTTAATATCTAATGCTTTATCAGGTAATAATCTACAAATCTTTCATTATCCCCCGAAAACTATTTTTTTACCATTTTCAAAATTTCTTATTTTTATAACAATATTTACATTTTTCATACATTTCTAAAAGCTTTTCAGAGAACAAACAAATAATTTACTTAAATTGTAAAAGTTTTATGAATAATAACATTACAAGCGCGTAGTTTAAAAATGCTTATTCAGCTGTTTATAAGTTAAAATTTAAAAGATATTGAATTAATTTGAATAAAAATGAAAGTTAGAAAAGAAATAATTGAACTTCTTTTAAATCTTGGATGTCTTTCTTTAAAAGAATAAGTTAAATATAAGAATTTTTCAAAATATGACACTAGTGAAATGCAAATGAAACTGAAAGTTTCAGCAAAGTATACTAAAAATAGAATTTTTTCAACCTGAATACAAGAGAATAACATTTTTTATATCTTAAAAATAGATAAAATATATAAAACAAAAAAGGAAAGAAAGAAAAAAGAGCTCCCAGTTTCTTGCTTTAAAATTCATATTTTTCGATGGGTGAAAATATTTTTTTATCTAATAACATATTCAGATTTAGTTAGTAATTGGAGAAAAGTACATCAGAATCAAATGCATAATAATTAAGACACTCCCTTTTTTCAAATAGAACAAATATCGATACAGAATTATTTCCCTAAAAATCTGAAAGAAAATTATATTTCCTATTAAATCAGAGTATTAAAAGCTCTCAAAACTCTATTAAAATCTAAAAAAAAAAAAAAATCACATTTGAGGAGCTATTTTCTTCTAACAGCTGCTAATTTAATTTTTTTCTTTATTTCATGCACACGTCCAGACTTTCGTCGTTTAATGATATACAGAAAGTATATGCCATATCCTATACCCTTACCGATTTAATAGTGCTACACACATGAGCGTGGGTAAAGTTAAGTGACTTAAAAAATTAATTAAAAAAAAAAAAAATAACTAATGTACTATAAATTGATTTATTAATTAATCAACACTAAAAAAATTCATTAAAATCGAATATCTCCCTGACTTTTGGGTGATTTTTTTTCATCGGAGTAGTAATTTGTTACAAAACTAAAGGTCCATGGCAGCCATGCTGTTGATACCGAAAATACACATATCTATTGTCTTAATGTATCTTTACAATTTATTTTATCTTATTTCAATTTTATCAAAAAATTGTCTCTATCTTGAATGCCTGACAGGAATTCCAATAAAATTCATCAAATTATTTTTTCCTATTTTTCGTAATTTTTCGGAAGGACTTTCCTTTTTGCCGTGATTTTTCCCCTTTTATACAAACCTGTACAACTCGAGGAGCGAGATGTATTCTTAGTTTCTCTCTCGTTAAAAAAAGAAATACTTTCTTCGATAAAAAAAAAGAAATCAAAACCAAAAGAAATAAATAAAACGAAATATATAAATACTTTTAACTATTATGAGGATTTCTTTTTTTCTTTTTTTCCATGCAATGACGACGATGACTGGTTGTGGTCGTGGTGTGTATGTGCGTGTGAGGGTAACGCATAGTGCGTGTGGGTGTGTTGGAGGTGGGGGCAGTCTATCGGTTCTTACATCCTCTGGGAACCGAGCCTCCTTTTTTTATTCTTTATTTTTTTTATTTTGCTCGTGAGAATTCTTCCACAATCCAAGTGGTGATAAATTTTTGTTGCGCATGCGTACGGAATGCTTGTCTCATTCTTTTCACGCATTTCGCTTGTGTTCTCGGCCAAAATTCCAGACTATGAGGTTAAACTTAACGATTACATTTAGGATGATATTTGCATCACGTGAGATACTTTTTTGGCTAATTAAAATGTGACTGGTCGCAAAGGAAAAAACGTAAACCTGGCTTTGAAAAATCTTTATTTTTATAATCTTGTTTGGGTGGTTTTGAAGTGAATTTGTTTCATGAGATCATAAGTGTCATATATTTTTAGAAGAATGGTACGGCTCTTTGGTGTTAGACTTGAACGCCAAATATTAGGACATGCTTCTTTCGGTGAGTTATTGACATTTTTGATAGAATCTCTCATCATTCGTTGGCTAGATCGAGAGAAAGAAAATGACGATCCTATTTACCCAACCCCTCCGCTCGGACAGGATATGACACAAGGTCAATTTTTAAGCGGAGTTTAACAGGTTTGAATTCAGAGTTTTCCTTCTCCTAGACTAGTTGCCTCACCAAGGCTGAAGAACCTAGTCTGTCCTACTATTTATCCATAGCTGGAGGGAGAATAATTGGATTCATACCTTTCCCAAGGGTATTAGTGCTATGTGAAATGCAATCAGTCAGGTCCAGGATTTGAACTCGTGTCGCCGTGTCCATATCCTGCGACGATAACCATTACACCACGGGCACCTCCAGATCATATTTACCCAACCCCTCCGCTCGGGCAGGATATGACACTAGGTCAATTTTTAAAGCGGAGTTTAATAGGTTTGAATTCAGAGTTTTCCTTCTCCTAGAAAGAAAATGACGATAATCCATAGAAACTATTACAAATGCAGAATACGGAGATGATCTAGCGCTTCATGCAAATACACCCACTTTGCAACATAATATAGAGCAGGCTGCTAGAGGCATCTATGTAAACCCTGATAAAAGAGAGTTCATGTATTTTAAACATGATGATACTTTTAAAAAAAATTCAAATTAAATTCAATTTATAATATAATTCATCTACTTAAAAAAAAAAATAAAAATGTACTTTTATTTCCTTGCTCATGAGTTTATGATTAAGCGGATACATATCTCTAATCCTCTGGGGAAGACCTAGCCCTGGAAGTGACGTGTCCTCTGTAAGAGAACGGACGTAACTACAAGACACATCAGGCTAATTGACAGCGCATTTACCATGATTTGTTAATTTGGCATCGCTTGTGTGTGATGTGGACCAGTAACTCAGTGGTAGAATTTTGGCTCTGTATTCTGTGGTTGCTGGTTCGATCTCCAGTGGTGGTGGTGGGGGGTCACGGTATACACTGCTGTTGAGACCTTATTAAGTTGGAACAGCTGTCAAGTGGTTCTGCATGTCGTGCGCATTGTTTGCAGGATTTTCTGGTAATGGTAATTCAAGGTGGTGCTATCTCCACACTGAATGGCAAGCCTCTGGAATTAGTAAACAATTTCTCGGTACCAATATCTCATCTACTGAAAACAGTTTCATAAACTGCAATCGACAGGTTATCGACCATATGGAAATCCGATCTCTGATAAAATAAAACAGGAATTCTTCCAAGCTGTTCTATTGTACGGCTGAACTATAGGGTTTCTCAATAGACATGGGACCTATGTGACTGCTAATAACTCTAATACTAATAATATTGTGTTCTTTTTTGTTTCAGATTTGAAAATAGTATACTGTAACAACTATTAATCCTTGATCACAATGCCTTGGACAAGAGAGGAAAATATTTTGCGTCACTACTTATTTGGAGACAAAAATCATTCAAAACTGTCTCAAAATAGATGCAACCTATTAATATAATAATGATTAATACTGAGACAAAAAAACTCCAAAAAGACTACATTTCCTGGAAGCAGATATAATAACAATTAAAAAAAAACACATTGATTTGATGTCTCTAGCTCAAAGGATGCATTTGTTTTTACAAGATGTGTTTCAAATGACCACCATTGCGCATGTCTCAGTAATAAATCATTTTCATATTAATGGGTTGCATCTATTTTGAGACACTTTGTACTTGGACTTTAATGAAGCACATAGGGAAAAAACTTGATGGGATCTACACAAAATAGCTGCTGTACGGTTGCTAATCTCTAATCTTGCAAACTCCAAATAAGACGAACAAAATAAGTTGGAGAAACAAGGACGAACTCATAAGTGACTTTCTCCCGAGGGCTCATACACCTGGACACATCAGTATTTGCCGACCAGTAAAGACATCAGCTCTGTGTTGACACTGGATGCAATCTAGAGAACCTACCGCGAGCGATAGGAACGATAGGGACGAGTGGTGAGAGAGAGAGAGAGAGAGAGAGAGAGAGAGAGAGAGAGAGAGAGAGAGAGAGAGAGAGAATCAATGGGATCTATGCTATCACCATGTTTTAATGATATCGTAGTCATTTCTATCGGTTATTACAATTCATCTTATCTATTCCCTTATTTTTCAACTGACTGCTCATGAAGCTCTCTTAACGTGCTTCTTACTTTTTGGCATTATAAACATCAATATGAAATCAATTTCATTTTTCAAAATGCTAACTCATTCACTTGATCGTCTTTTGTAATAGTTAGCGAGCAAGGCTAGCAGATTACTATTAGCAAATTCGATTCCGACTTGGTGGCCAATATTTCTGATCTTGTTCCGCACTAAGTTTGATAAATGGCTTCTGGGGGTCAGTAACATCACATTTTTTCTCGGTTCAGCATTCATCCAGTTTTTAAATTGGCATTAAGACCTGTGTTTTTCCAGAGTAGAGTTCTAAAGGAGTTTTGAGGCACATGATTATAGTGTTCTAAACGGTAACAAGTAATCATACTTGTCCTCTCATGCAGAGGACTGAGCCCTTCCACACTTGAATTGGTCGGACCCGAGGCGACTCTGTTTGAAGCTGATCGGATCCGTGAAGTTGGAAAAGAATGATCCTGTTTGTGGCTGGTCGGAACCGTAGAGTTGAAAAAGGTTGAGCCTGTTTGTAACTGATCGGACCAGTAGAATTGGCTAAAGCAACAAAAGTTGACTGCGTAAGTCGTATTGGTGACGAGAGAGAGAGAGAGAGAGAGAGAGAGAGAGAGAGAGAGAGAGAGCTATGTAACAATATCATCGCTCACCTTTAAATCACCCTTAATAATTGGGATCACCATTTCAGATGACCTTTCCTCTTGTTAATATTTGTTCAACTATTTTTTTCTACTAAAGTTACACAGCAAGACGATGATGTCACTGAAAACCTCGGTAAATGCAGATTTGGAAAAAAAAAGAAGAAAAAGAAAGAAAAGGAAACGAAAAAAAAAAAAGAAAAAAAAAAGCTACCATAATTTATTCTGTAGAAAGTCAAACAATCAGTTGCTGTGAAAGTCACAAATCAGCAATATCTAAAGTTTTGGGTACTTTGGATGGTGTAATGGTTAGCAAACTAGACTGGCACACCTTTACGAGTGAGTTCGAGTCTCACTGGGTGCCCCATTTATGCATCCTCGTGCCCCATCTAAGCAAAAAGCTTAGTAAATTACAATATCTAAAGGTTCTCTCAATTGAGCTCTTAATATTTACTATGCTTGCCTGGTACAAGGTCATGAATGGGGATAATTAAATAAGCATGAAATTCGCTGTTGTAGTCATGATCTGCGAACGTAGCTTGTTAACAATTACTTTTCAGCAAGGCTCTCATATAAATGACCACTAAGCTTAGGTTAGTACGGCAATAAGAAGATTGTGCAGCGCCAATCATCAGAAGCGTTAAAAACCTGCCTTCTTTGAAAATCAACATACGAAATCCTAGTTTTTACTTTGGTTCGACCACAGAATACTGATGGTAAATACGCAACAATCTTAGCCACCATGAAAACCTCTATTTGCAGGAGTGGTGGAGATTATTTTTGTGTGTGTCAACACCTCGAGTGAGTTCTTTCTCACTGGGTGCCCTAAAAACTGGCAGTGCGATAAAATTGATTCTATTCTACAAATATTTGATTGGAATTTTTTCTTCTGTTTTTGTTTGAATATAATCAATTTGATTTTTGACAATCATCAAAAGAATTTTGGAGTCACGAGTTTGCATACTGAAAACACTTGACTTCGTTTTTAAAGAATTTTACCTGGCTGGATAATTAGCGGTTATGAAGCATTTGTCTATAACGATAATCTTGCAAGCCACTGACAATAAGTTTACTTTTCACAAAATAAATGTTTTTTTTTAAAATTTTTTTAAAGTGATATAGGCCAACAAATATCGACTTTTACCGACCTTAGAAAAATGGTTGATGATCTGATTCGAAAACCTTTCTTCATAAGTTGACTTTTATCGAGGGCTCCATGAATATGACCTTGTGCCATCTTGTTAATTATTTCGATTGATTGGTAGAATACATTCTTGTACAACTCATAAATCATTTATTGTTTTTTTTTCAATTCCAACATTTACCATGAAAAATATTGTTTAACTTCAAACGGTATCGTAAAATATCCTGAATATTATTTATACTCTATGTAAAAAGTACGCCTCTCTCCAATAGATTATGTGGCGTAATGGCTACGGTGTTAGACTGCGGCCTCGATATAAGCGATTTTGTTTGTTTATTTGGTTTGGTTTTATGGTACATCAACCATTGTGTGTTATTAATGCCAAATCCATTTTTATACATATGAACAATTCTATTTCAAACAATTCAGTTTAGCATAAGTACACAGTTTCAATGTCAGAAACAGTTCAATTTCAAATAATTCAGTTTAACCTAAGCATGCAGTTTAGTTCTATTTGACCAACAGATAGGACCCTATCAGATGCTATCACTCTGGGCCAGAGGAGATCTGGGTACGATGACAATGAAGGAGTACTCTACATTCCCTAAAACTCCAGCATTACTGGAACCTCACCATCAGATTGCTTAGTGTCATATCCAGGACACTCGTTGCGGGGGGGGGTATTGCCTTTCTGCAGAGATGTAGTCGGCGTATTCTACAGCCCCAGCGGACTAGGCAAGTGATGTAAGCGAGGTTGAACTTAAGTTATGCTATTATGTTCACTTTAGGACTAACAACATGAGGAACAACCTTCTTACACTTCCAGCTATGGTTTAAATATTTTGATTTGGTTTGGTCTCTTTGTTTAATGGCATAACAACGTTAAATAATATTACAGCTGTTCTTCAACAAGCATGACTTTGGCATTAAATAACCCGCGAAGGTTGATATGCCATTATACAAAGGAACCCAAACCAAACCAATAAACTAATTTTTGGTGAAGGGCAATGTCCACAAGTTTACTTTGAAATCAATATTCGAAATTCTAGGTTTTTAGTTGGGTTTAACCACCAATAAAAATATGCAACTACTTTAGCCATTAAACAAGATCAAAAATATGGCACGGGGCCCAAACTCTCTACATAGCAATAGTCTACGAGATTAGCTTGCTGATCTTTTGAAGGCAGATGCTTGTTCGACCAGAGATTAGAATTAATAACCTTGGAAATGGATTAAATCTATAAATTTTATCAATAATCTCATCATGTATTCAGACAACAATATATGTGTTTACCCAACTCCTCCGCACGAGCAGAATGCAACACAAGATCAATTTTTGAGCGGAGATTAACAGGTTTTAATTCAGAGTTTTTCTTCTCCTAGACTGGTTGTCACACCAAAGATTAAAGAGCCTTGTCTACCCTTCTATTTACACATAGCTCGAGGGAGAATAAGGGTATTAGCGCTATGTGAAATGCAAACAGCCTCATCCGGAATTTGAAATAGGATCGCCGAGTCTATTTCTTACAATGATAACCGTTGTACCATGAGCACCTCAGTTTGCTATACAGTCCTTTTCCTTCTCTTGAAATGTGTATACCTTTCGGTAAGATTCATCCCTTAAAAGTCCACATTTGATGCAGTTGCATCATCTCAGTTTCTTTAAAAACTTCTTGAAATAACTTCCGGCGTCACTTACACCTTAGCATTCTATTGTAGCATGAATTTATCTTTAGTTGTGAAAACTAACTGTGTACATTAAGCAGAGTACAACTGACGAATGCAATGCTTGTTCGGAGTGAGACATTACCAGTTCTGGCATAGAACGTTTGAAATTCTCAATTCCTTTACTTCCTATTTTCAATTATTACGTCGAGGTGTACTAGTTTCATAGATGACGTCAGCTCTTATTATAAAGATTTATGAAAAATTATCAGTGCGGCTGTTTATTCACTGGTTCGGGCACAGTCCAACAAACGCAGACTTGAGGCCGTAAGGCTGCCAACTTCGGCTGGGCCACCTTCGGGTGGGCGAGCTGCGTCACAATCTAGCAGGGCTCGAGCCTCGGCTCGTGCTCGACCTTCCTCTCCCCTAATCCCCGCTTTAATCGACCGTCGGGTCATTGACCTAGCGTCAAGTCCTGTCTGATGGGAGGCAGTGACAAGTATCACGGCTGTGTAAACTGGCAAGATTCAAAATTTCTCATTGGTTAATTTAATTTTGGATTTCTATTTGTAACCTTCTAAAAGAAAGTGTAGTTCCCATAATCCCGTTATTAAGAAGAAAGATTGAAAAATACCGACATAAAAATAATTTGTTTACACTTTACAGAATCGAAGATATATGTGAAAAATTGTTGTCTGAAAAGTTGTTTACTTGTAAAAAAAAAAACAACTGCAAAAAAGTTTTGAAAGAAGGACAAAAGACTTCCGTTTGAAATTTCAGACCCCCCCACTCCGAAAGACGAGGTGTACACAATGGTAGCGAACGATGGAGACAATGCTCAGAGAGAGAGAGAGAGAGAGAGAGAGAGAGAGAGAAAGAGAGAGAGTCTGTAAAATAGTGAACAGAAGTTTTTTTAAAAACTTCCTATTGTCCATTTTTATTTCGGTGATACAAGCCCATATTAGAGATTATACTATATTTTATCATAGATTTTTTAAAAATTTTATATAGAGATGTTTTTGCTGATTGTAAGATGATCAAAAAACAAAGAACTCCATTTTTTTGGTATTACTCACCCTAGAAAAATGAATAAATAAAAATAACAAAATCAAAACCAACCAACCAACCGAACAAACAAACAAACTCTCCACCTGACCGACTTACTGAATTTAAATAACTCAGAAATTCGAGAAATTGCTTTCACTGACAATATAAATCTTCCAGAAGGTGAAGTAACCACAACGAATCGTAGTAGTAATTGTTTTATTCCAGTATCAAACGCGATTACTAAAATATACACACCTGGTTTCTGGCCACTTGCCTGTTTTTATAATATGGGAAGAGTTAACTTACGTTCTCCAATATCTGCCTCTTGAAGTCCCCCATTACGTAATAGGACCTTCCATTTCTACTCTACACAGAGCAGAGGAAATGATAACATTTGGTAAAAAGTAAAATATTTTAAAATTAACTGCATTTTCTGGTTTGCCAATCAAATACTGATTGCTTACAAATATATATTTTTCAAAGTTACTTTAATCCTTATTTGCTTGCCGTATATACTCTTGAATAGGTTGATTCTTGATTTATGGTCACGAAATTATTGATGTATGGAATTCATTTTTAAAGTCAAGTGTTGCTTCTTGGTCTTCCCATTATGTCTGAATACTGTCTACAGTCGTGCATAAGTCTGTCTCGTGTGTTAGTCGATCCTTGTTTTATGTCCCTTAAATCCTTAATTTACGCAATTAATTTTTGAAGACAAGAGCTACTCCTAGTTCTTCCAATTATGTTTGAATTTCAATCTTACAAATTTATTACTCAAGATGGATCAACACCAATGTTTGGCCTAAAAATTAAATCTTCGAAATTCAACCTATACAAGTAGATATAACAAGAATACATCATCATCATGTCGTGCTGGTAGCACGGATATCCCTGACCCTCTCTCGCCACTTTTCCCTATCGTTCATTGCCTCTGGCAGGTCTTCTGGACTACATCCCGTATCCTCACATAGTTGCTGAATGTATGTTCGTGCTGGTTGTCCTGCTTTTGCTGGGCCATGTGTGGGGGTCCATAAGAGTACATCACTTATGTGTTCGTCCCTACGCAGTTTCTTCCAGGCAGCGGTCGCATCGATATTGCTATATGGATGCACTACATGGACTGTAACAAAACGGCTGGAGAAGAAGCTAGACGGCAATTGCACAAGAATGCTGCGAGCAATCTTGAACAAGTCCTGGCGGCAACACCCCACAAGACACCAACTGTACGGCCACCTGCCTCATATCACGAAAACTATTCAAGTTAGACGAACCAGACATGCAGGACACTGCTGGAGAAGCAGGGACGAACAAGAATACACATTTCAATAATTAAGTGAAAAAAAAGTATAAAATCCTAACGACTAACTCAAATAGCTTCTATTTTTCACGTAATGATTCGGTTTAAGAATCACTGTGTAAACAACTTATTCTTCGAATATATTCGAGTAACTGCTAATCTTGAATTTGTTTTTAATTTAATTGAATGGCATGCTTAATAAATAAACACTCACGTCTAAGTACTTCCCGTTGTTTGATCTAAGCTGTCTTTTCTATTACGAGATTCTTTTCGGGAAAAGAAAAACTTTTTCCAAGAAATCGTTTTTTTATAAATAAAAGACTGGTACTTGTGAAACTGGATGATATAAAACCAAAATCAGCAACAGTAGATTAAACAGGTGATGTAATGGTTTCGTCGAAGGAATGGGCACGGTGACCTCAGTTCAAATCCTGGACAAGGCTATTTGCCATTTCACATAGCGCTCATACCATTGGGAAAGGTATGCATCCTCTTATTCTCCCTTCAGCTAAGAGTAAATAGTAGAGAAAACTGGGCTCTTTAACATTGGTATAGCAACCGGTCAAGGAGAAAGAAAACTCTAAGTTCAAACCTGTTAAAAACTCCGCTTAAAATATTAATCTAAGGTCTAAAAACCTAGGTCGGAAAATCAAAACGTTAACGTTGGCAAATATTTCTACAAATAAAATCATTCCCTGAAGGCCTTGGTATTTTTTATCTCTATACATTTTCATATATATATAATATAATTTGCTATATTTATGAATAAAGAGTTCTCAATATCGGTAATAGAACACACACACACACACACACACACACACACACACACACACACACACACACACACACATATACATATATATATATTGTAACAGTAAGAATGGAGGGGAATTATATTTTAATAGTAAGGGCTTTATATTTGTTTCGAATTTGAATCATGGTAATCAATAGTTGTTATTTTTTTCTCGTCAATAGTTAAGTAGCAGTGGTTTCCTGACTGAACTATATGATCATGGCCGTTAAACTATGAGGTTCTTCGATTCAGTATCAGGTGAGTCGCGCCGATGAACAGTTTTGGTATTCATCCACTTTGCTTTACATCGACCATTGGGCATCCCATGATTTCCAATGTAACACGCCTTTATGACTCGGATAGCATTCTCCTCACCCAGAATCTGATATCCTATGACAAGCCGGAGTAAGACAGGATGATTGTAGAGGTCACAGGTTGGATTGTTGCGAAGTTACTCCCGTTTGACTGCATGTTTGATTGTAAAGAAGTTTGACCTCTCCGGTTTGACCGCATGTTTGATTTTAATGAAGTTTGTCCTCTCCGCTTTGACCACGTGTTTGACTGTAGCAAAATTTGATCTCTCTAGTTTGATCACATTTTTGATTGTGGCGAAGTTTGACCTCTCCCGTTTGACTTCATGTTTGGTTTTTGGGGAGTTATACCTCTCCAGTTCTACACTAGTATAGTAAGGTTTTAATAATGAGAGTTTTCCTTTTCAAAATATGCCTGAAACAGGCACCAAGCGGTATTGATCTCTACGTGACATCATATAAAACAGGGGTTTATGAGTTTTAAACAAAATGGTACCATCTCCACACTAAATGGCAAGCCTCTGAAATTAGTAGACTATTTCACATACCTCAGTTGCAATATCTCATCTACATTGGTGTCATCATACGCGCAAGAAAAGCAAAGACAGTTATCGACAGGTTTTCGACCATTTGGAAATCTGATCTCGCAAATAAAATAAAACGCGAATCCTTCTAAACTGTAGGCACGTCAGTAATATTGTATTAACTTTAACGAAGCACTTGGAGAAAAACTTATATGGGATGTACCCAAGAACTATGCGAGACGTTTTTAAACAAATCATGGAAGCAACACCCCCTCAAAACAGCAGCTGTATGCCACTTGCGTTCCATCTCACAAACTAACCAAGTAAGACGAACAAGCGATGTTTATAAGCGACGTACTCCCGTGGACTCCTTTACATGGATACACCAGCAAAGACTTGTATTCATTAGCTCTGTGGGGACACTGGATGCTATCTATATGACCTACCAAAAGCGATTGCTGATAAAGACGAATGGCGAAAGAGAGTCCAGGGAATCCGTATTATCAGCACGTCTTGATGATGAAGATAATGATGTCTTTTATATATATATATATCTCCTCGTGGCTGAATAGTTAGAAGCTTGTGTTGACGTTTGAGTCAACCGGGTTTCGATCCCAGCTACGGGAAGATACTGTCTAGCCACACTGATGAGTTCTGATGGAACGAAACAGATCTATCTGTGGATGACTATATATATATATATATATATATACGTGGTGCCTTCAATAAGTTTCCAGACTTTTTTTGTACAGGCATTTAGAATTGTCATAGACTCTTGAAAATTCACTATATTATTGCTATACAACTTATGAGATGACTGGCCAATTTTTATGATTTCAGGTTCAAATGATCAGCTACAGCAGGAATTGGAATACACCCTACTAAAGCCTGATTGTCACAGCTGGTGAATTTAAAAAATGCAATCTGACACTTTAGAAGAACGATATGCATTAAAATTCTGTTTTAAACTTGGAAAAAATGCCATAGAAACGTATGGAATGCTTCAGACTGCTTTTGGAGCATCTTGCATGAATCGAGCATTAGTGTTTGAGTGGCATAAGAGAGTCAAGGAAGACAGGGAGTCTGTGAGGGATGATGAGAGGTGTGCGAGGAGTGAGGAAGTCAATACACCAGAGTTGATTGGCCAAAGGCTTAGGGTTAGGGTTACTATGTTGAGGTTTTAAGGGAGTTCAGGAAGAGATTCCGTCGGAAGAGGCCAGCACTCTTCAAATCGGGTCAGTGGCATTTCCACCAGGACAACGCACCCGTCCACAACTCCATCTTTGTCACAGACTATTTGACCAAGATGGGCATCAAGACAGTTCATCAGTCTCCCTATAGTACAGACCTTGCTCCCTATGACTTTTGGTTATTCCCTAAGCCCAGAGGCTGTTGTTATGAGACAATTGAGGAGATGAAAGAGGCTGGGACGAAGGTCATTGACACACACACATAAGAGGACTTCCATGGGGCCTTCCAAAAGTTGTTCACCGATACAACTAGTGCATTGCAGCCGGAGGAGATTACTTCGAAGGGGACTAGAGTTTCGTGTGTCTACTATCAATAAAAGTGCCCATACGAAAAAAGTCTGGAAACTTATTTAATGATCCTCGTATATAAAAATTATTTTGATATTCTATTGTAATATTGTGATGATTGCTCTGTACTTTCGTGCATAGAACACTGAACTAATTTTGTGTATAGAATACTGAAATAATTTTCTGTATAAAACCCTGGAATAACTTGGTTGTTTTTTTAACCTTTTGAAATCTTATCTAACATTTTAGATTTCATAAACGGTGAGTGTACCAATTCTAATTGTATTTTAATTGTGAATATATATATATATATATTCTCTATATTAACCAATGCCAAGTCAGCCGATGGTGTGAACGATTCTATTCTGGGATTTCCTTTCTCCAATATACAAGTAATTCAAATTCTAAAAGAGAGCTCGGTGTAAAATAATAATAAAATATAGAGCAAATAATTCCATATAAAAGAAAATCCTTTAAAAATTATATTTTTGTAATAATATTTATTTTAGCAGATCCTTGCTTACTTGTTAACAATGAACTCCTAGACAAATTATTCAATCTTGGTGAAACTTGGCCTGTAAATCCTTTTCACATCAAAAATTGTTTTAGGGTTGTTCAGTTAGATTTACCCTCATCCGTTCCTGAAGGTGCACGGGACATTTTAACTAAAAATTGATCAGGAAGATCTAATTTCTCCAGAACATAAATAAAATTGGCATTTGCAAGAGCACTCATCTTCTCACCACTGGACCTTAACATCCGGGAGGAAAATAACTCAGAAAGGATCTATTCTACTAATGGCCTAATCTTAGTAAAAATTGGCATTTTGACCCGTTTGGCCTTAGAGGTCTCGTAGCGTAATGGTTAAAGCAGTGGACTGCGCCTTCAGACGTGCTATTATAATACCCTTGGAAAAGATAGAAACCCCTTCCCTCCCCAGCTATAGATTAAATGGTAACACTGCTGTTTGGCATTAAATAACGCATGAAAGTTGATATGCCATTAAATAAGCAAACCAAATCTCTTGGCCATAAGAAGTGTATCGCAGGAATAAGGGTGCTGTGGACACCCAAAAGTGTCCGGGAACATTTTAACTTAAATTCGATCTGATCACGAATGTCTAAGTAAATAAAATTATTTGCTTAATTACCATCTGCAATATATATATATATATATATATATATATATATATATATATATATATACTTTCAAGTAAACTTGCATCATCTAGCCTCTCATAGAAATTCCTATGCCACTGATAAATCATCTACTGGAATTGTGATGCTAGTTCCCAATAATTATTTTTTCTGAATATGTCATTTCACAAGATTGAGATCGATGATATACTAAGAAATATTCAGAAAAATATATTCAGGAAAAAAATGGAGAACCACAATTCCCAGTAGATATTTATCTATGATATCAAGAATTCATTTGGTTACAGCATGGACAACACCCGCTGTGAGGTGGAGGGCATCTCTTTATCTAATCTGCTAATATGGAGCATCGTGAAGGAGTTCCATGGGTATGCTTGGCTAAAGTGCTAGACTAAGATATTCTAGTGAGCTGGTTCGAACTCTAGTCGTGCAATTACATTCATTTTCGGAGTAATATCGTTAGGAAAGGTATGAATCCCCTTATCCCTCCTAGCAATGGTTTAAATACCACCACTACTTTCCCTTTACAAGGATCGTATGATATGACATTAAACTGAAACTGATGAAACATCGTGGCAACAAGATTCTGGTCTGAAATTTGCAATCGAAAAGAATTGGGTTAGGATTTCTTAAAATGATTTACTTGAATAGTTGACATTATTAGAGAATCTAACCAGAATTGTCCACCCAGTTGATCAATCTTTTTGTCAGATGCGTCTTTTCACTCCATTTGGTAGATAAATACATTACAAACAAGCCAATCGTTTCCTTGTCTTTCATAATTATTTTTTAAAATTCGGTACTTGTCAAAAATATCGTGCTGATAGCGGTGGTAATGTATTAGGTAATTCGGAAAATACTGTTCAATTTTAGTACAAACTATTTGAATTCTGTCCAAACATATTATTTTAATAGTAGTTGTTTAAAAAGTTTACAATGTTAATAATTAGTGTCCTCTGTTAATTTTCTATCTCTTCTTTCGGAATCTAATTTTGAAGTTTATATACCCCTTATCATGTACATTAAAAGAAACGATGCATCTGTTTATTTATTTTTATTTATTTGTTCAGTTATTTATCTTTATTTTAATTAATTTATTTATTTGCATGATATCAAGCTCGGTCATAATTTAGCTTCATGACGATACTTGGGATATTAAATTTTTCTACGTCCACCATATTCTCATGATCTCTCATTCACCAACTACCATTTTTTCAAGTATCTGGAGTGTTTTTACGACAAAAAACATTCTGTTCCAAAAGAAGTAGAAACTGAATTTTAAGATTTCTTGGCATCAAAACCTTTAAAGTTTTATCGTACTGGCATAAATGACTTCAGTAAATCAATGCCAGAAATACATATGTTCAGGGATTATATTTAGACAGATTAAAACACTGTTCAAATTCATCAATTCAGAAATAAAAGTTTATTCTATAATCAGGCCTATTTTCCCGAACAGCCTAATACAAAAATCTATGTAAAAATGTTACACTTACATTCACTATCCAGATAAGAGAAAGTTTTAATAATTTGCTTCATTTACTGATTGAACATTTACATTTTAAAACACATTTTCAACATGCAACAATTCACTCATGCACAGTATTTCTGATTCTTTCTCTCTACAAACTACCATGATCGATTGCGGGTATACAATTTTGAAAAAAAAGGAAAGAAATGACTGAAACTTATTTTTATTCACCATCCTGATGAATTAATGACATTTCTGTGTAATTTTTTGTCTATTACTGCAGACATTTTCCTATTTCTTGACGAAGAACTTAGATAAGGGGAGTAAATTGATAGTGGTTAAGTGCTGGTCCAATCATATTACATGCATACTCAATAATATTAAAATTAGGAGAATTTCCTGAGTAACTGGCTACTTCTGGCTACACCTGAGTAACCCTGGCTTTGTGTATTAGAGTATTATCTTTTATCACAATGAGACTGCAGTTCGAGTATGCTTTTATGTGCCGTACGACAATCTCATCTTAAATCCGATATTGTGCTCCATTCATCATTCCACAATGGAGAGATCCATTTTACTGTCACAAATGATACTGCTCCACGCCATAATAGAAGCATCATCTCCTTATGATCAACGTAACACAGTCTCTGAAAGTCTTTGAAACTTTCTGTGACCGTCACTATGAACCAAGTTGAACTTAGATCCATTTATCCGCAGGAGTCTCACCCAGGTGTAGGAAATACCAAGGTTATAATGTTGAAAAAATTCAGAGTTCCATGTGGGAAGATCCAACAAACAATAATTATTATAACATAGCTTTGTTAAACTTTAAAGCATGAACAAAGGTGCAAAAAGAGAGACGGGTCTGTAATAGAAAATTAAATGCAGTTCATTTAACTACTGCGTAGTTTTCCTTTGGTTATTTTGTTCATGACTAATTTTTATAAAATCAGTCAGTATTTCATTAAGAGTCTCGGCTTATGCTCGGCAGCAAAATATTTCGACTCATGTATGTATCAACGGCATAAAGTGGTATGATGCATATGCCAACGGTACAAAGTCCTACGATCGTAAGAGAATGGGAGACGTCCGATGGACGCGTTCTTCTTTATCTGCAAGGGTAGATAATCCAACACAGATGTTCTACGATTAATAGTATGTTACTCAGGCTAGTCTGTCAGACTTGTACTCCGGTGCAAATCTAATGACACAACAGGTTTAGTTTAAAATTATTTCTTTGTTTAATGACATATCAACTACCGTTGGTTATTTAATACCATATCCACCCTTATAAAATAACAGTAGAAGTATTATTTAACCAACAGCTGGAGGGATAAGAGGACTCAGACCTTTCCCAAAGTGAATGTAATGGCGTAACTGGAGTTCGAACTCACTTACATTCACTTGCAGTCCAGCACTTTAGCCACGACGCCAGGTGGGATCCAAAAAACCTGCAGGTCGGAAGTGTCTGTTGGTGGTACATATGTTAGCAGCATGTTCTGGTTCTCAATCCAGAAATAACCAAAGTTGTCTGGCAGAGACAAAATGATTCTACTACGGAAGCTAGAACAGGAACTGGTCGGTTGATTCTTTTTTCTGCTGTTCAGTACGAACATATAGTGGTTGACAGACAAGATTATTGTTTTGGCATCATATCTAAATCAACCTAACAATCTGGCTCTGAGCCAGAACAAACTGCGTGGAAATCTGTCGTGTTGAATACTCAACGTAGTGACTACCAGTAAGTTGCCACCTACCATTCGTAGAAACAGTTCTTCTGAGCACACGTGTAACCTCAGTGAGTTTACGTCGTCTCTATTTCTTACTGTCCTTTTTATATCAACTTGTAAACTTGAGTATTGATCTCTTTGCAATATAGATTGACCAAGATCAGTAATTTCATCATTCAATATTTAAAATATCCGTGAACACAAACAATTTGGTGACAATCCTCTGGAAATGTTATTCAAATTTTGCAATGAATAAATACTGTAGGATGTCGTTATGCTATAAATAGGACCTGCTTCTCTGTTGCTTATTCTATTCAGAACATATTTGCATGAATTGTATTATCTTGCAGTTTTAAATTTAAAAGGAATTGGGGGAACTGGCTGGCACAAGCAATTGTTATTCACTGAAACGGTTTTGAATAACAATTTGAATAAATTATAGGCAATATCGGACAAATTTATAATAGACAAGAAGCTACAAGGTCGCATTCTGTCAGTCTTATCTCTTTCTTTTTAAACCTTGGACTGAAGCAGAAAAGAAAAATCACTTCAATCAGATAAACCCAAATCCGGAATCTTCATTTCAATGAATTTTCATGACTACAGAGAAAAAAAAACAACCGTTTGCGGGCTGGGCCATTATTGGAGGGAATCCTGTTCTAACAAGTTTGCGATAAAAGAAATTTATGGAAATTTTTTGGGTAAAAAGAAAGAAAAGAAAAAGCCAAAACTGACTGGTAAGCAAGTGTACGAACTCGTTCAGTTGACGAAGGTTGAGCCATAGCAGCTTGTTCAAATTATGACCTGAAAAAAAAAAAAAAAAAAAAAAAAAGAAAAAAAAAAAAAGAAAAGAGAAAAAAAAGGAAAAAGAAGGTTATATTCTGAATGACATTGACAGGTTATAAAGCCCGGAATGTTGCAATGTCACGAAAAAGACGCAGAATAGAGTTTAAAAATAGGTCAGCATAATTTGGGAGCAATGAAAAGATAACTAGAACTGTGCCAAATATCATTAAAAGAATTGAAATAATAATGATAATATTAATTATAATAATAACAATATGGATAATTCAAGTAACATTCCAAGGAAATTGCTCATCTGATGACATAGAAATCAGTACGAAGTGAAAACCTCAAAAAAGAAACTCAATATCTATTTATAGCAGCTCAAAATAACGCCATAAGGACAAATCATATCAAATCAAAAATTGATAATACTCAACAGAATAGAAAGTGTTGGCTATGTGGTGACAGATATGAAACAATTAATCAGCAAACTGGCACAAAAGAAATACAAGAGTAGGCTTGATTGGAAAGGAAAGATGATCCACTGGGAATAGTGCAAGAGATTAAATTTTGGCTATGCTAACAAATAGTATATACGCAAACCAAAATGTCCGAGGAATGAGATGCACACAATCCTCTAGGGCTTTAAGATGAAAACGGATTACTCAATCTCGGTTAGAGGACCAGACCTAGTGTTTAGTAAGATGAAAAAAAAAGATCTTGTCATCAAGTGGATATTGCCATTCCATTGGATCATAGTGTAAAAATAAGAGAAAACGAAAAGATAAACAAATACCTGGGTCTTTCCAGAGAGCTGAAAAGGCTGTTGGACTTGAAAATGACAGTGATACCAAAATTAGTTGGTGCTCTTAGAACAATCTCCAAAAACTTGGAAAAGAGACAAGAAGAATTAGAGAGGAGAAGGTGAATTGAGAACATACAGACTTCAACATTGTTAAGATCTGCTAGAATACTTAGAAGAGTCCTGGAGACCCGAGGAGACTTGATGTCAATCAGACCACCAGTGAAAAATCACCAGTTAGGGAGGGTGTGAAAAACTCGCATTGAATGACAAAAATTACTGTAATTTAATCTTCAGTAAAAGCCACTAGTTACAACTGATGGGAAGACTTCGCCATCTATTTGGGGTGAGCTAAAGTTTTCAGCTAAAAACATATTTCTGTGTTCAGATTTTTTTTCAAAAAAGAACCCGGGAAACTTGTGCATTCACATAAGATATTCGAATGGAATTGCTAATGTTGTTTAAGCTTATCATTTTGCTAATTTCTACTAGGAAATTGCTTCATATTCTATTCTAAAATAATTTTCAATTGATTCCACGCAGTTTACCTATATACGTATATTTGTGGGGGTTGTATGTAATTTGGTTATTTCAGTAGATGTGCGTCCGTAATTTACGGGTATTGCTCTCTAAATTATTCCCACCGCAAATACAACACAAAACTTTACAATCGCGCGAAAGAAGTGGAATAGAACATAACGAACATTAAACAACTAAAAATTTAATATGCATATAACAGAATATGAAAACAAATAAAATACATGATGTGTAAATGGCCTTTGGGAAAATAAAGTTTGGCAAGAAGAAAATAAATCTATTTAAAGATGTGTGTATGTTAACGGAGTCCGTAAATAAGTCGTTCTTACTTACATTAAGTTCATAGCGGGTTTTATGATTGTGGCGACAGCGTGTTGCGTTGATGAAAGAAAGTTTGTCGGGTTTTTGTTTTGAATGTGATTCTCGGCCATCTGAAGATAGGTCATGAACTTTAGATGAGGAAGGAAAGGAATTTGCCAGACATAGTATCGGCTACTGCTTTACTGGCTTAGTGGCTTGACTTCGTCTGTCTGTCAGCTTGTATTTTTGGTTCGTGGCACCCTAACTCTGTGTTATCTATATCCTACAGGTGGATCAAAGAATCGTCCTAAAATTTTGGCGCGTAGACATTCATTGACCAATCAGATTTGTATTTTACTATTTTATTTTCGAGCCTAAATACTTTCTGTTAGTTGACTTCCGATCCTATTTTTCTAGAATGTTTTATTCTATGTTTTTAGCTGATTGGTTGAAAAATATAAAAATGTAACTTAAATGCTAATGCGGTTTTGATCCTAAATTTCTAGAATGTTCTTAAGTATGTTTTTATTGCTTATTTTAAGACTAGAAAAAATGTGTATCCCATACATTGTATATCATTTATAGTTTATGAAAAAAGAGATTTTGTATGTAAAGGGTAAGTAAACTCAATCTTCACAATAGCTGATTACAATCCAAATATAAATATTCAGCCAAAATCACCGAGGGAGTTTCCGTAGTAATGGCTAAAATGTTGGGCTGTGACCTCAGAGTAAGCGTGTTCGAACTCCAGTCACGCTATTACATTCACTTTCGGACTAATACTCTTGGGAAAGGTATGTATCCCTTTATCCTCCCAACTACGGGTTAAATGATATTACTGCTATTCTTCAAGAAGGATGTCTTTGGTATTAAATAAACCACAAAAGTTTATGTGCCATTAAATAAAGAAACCAAACCAAACCAAACCAAAACCACTCGAATCACCTGAAAAAAAAATTATAAAAATATTTTGTGCAACAAAATTCATTTGTTTATGTAACATAGCCATACATGAATACGTGAAATGGACATATTCGTACCGGTACGCAAAACGTTCATAATGTTCGTATATATAACATATACATAGAACATAGGAATCCCGAAACACGAAAAACACTTACGACTTCTTAGTTCAGGTACGAAACTTTTTATTACTTTTGAGTTTAAAGGTTCTTCAACATAAGGAGAGAGACACACATTCTTTCTATTCTGGCTTTTTCATCTGTTCCCCCCCCCATCTTGTGCTTCGCCCGTAGCGCGCAAATTCGTCTGGCCTCTGCGAGCCCCGAAAATCGACCCTTCTCGTTCGGTGTCTAGTTCTCAACTCAACTAACTGACTTTTTCAAAATCTCCAAAATCCCCCGTGCGCTTCCGGTGCGTGACGTCACCCACACCCTCAAGCCCCGTTTCCCATCTAAGCTATTGTGACATCTCTGAGTGACACGCCCGCTCCGCCCGCTCCGCCCGCTCCGCCCGCTCGCGTGAACACCTGCGTTAATGTTGCACCTAAGTAACTCATGCACTGAGCCGAAAGGTTCTCAGCCTAACTAAACCCAAAGGCATAAAACGAAATCCCTCGCGTAGCACCCTCCCCTACTCCTCGGTGTAGTAGCTATTGAAAAGGGAGCCTTCGGGTCGCCCTCGAATACGGTCAGCCAAATTATATATCTATAAACAACTTAGAAGCAAAAGGTCGACCAAATAAAATGATGGAGATTGTAGTAGGAAATAATTCTAATATTTAGTGTCAACAAACTTGAACTTGAATGTATCGATTGAAACAGTTTTAGTTCCTTTTTATCCTATTTACCCAACCCCTCCGCTCGGGCAGGATATGACACAAGGTCAATTTTTAAGCGGAGTTTAACAGGTTTGAATTCAGAGTTTTCCTTCTCCTAGACTAGTTGCCTAACCAAGACTGAAGAACCTAGTCTGTCCTACTATTTACCTTTTTATACACTAACCAAAATTGAAATCATGTATCATAAGTTGTCTTTAATTGGAATCGTTTTGAGATGAGGCTTCTTAATCTGAGAATTAATTTTAAAAAAAAATTATTTATTGCGGACTTTTTGTCCTCATCTTGGTAGTTTTTGTGTTGTTTCTTCTTTCACTACGTTTCGGCCACATTTCACCTCTGGCCTTCTTCAGGTGATTAACCGCGACCTCGGATAGGAATGCTGAGTCTTGTAACCGTAAAAACGTGGTGCGATAGACAACAACGATGGAAGGCAGTAATTACTGGGGATAAGGTGAAATTTGACCGAAACGTAGTGAAAGAAGAAAGAACACAAAAACTACCAAGATGAGGACAAAAAGTCCGCAATAAAAAAAATAAAAAAATAAATAAAATAAAATAAAAAATTAATTCTCATGTATCATAAGCGTTCAAACTTCAAATACTTACCAGTTTTGAAGACAAGAAAAATATGATTCCGGTGACTAATAACGATAATTTTAGTCACCGACAACTACAATGTCGGCGATGATTAATCGTCGGATGGTTGGTTGCTTGATTAGTTGGGTTTTGTGGCATAACAACCCTTGCAGGTTAATCAATGCTAAACCCTGTTTATAGATATATAAGTTGGTTATAGATATATAATTTGGCTGACCGTATTTTAGGGCGACCCGAAGGCTCCCTTTTCAATAGCTACTACACCGAGGAGTAGCGGAGGGTGCTACTCTTTTTCCAGGATTGCTGCACTTACTCTTGATCTGTACCTTATAATGCTGAGTGTTAGGTAAGAAAGCATCAAATACCATTTTTTGAGTCTTTGGTATGACTCGACCTGAAATTGAACCCCGGTCTCCCGGACCATTGGCGAACACTCTACTACTGTGTGAGTTGGAGATGACTTATTATCGGATGAAGAAGAAAAGACACGAAAACACAAATTGTCTTAAGCGTTAGGATCTCGATGTTTTATTCTTTCGGTTCAGTCTCTGAGGCCATGGAAGAAGGTGAGAATGGATGACGGACACAACGAGTTGGAACCAACTCTTTTCGTTTCTTCAATTCATTTCTCGTCCTCAGTTCGCGCGAACGTTTGTGCCTTCGTACCCCCAAAAGAAAGGGCGAATCTAGAAATTCGTCGTCTTATATTAGAGTTCACAGAACACTACCTCCACTTTCGTCTAGTGTGCGTGACATTGTACGGCCAGCTCCCCCTCGTCACTACTTAGATGACCGATCGCTGGTGACCTCGGCAAGACCCGGTCCGAGGTGTTAGATCAAGCATTTTGTTACAATTAGTCAACTGGATGAGATATTGAACTCTGTCAACTCGTCTTTCTTCCGGCTGCTGGCTTTTTTTGATAACTTATCTATTTGCTTACAATGTTACAATATATGCACACAAAGACACATGAGGGAGTCTATGAGACATAATGGCTAACGTACTGGACTGTGATACCGTGGTAAGCGAGTTCGAACTCCAGCCACGCTATGACGTTCGCTTTCAGACTATTGCCCTTGGGAAAGGCATGAACCCCCTTTTCCCTTCAGATATCGGTTAACAAGCACCGTTACTATTCTTCTACAAGAATGGCTTTGTCATTAGATATTCTATGAAGGATAATATACCATTAAACAAATAAACTAAACCTACAGCACATAGACATGTTGAGTAAGTTGAAATAATATTAAAATCCATTGATAAATAGAAAAGAAAAGGGGCTTTTATGATAACGTTTGACTGAATGGTGTAAAAATTATGTTACTGAAGTAGAATCAATTCACAGATATGAACATAATAATAGAGAGAGATGGGGATGGACGGAGAGAGATTCCGATATATTATGCATTTACCTACCCCCCCCCCCCATTACAGGCAGGATAAAACACAAGGTCAAATTTTAAACAAAGTAAATCCCGTTTGAATTCTGTTTTATTTCTCTTTAACTGGTTACCTTACCAAGGCTAACACGCTCCGTCTGTCCCACGATTTACCCATAATGGAAAGGTCTGAGAGAAGAGAGATGGATTCATGCCTTTCGCAAGAGAATTAGCGCGAAATGAATCGCAAACAGTTTCGTCCAGGATTTGAACTCAGATCACCTATTCCATTCTTTGTGATAATAACCATTTTTTTAAGTGTGCCTCCAAATCAGATTCACAATTCATGATAATATCGCATATCATGCACTCAAATTCGATTTAAAGAATTAGCCAGTATTTTGAAATAATGTTAAAGAATCTTCTCAAAGTTTTCATAAATTAGACCCTTAAAATCTATTTTGTGTTTGGGAAATATATATATTTACCAACCCCTCTGCTCGGGCAGGATATGACACAAGGTTAATTTTTAAGCGGAGTTTAACAGGTTTAAATTCAGAGTTTTCCTTCTCTTAGACTAGTTGCCTCACCAAGGCTGAAGAACTCAGTCTGCCCTACTATTTACCCATAGCTGGAGGGAGAATAATTGGATTCATACCCTTCCAAGGGTATTAGTGCTATATGAAATGCAATCAGTCTCGACCAGCATTTGAACTCGTGTCGCCGTGTCCATTTCCTACGACAATAACCATTACACTATTACATTATTTGGAAAATATAGAAGGAATTTAATTTTCAGAAAAGAGATTTACTCATTTAAACATGCTTCGACCAAAAGTTTTTGATTGATTAAATCTGAATTCTGTTGTAAATCCTTACACTCAGTCAAAAATGAAGCACCACCCAATTTATCATCAAATAATTGATTAAAAAACAAACAAAATGAACAAACCACGAGTGTTTGCTGAAAAGTTAATAGGCTGAACCAGATTTTTCAACATAGTCCCCCTTGCAGTCCACACACTTCTACCATCGGTGTTTTAGTACTTGGATCCCATTGGTCAAAAAGTCATCAACATCAGATATGATGTAATTATGTAAACTTTTTAGCTGATGAATATTTTAGCTAATGAATTTTTCAGCTCACCCTTATACTCCAACGAAATATAGTGTTGTTTGCATAGTTACCATGACTCAAGTGGAAGGCAAAAGAAAGAGCACCATCATGCTTTGCGCATGTATTGTGACAGCTGCCAATATGGCAGTATATCCATATATGGATTTTCCGCAGTTTAATTGTCTTGACTAAGCACAATTTTTCTAATTCAAACTCAAACACAGTGTAATGTTGTTGATCGTTTATTGGTATTCTTAGTACTTAGTTATCCAGTAGACAAATTGGAAAACAAGCCATACAATGACCAGTTTCTACTACAAAATCACTCGACAACAGGTGATGTCAAAGATAGATCGAGGAGAAGAAGACCAAGAAAAACTAATGCTAGTGAGGACAAGTTGGTAAAGAGAATTTTCCTCAACACCGTTAAAAGGTTAAAGACTAGCGGTCTTACTTCACGATGTCCTATCCGATGTGCATTTCTCAATCCAATGCATTGTGTAACCATATTAAAGCTCGTAATGAAATTTAAAATTATTTCGCGAGAAAAAGAACTGATATAAATCCCTCTTGAACCAAATCAAGGAATTTGACTTGCTTTATTTGAATATATGAAAAAAATTCAACGAATATATAGATAATATTACAATGAATTCTTTCGTAAAAAGTATAAAAATCATTTACTAATTGGATAGTTTTAGATGGGAAGATTAAAAAAAATATTTTCTTTATTTTTTCCGAAGAAGTCTAATAATTTAGACATATATATAGATGCATTTAGGCATAATCATCATCAAATCGCGCTGACAGCGTGGATTTTCCTGACTCTCTCTCTCTCTCTCTCTCTCTCTCTCTCTCTCTCTCTCTCTCTCTATCCGTTCCTATCATTCATCGCTCTCGACAGGTCTTACAAATTACATCCTGTGTCCGCACAGAGCCGATGAAAATAAATTCTTCCTAGTCGGCCAACACTAGCACGTCCATGTGTAGGGGTCCGTAGAAGAACGTCACTTATAAGTACGTCCTTGCATCTCCAGAAGTGTCCCGGATGTCGTGTTCGTCTTACTTGGATTGTTTTTGAGATGGTAGATAAGTGACCGTACAGCTATTATTTTGTGGATTTAAACATATACTTATATAATATATGTAGTTACCAATCCTGTACGAGCAGATGTGACTCAAAGTCAATTTTCAAACTGAGTTTAACAGGTTCGAATTTAGAGTTTTCCTTCTCTTAGACAGGTTGCTATACCTAGGTCAAAGAGACCTATCTACCCTACTATTTTAACCCATAGCCGAAGGAAAAATAGTTGGATGCATACCTATCCCAAAGGTATTAGTGCTATGTGAAAATGCAATCAGTCTCGTCGAGAATTTGAATTCGGGTTGCCGTATCTATTCTCTTGGACGATAACCATTACACCACATTCGCCTCTATGCTTATATGATATATAGATATATTTAGGTATATATATATATATATATATAAGTAGAGAGAGAGAGAGAGAGAGAGAGAGAGAGAGAGAGAGAGAGAGAGAGAGATTGATAGATTTAGGGATATATTACCGGACATTGGCACAATGGTTAGAGTGTTCGCTAATGGCCCGGGAGACCTGGGTTCAATCCCAGGTCGAGTCATACCAAAGACTTTAAAAAATGGTACTTGATGCCTCCTTACTTAACACTCAGCATTATAAGATACGGATCAAGGGTAAAGTAGAGAAATCCTGGGAAAGGAGTAGCGCCCTTCCCTATACCTTGGTGTAGTAGCTATCGAAAAGGGAGCCTTCGGGTCACCCTCGACTATGGTCGCCAACTTTACTTACTTTACTATATATATCCTAGGAGAAGGAAAAATCTGATTTAAAACCTTTTAAACTCACGCGGGGGGACTTGGTAAATACATATACAGGTATATTTAGGCATATAGTTATGTAGCAATAGATATATTTCGGCATATAATTACATAAGTAAAGTTGGTGACCATAGTCGAGGGCGACCCAAATGCTCTTTTTTCATGAGCTACTACACCGACGTTTAGGGGAGGGCAGTACTCCTTTCCCTGTATTGCTCCATTTTTCTCTTGATATGTACCTTATAATGCTGAGTGTTATGCAAGGCGGCATCAAGTACCATTTTTAAGTCTTTTATATAGATATATTTATGCATATGCTTGTACAATATATATATATATATATTCATGCAAAACAAACTAGCGAAATTATTCAGTTCTATTTAAGTAAATCCAAATTAATGAGAACTCCGGTCGTATTTGTTTCAAGTAGACAGAAAAATAAAATGCTGGATTGAATGATGTCTGCTTAACGATTTAAAAAGCTGTTGATTTTTTTCTTTTTTATTGAATATTTCATTTGCTGTTTAGTGGCATAAATGATGATTCCTTCTTAACATGTTAAGAAATCGAGGAGAATAATACACTTGTCGGCAAGCAGTCGGCGATTTTTACAGCGATCAAATTTTGTCTCTTTGGCAGCCATTTTAAATCCATTTTGGAGAGAAACATCTTTCGCTCAGTTTCAGCAGTAACAATGTCATCATCAAAAAGGACTGAGAATTATTCTCGGTAGGTTGCAACTTTTGTTAAAATTTGTCCAAAAATCTCTTCCTTTGATGGAAGTCGGGAAATTATTCGCTGCTCAGGATTAAAATTAGAGAGATCAGATTTTCATATGTTTTTGACGACCATATAACAATCTGCTGTCTTTGATAAAATAAAACAGGAATTCTTCCAAGCTGTAGCCGTGTTAGTACTATTGTATGGTCGCAGCACTTGGACTTTAACGAAACGCCGGAAAAAGCTAGATGAGAACTACATAAGGATGCTCTGTATTTTGAACAAATCATGAAAGCAGCACCCTGCAAAATAGCAGCTGTATGGCCACTTACCTTCCATCTCACAAATAATCTAAGTAAGACGAACAAGACATTTTGGGTCCTGCTGGAGAAGTAAGGATGAACTCACAAGCGACGTTTTTCAATGGGCCTTTTCTCATGGACTCATCAGTAGTATCCGTTATTCAAAAACCTACATTCATCAGCTCTGTGTAGACACTGGATACCATGAAGAGGTCTTAAAATGATTGATGGCCAACATATCATTGATATTAAAAATAAGTAAGTAACTAATTATCATAATTTATAAACAATTACAGCTTCAAGCAACTATTCTTATACAAATAATTTGCAGTTATATGATTTCAACTATCAGTGTTCTAATAATGAGTGTATTTCAAAATGATTGAAAATATTATCTCAAACAGATCTATTTGATACATATATGAAACCCTAGTAGGTGCTACCACTCCGAGTCTTATCCTCCAGAGTTCCAGAACTGAATACTCACCACTGGATGTAGGTCTGTGTTATATCCAAACTGTTTATATATGTATGCATAGATAGTTAGATTGGTAGATCGATAGATATCAAGTCTCAGATAGATAGATAGATAGATAGATAGATAGATAGATATTGTCTCAGATAGATAGATGGATGTTAAGTTTCAGCTAGCTAGCTAGATCGATAGATATTAAGTCTCAGATAGATAGATAGATAGATAGATATTGTCTCAGATAGATAGATGGATGTTAAGTTTCAGCTAGCTAGCTAGATCGATAGATATCAAGTCTCAGATAGATAGATAGATAGATAGATAGATAGATATTGTCTCAGATAGATAGATGGATGTTAAGTTTCAGCTAGCTAGCTAGCTAGATAGATAAATAGATATTTCTAAGATAGATAGATGGATGTTAAGTTTCAGCTAGATAGATAGATAGATAGATAGATAGATATTGTCTCAGATAGATAGAAGGATGTTAAGTGTCAGCTAGCTAGCTAGATCGATAGATATCAAGTCTCAGATAGATAGATAGATAGATATTGTCTCAGATAGATAGATGGATGTTAAGTTTCAGCTAGCTAGCTAGATCGATAGATATTAAGTCTCAGATAGATAGATAGATAGATAGATAGACATTAAGTCTTAGATAGATTGTTAGATATTAAGTATCAGATAGATAGATTGATAGATAGAGAGACTTAATGTTTCTGATAGATAGATATGAACAGACTCAGATAGATTTGGTTTGCTTTAATTTCTTTGTTTAATGGTATATCAAGTTTCATGGGTAATTTTATGCCAAGGCATCCTTGTAGATGAACAGAAATGATACTATTTAACCCATAGGTGTGGGGATATACGGGTTTATACCTTTGCTCAGGGTAATAATCCGAAAGTGAATGTAATAACGTAACTGGAGTTTGAACTCGCTTACTTTGAGGTGGCAGTCCTGTACGTTAGCCATTACTATATGGGGACTCCCTCCAGTCTCAGATAGATGAATAGATATGAACAGTCTCAGATAGACTGAAAAATAGACTGACATGTAGGTTGATGTGGCAGTGTGCCGGAGAACAAGTTAAATCCGTCAGCTCAAAAGGAATTTACTTTTAATTACCAAGTGAACTTTTGATCGAGAGGAAAGAAAAAAGTAATTCGTAATTAACATCAATGAATAATTAATGTTAATCATGGAGAAAACTTAAACTCTATGAGGTCTTACTAAAATGAGTGGCAAACCATATTGTCAAGTTTAATGGCTGCAATATCAATTTGAAAACGAGCTTGTTCAACTTTAAAACATAGTTTACAAAACACTTGACGGGGACGAAGTTTACTCTCTATGGCCTGTAAGATCAGTACTATCTCACCTTGTTTGTTGGGTGTAGAATACGCTGACTGTATCCCTTGCAGAGGAGTAAAAGTACTCCAAAACGTGGTGTTCTAATCATGACACTAAACTGCACCTGATGGTGAGGCTCCAGTTCTGGAGATCTAAGGATTGTAGAGTAACTCTTCATTGCCATTACTCCCAGGTTCACTCTAACATGGAGTAGTAGTGCAGTTAAGGTACCAGCTATGCATTAAATAGATCTGTTATAAAATTATTCATATTCGATTGGACCGTGTACAAAATAATCCTCTTAAGAAACAGCTACAAAAAATGTAAATATGAACACACAATGAACGTGATTCCTTAACCTCTGATCATATAATAACCCTGTTGGAAGTAACAAGGAAGGGAGATAACTCCAAGGTTAATTAAGAGTTATCCCACTCGAAATGGGAGCATGCATCGTGACCACTGACATCAATGGGGACAATTCAAGATGGCGGACTGACACTGAGTACGTGTGGACCTCTCTCTCTCTCCATTTTCCACAAATTCCATATGTAGAGAAGTGACCTTTAAATATTATTTTATATAATAAAATACTGTTAACTAAAAACGTTCTTGGTGATTATTTCCATTCAACAAATGCACCACTCGGCATAACACAAACACAACAAACCCTAAATGGGTCGACATATTAAAATCAATCAATCAATTTTCAACTATCCGATCATTGTAATTCTTTAAAATCGTTTGCTGATATCTCTCGGTTATATTTTTCGGAATTTAATTCTGTTTGGTTAACAGTGTTTAATAGATCCAGGGAAGAAATACACGGACGGAAATCAGCTACATTCTAATTCAATCTGTTATTTCCTTCATATTCTTCACTTAATAGCATTCTCTTCCTCTCCACCGGGTGGCGTTGGTGGGAGTGTTGGGATTTATTTCATCATTTGGCAATTAAACAAGCGCCAAATGGTCCTGCAGATTTCAACATGGAATCCATTCATCCATTTGATTTTAAGAGTTTCTTTTAATCGACTTCTCCCGAGCACAACGAAAAATTTGACTGAAAAAAACATTAAAACGTTGAGTTCTTTTTTGCGTGTTCTCGTTCATGCATACAATGTATTCAACTGACTGTTGGACGGTTAAACAAATGTAATAATTTCCCAAAAAATAACAGACGGCAAAATATTGGATGGTTCTGCTCTCCTCCACTTGCAAACTGGACTGGAAAATGTTTTATTCTCTAAGTTAGGGGATTTTAAGTAAATTGCTCTTATAAAAATCTCCCTATGATGAGCCGTTTTTATTAGTTATGGTTATATATATACGGGTAGTATTGCCCGTAAATATAAACAACCCCTTAGAATTTTTTCGTAAACTGTTAATTTTCTACTAGATCATTATTTCATTTTTTTATTATATATATATATATATATATATGAATGGCTTTGACCTAACGGTTGATGTGATGACAGATTCGGTGAACACTTCCAAAATATGTCTGACAGGTGACGTAACAATGCTATGATTTTTAGAATCCGGATTGAAAAAGTTCTGTGGTTAAGTGTCGGGAGCCTTGTCCTTCCTAAAAGGTTATGGAGTGCAAAAATGTAGCAATCGTTGCCAAATTGATTGAAAATATTGTTTTTTCCCCCAATGACTGACCTACTGCCAACCTAAATTCGATTATTGAATTATTTTTGTGACGTAAATAGGTGACCTATTTAGTCGCAGATACTTACAGTAGATGCGAAGTGCGAGTAGCATTGTCATTCATCCTAGCGTTGGGATACTATTATTTTAGCTCCTGTTTGTTGTAGCGATACCCATTAATTCATTAGTTCATATATATATATATATATATATATATATATATATATATATATATATATATATATAAATCACGTGATAAAAATGAATTGTCACGTGACTTAAAGAACATTAAAAAAATGTATTTAACAGAATTTAAACGAATTAAAAAGTCTTCACGAGTGTTTCACTTGAAGATTGTTTTCGTGAGACTCCAAGTCGTGATTAGTCTTATTTTGTATTTTCAAAATATTCAAATAATTTATGATTGACATGTTGTGATATTTGCTCTAAACATTTGTGCATAGAGCACTCTAATGAAAAATAAAAAATAAAAACAAACAACAAACAAAGAACTTATTTGATTGAAACAGGTTGGTTGGTTGGTTGTTTTTTTATGGCATATCAATCTTTGAAGGTTATTTAACGCCAAATCCATTTTTATGCAAATAATAAGTTCTATTTCAAACAATTCAGTTTAGCATGAGTACACAGTTTAATTGTCAAAAACGTTTCTATTTTAAGCTATTCAGTCTAGTCAAACAGTTCTAATTCAGCTATTTCTATTTAATATAAGTACAGATTTTGTTTACACACAGTTAAATGTCAAAGCAGTTCTCCAAGTTCTTGTATATTAAACAATTCAGTTTAGTGTAAGTAGAGTTTCAATGTCAAAAACAGTTCCATTTCAAACAATTCAGTTTAGCATAAGCACGCAATTTAAATGTAAGTACACAGTTTATTTGTCAAAAACATTTGTATTTCAAACAATTCAGTTTTGTCAAAGAGTTCTAATTCAAACAATTCAGTTTAGCATAAGTATGCAGTTAGTTCTATTTAATCCTGGGAGCAATAGGAATGATGGGGTGCTCTGCATTCGCCAAAGCTCCAGCATCACTGGAGCCTCACCATCAGATTGTTTAGTGTCATATCATATCCAGGACACTCAGTGGAGGGGTCTTATCCTTCTGCAGATGTGTAGTCGGTGTATTCTACAGTCCCAGCCGACTAGGCAATACACAAAAATGTCAAAACAGTTTTATTTCAGATATTTCGGTTTAGCATAAGTACACAGTTTAGATATTTCGGTTTAGCATAAGTACACAGTTTATATGTCAAAACAGTTCTATTTCGAGCAATTCAGTTTAGCATAAGTACGCGATTTTAATGTCAAAACAGTTCTATTTTAAACAATTCAGTTTAGTATAAATACACAGTTTAAATGCCAAAAACAGTAAAGCCAAGAAACTACGGTTTAGTTTTATTTAACTCATAGATAGGACTCTTATCAGGTGCTACCACTCCGGGGCCAGAGTGGACCAGGGAGGGATGGCAATAAAGGGGTACTCCGCATTTCCGAAAGCTCCAGCATTACTGGAACCTCATCATCAGATTGTTTAGTGTCATATGCAGGACACTCATTGGGGAGGTCATACCCCTCTGCAGAGAAGCAGTCGGTGTATTCTACAGCCCCAGCCGACCGGGCATGAAACAGGAAATTATTTGAAAGAAAAAATTAATCTTGAAAATGTTTTACTGAATTTTCTTTCTTTAATAAACGTTTTGATTAGAAAATAATCATAAAAATAATGTAAATTCATTTCAATGATAATGTGGCGACATTTAAATAAAGTTTTTTTAAAAAAGCTAATGACAAAAAAAAAAAAAATTGAATCTATTTTATCAGTAACATTTGTAAGCGTTCATGCTTGTTCTTTTGATAGTTTCTCACGACATCATTTCGATTTCGAATCCCACCACCACTCCTAAATCATTTATTTTTTTATATAATTAAGTTCCGTTTCAGTGAGACAAAACCGAGTAAACAGACTACAAATCTAGTGGAAATTGCTTATATATATATATGTATGTGTGTGTGTGTGTGTGTGTGTGTGTGTGTGTGTGTGTGTGTGTGTATAAGATTTATTCTCAGTTCATTGCCGGGCTCAGGTATTTCCCAGGGTCTTTAAAAATGGAGAGATGCCATATCAGATACTACTTCATTCCAAGTCAAGTCACAAATCCGAAGAAATTGAAAATCACAAAAACAAGATAAGTATCGAATTTTCAGCAAAGAACCAAGTTTGTAAGGGTTTTTGGGACGGTTTGTAATAAATTAACCTTGTTAAAATCCGATATTAAACCATATATTTTGCATTTTTGAATTGTAGGGTTTAACAGAGAATCCAAAACACTTTTTGAATCATGGCTTTCTATCTGTTTATATTATTTGATATCCGAAGATGTGACATGGCGATGTGCTATGCTTACATTGAATGGTCTCGTATCAGTGATAATGAAATCATTTCTTTTCGGGTGCTCCTCTCCGTGTATGATCATGTACCAAGGTTGGCTTAGATATTTGGTGTCGGTTTCTTTGTTTAATGACATATCAACTTTAAGAAGTTTCTGCTGACCGCTGATGCAAATACAATAATAAAAAAAATGTATTGATGAGTAAACCATAGAACTGAAATATCAGTGGATAGGATGCATTCACAATTTATTTGATTCAGAAGGTTTTTAGGTAGCAGATTTCTCCTTTGTTGCAGAACGATTTAATTGAATAGAATTTGTCATTAATAGGCAAAACACATTAAATTTTTATTTTATTTTGCCCCGATCAATAAGTATTTTATAAAACTAGAACGCGTATATTATTATTGTTATTATTCTACTTTTTTTAGGGTTTTTCACACCTGCGTTAGTCGATGGTTTTTCACTGGAGTTTGAGTGACTTTAAGTCTCCTCAAGTCTCCTGGATTCTTCTCAATATTCTGGCCTATCTTAACCATGCCGTAGTTTACATGGTCTTTACTTGTCTTCTTACTTCCAAGTCCTCCAGTCCTTGTACCAACCCTTTTGGGATTGTACAAAGAACACCAATTACAATTGGTATCACCGTCAATTTCATGTTCCATAATTTTTTTGGTTCCCTAGCAAGGTCCAGGTACATATCTCTCTTTTCGCTTTCTTTCAATTTTACCCTGTGATCAGCCGGTACGACAAAGTCCACTATTCGGCAGATTCTCTTTTTTTGTTGACTATCTCTAAGTCTGGTCGTCTGGACGAGATTAGGTGATCCGTTTGTATCACAAAATCCCAGAGAGGTTTGTGCGACTCCAAAAAAGATTCTGAGTTGTGCATATACCATTTGAACGTATGGTCAAATTTCAATTTCTTGCACAATTACCAGTGGATTACTTTACACACACAGGCATGTCTAGTCTTATACTATTTTTGCGTTAATTTGCTGCATTCGTTTATTATGTGATTGATCGTTTCGTCTCTATCACCACAGCTTGCATTTGCAATTTTTTTTACGTCTTATCTATTCTTGCTTTGATATAACTGGTCCTTATGGCGTTTTGTGCTGCTATAGAAGAGACTCAGTTTCTCTCTTAAGGTTTCCCTTTCTTAGCCACGTCTAGGTTTTCTTGTGTAAAATTTCACTTGTTTGAAATACCCATACAGCTGTTTTTCTTCCTATTTTTGTTTTCAAGTTATTTTTGTTATGTTGATCCTCGAGTCGTTTGTAATATTTCTGGCGGCTATAATCAGTCTTCTTCCGCGCTTTTTTTATGTAGTCTTAAAGTTGTTGTATTGTTGCATCACCGCTCTCCTCAATACCGGTAAGTCCCTCTTCCTTCTTCCTTTATATACACATATAGTCTGTCAAAGTCGTCTCTAGGATGTAATGCCTTATGCATGGTTATTAGTTTTCTTGTTCTCTGGTTCATTTGTTTAAGTTCTTCCCTCGGCCACTTCAAGAATAGTCCCGAATATCTTACGAGCGAAACAACCCTGGTGTTTATTCCTTTTATGAGGTTCTTGCTGTATAGTTTGGTTTCGAGCAGTGTTCTCGTTCTCCTGAGATACTCTTTAAAAATTTTTTCTTTCAACTTCACTTGTTTGATGGGGTCCGCTTCTAATATTCCCAAGTATTTGTACGTTTCCTTTTTTCCGAGCGTTCTGATTTTTTTCTTGATTAGGTAGTGCCATTCCTTCCGTCATCTTTTGTTTCCCACTTTACATTATTAGCATGGCGCATTTTCCCTCCCTTCCTCTATTGCCTATATATCCTTCCTTCCTTCCTTCCTTCCTTCCTTCCTTCCTTCCTTCCTTCCTTCCCTCTGTTCCCTTCTTCTTCCCTTTCGCTTCTTCTGTTGCACACCCTTCTTTCTTTCCTTCTCTTCTTTTTCTCTATCTCTCTTCCTTCCTTTTGCTTTGCTTTCCTTCCTCCCGTCTCTTCTTTTTTCCTTTCTTCTCTTCTCTTCCTTCCTTCTTCTATTTCTCTGTCTTCCTTCCTTCCGTTTTCCTTTCCTCTTTTTGTCTTCTTCTTTCCTTTCTTCTCCTCTTTCTTTCTTCTTTCGTATACCTTTCCTTCATCCCTCCCTTCTTTTCTTCCTTCCTCTCATACACTGTTTACTTTTTCTTTCTCACTTCTCCTTTTCTAGTTTTAAAATTTTCTGGTTTTTGTTTTTTCTTTCATTTTTAATTATTTTTCGTTATTCGTAAAATTGCCCTTTTCTCTTTTTCTCTTCTTCATTCTTTCCTTCATTAACTGTTCTTTCTTTCTTATTCAACCCTCCAAGTATGCGTATGTGTGTATGCGTCTGCATGTGTGTGTATGCTTTCGTGTGTGTGCGCACTTTCGTGTATGCGTGTGTGTGCGTATGTGTGTAAATTAGCTAGGACTAATTTTTCAACATATGGTCAGAGTGCAGTTTTATCCTCAGAAGGGCGTGAACAGTTATGAAAAAAAAAAGTACAATTAAAGATTGAGTGCCCCGTACAGTTTTATCAATATGGGTCGTGTTCAAGGACATCAGTCAGACTGAGATCTGTCCTTCCTTTTAACTCATTATACAGAGAGAAAAAATTATCACAGGCGGAAAAAGAAAATTCGTAGTGCGTTGTAGGTCACATGATTCAAACTGAGTGAGAGAGAAATTAGAGTCAATTGTATATGAAAAATAACTTTTTTCTCCGGTGATAAACACAGGAACTAAAAAAAGAATGACATTAGAACAGGTCGATTTTTTCCTGCTTTTTTCAAAATCAATTTTGTGTGTGTGTGAATTATTGTTGTCCTCAGAAATAAGATGTGGGAATTTTTTTTTCAGCTTCGACCAAAAGTCACGCACTTGCAGAGAAAATAACGCGCCTGAAGTTAAGAAATGAATCCATTTTTGATATGTCGTCTCTCAGGGGCGGAAACAGTAACTTCAGCTTAAAAAGACGAATCACATAAGTTTAAGTATTTCTTCCTTGTGATTCTTTGAAAAGTGACTGCTATAAACGAATTATCACCGTTTTGTATATTTGTTTGTCTTAAAAAAAAAGAAGAAAACAAAAACAAAATAAAACCTAAAAAAGCAAAAGCAAAAGCAAAAAAATTAAAAAAAAAACAAAAAACGAAAAACAAAAACAAAACAAAACAAAAAAAAAACGAAACCTAAAAAACAACAAAACCAAAACAAAAAAAAAGAAAAACAACCAAAAACCAAAAAATAAAACAACAAAAAAACAAAAAACAAAAACAAAAACAAAACAAAAAAATACAACTTTTGCTTTCTTAAAAATTGAAAACATTTTAAAGACGAATTTGTGTAACAGAATTTTATTTTCTGTTTAGATAAGGCGTTTTTTTTATTAATGAAAACATTCAAGCTGAGAATTGATTTTGGATATTTGACCTGAGAAATAGATTTTATTGATATTATTTGTCGAGAAGATCTATAAGGGAAATACATTAACCAACGCCCTTCAACTCGATTAAGGTACTAATAAATCTTTTGTGGACTTACATAAACTTTACTTGAAAATGGTTTCCTACTTAGTGCCCGGGTCGTCAAAAATCTCGTCATTTATCGATAAAATCAAAGAAAATGGTTTCACGCTAACAAAAGAAAGAAGCAGATGATACCCTGCAAAAACAATTACCGACGCCGACTACGCCGATGATATAGCGCTTCTGTTAAATGCACCCGCCCAAGCCGAAACTCTGCTACATAGTCTGGAACGAGCCGCTGAAGGCATCGGCCTCCTTGTCAATACACACAAGACGGAATATATGTGCTTTAATCAAACAGGCGACATCTCCACACTAAACGGTAGCTCTCTGAAACAAGTAGACAAGTTCACCTACCAAGGGAGCAGTGTCTCATCAACCGAGACAGACATCGACATGCGACTAGCAAAGGCAAGGACAGCTATTACCGACGCCGACTACGCCGATGATATAGCGCTTCTGTTAAATGCACCCGCCCAAGCCGAAACTCTGCTACATAGTCTGGAACGAGTGTAGGCTATTGGTCATATGGAAGTCAGACCTAACCGATGAAATGAAGAGCAGTTTCTTCCAAGCAGCAGTCGTGTCGATACTGCTATATGGATGCACTACATGGACGCTAACTAAACGGATGGAGAAAAAACTGGACGGCAACTACACAAGAATGCTGAGAGTAATATTGAACAAGTCCTGGAGACAGCAGCTGTACGGCCACTTACCACCCATCACGAAAACTATCAAAATTAGAAGAAACCAGACATGAGGGACACTGCTGGAGAAGTAAGGGACGGGCTCATAAGTGATGTACTCCTGTGGACCCCTTCACATGGACGAGAAAAGGCAGGACGACCAGCTCGAACCTACATGCAGCAGCTCTGTGCCGATACGGGATGTAGCCCTGAGGACCCGCCAGAAGCAATGGACGATAGGGAGGGTTGGCGAGAGAGGATCAGGGATATCCGTGCTGATAGCGTGACATGATGATGATGATGATGACCTATTTAGTGAAAGTGGACTTGGCCAAATATCAATGTTAGCTGTATCTAGCGAATTTCTTACCAGATATGATTAGTAGTGATCATGGTTTAGACCGGTGCACACCGTACGTTTGCTAGTGAAACGATTGTTTTTTTTATGGTTGGTGAATCTGTAATTGCAACTCAGAGAGCTCTTTGTGGTAAATTCATGTTATGTTCGAATCGATGCTACAATAGTTTGAAAATTCTATCAAGAATAGCATCATTTTGGCTTGGCACGAACTGAGCACGAAAAGCTCTTTGTGTAGCAATTACAAAATCACCTGTCATAAAAAATGACATGATCAAACCAACCAACCAACAACCCAACCAACCAACCATCCAACCACCCAACCAACCAACTACCCAACCACCTAACCAACCAACTAACCACCCACCGAACCAACCACCCAACCAACCAACAACAAAAATAGCAGTAGGAAAACTGGCCATATTTTCTAAAATTTTTCTGGTTGAACTCACTGAGCCATTCGAAGAGAACCATAAAGTATATTCAGTAGTGGGAAGAGTCTCCTTGGTGTATTGGCTATTGGTGTTCACTTTCGGACAAATAATCTTGGGAACGGTATGAACCCTCTATTCCCCCACTCCAGCTCGGTGTTAAATAGTACCATTACTGTCCTTCTCTTAGGATGGCTTTGGCGAAGGTTGATATGCGATTAACAATGAAACCAAACCCACCGTTTTTATCTTCAGTAGTGACAAACCGACATACTTAATAACTCTATAGTAGCTACACTACATAGTAAATATAACAACGTTAGAAACAATAATATTACATTATCTATCGTTTAATTTAATTAGAGTATTAGAGATGAAAAATAAATAATGAAATACCCACAGCGTTTTATTATAGATAATCAAGGATAATTCTGATCTTATCAGCGTGAAAATTCGCCTAAAATAAGTTCCATTTTAAGTGTTCTCCGTAACGAATGGTCTTCTATCTGATGGGAATCGACTGCATCATAAATATTGATACTTACTACAAGGCGGAGAGAGAGAGAGAGAGAGAGAGAGAGAGAGAGAGAGAGAGAGAGAGGTGGGGATGTAAAAATATTACGATGGAGAAGATAATGAAAAAAAGTACGCATTGCAAGATAAATGTATTAAACGTGTAAATAGTAAGAATACACACACACACACACACACAGAGAGAGAGAGAGAGAGAGAGAGAGAGAGAGAGAGAGAGAGAGGTCCTTGTAAAAGAAACTTATTATGGAGTGAAGGATAGGGTTCAACAACAATTTCTTAACATCAATTTCAGCTCCTTTTCCTTGAAGTCAGAGATCTATCATTGTTGTCTTATGACGCAAGAAAATCATCCAAATTGTGTTGTTTGAACAAGAATAGAACAAGAATAAAATACGTTTTCGTTTCGAAGGGATTCTAAAAGTTCAGTGTCAACAACTGTCATGTAATGGTTAAATACGGAAAATTTTTTGGAAGCATCACAAATTTCTAGATATCTTCCATTTCCAAATAACCAAAGTCACCTTTATATTGTTATCTTCCCTTTTTGGAGTTACTTCCTCGAATAAAATAGATTTAACATCAAAAATATCTTCAAGTGATAATCTAATCTGTCAGAGAAAAATAGTTGATTTTGGTGTAAAAAAATTCTATTGCAAGATATCAATAGTTAGAGTGGTGATAGAGAGAGAGAGAGAGGGGTGGGAGGTTGTGAGGGATGAAGAAAATACGGAGGAGAAGTGGCAAAAAAAAACGACGTTGAAGATGATGAAAATTATCCACTTGGGAGAAATGTTAATATGTAAGGCATTCTCCTTGTTGTCGGAAAGAGCTTTCGTTTGCTATCAAATCCTCAGTATTAGATGATAATTTTCCATAATCAGTTCACGTTGACATTCCCACTTTGCACTTGATAATTTTGTCGCCGTTGTCCGATATGCGACGTTTCTAACTAAAAGTTTTCTTGGTGAAAGTTGTATGGAATTGCAAGTGGCATAGGTAGAACTAAAACTCATACATTCATTCATAAGATGGACACTATATATATGTATATATATATATTAATCTTTATATCTAATCTATAATTCTGTGGGCGTGAAAACCCCCAGATTATACAATTTGCAAATTCTACAAACTGATATCTAGGAAAAAAATTCAGTGAAAAAAGAAAAGACGAAAAACACACGTGCTACTTGAAAATAATCAAGTAGCACGTATGTCTAGTCAAAAGAAAAAACGCCGACAGAAATACCTAAGCTAAAACGTAACAAAGTGTTCAATTCACGAGATAGCCCTAATATTATGAAAATGATTCCTACATGGCTAATTAGCCAATGCGTTCCTGAAGAGCCCTTTAGGTGAAACCTAGGTAGATTCACTCTTGGCCATGTAGGAATTATTTTCATACTTATATATATATATATATATGTATGAAAAAAGCAAGGTATTCAGAAGATGATTTTATTTATAGTTGAATTATTTGATAGCATCAAACGTTTTGGGTTTTACATTAAACCGTCATCAAGGCAGTGAATATACGATGTTGTATATTCTGAATTATACTTAATTCTATTTTGAAAAATGAAACGAAAAATACACACACATACACACATACAAACACACACACACACACACACACAAACTCACACATATATATATATATGTGTGTGTGTGTGTGTGTGTGTGTAAAAAACAAAACATTCAGAGGACGTATTTTTTATATGAACATTTCCAACATTTCTGTTTCTACGACCATTTTCAGCGCAATGAAATTATTTTGAAGAAACGTTAGCAAATTTCATGTGAAGAGTACGTCTACTAAATATTTTGTTATTTATCGTTGTATTTATTTTCATCTTTCTCAAATATATATGCATATATATAGTTTTCTATTTTTACAAATATAGAATGCTAAACACTTGTGATATGTATATATATATATACCTTACCCCGCAGAAACTATGACGGACGAAGACTATGCCGATAACATAGCGTTTCTTGCTCCTACCCAATCCAAATACCAGCGACATAGCCTCGAGCAGGTAGCAGGCGGCATTGGTCTCCACATGAATTCAGACAAAACCGAGTATATGTGTTTTAATCAAGAAGGAGACATATCCACTCTAAAAAGCGGTTCTCTGAAATTAGTGGACAAGTTCACCTACCTCTGCATCAGTGTCTCATCTACTGAAAGTGACATCAATATGCGCCAAGCGAAGGCGTGGACTGCTATCGATAGGCTTTCGATCATATGAAAGTCTGATCCCTCCGATAAAATAAAACGGAATTTCCTACAAGCAGCGGTTATGTTAGTACTACTTTACGGAAGCACCACATGGATGCAGAGAAAACGTATACAGAAAAAGCTAGACGGGAACTGTATAAGAATGTTACGAGCTATATTGAATAAATTCTGGAAGTAACACCCTACGAAACAACAGCTGTACGACCATTTACCTCCTATCTTTAAAACTCTCCAAATAAGACGAATAAGACATGCGGGACTCTGCTGGAGAAATAAGGACGAACTCATGAGTGATGTTCTCTGATAAAACCTTTCACATAGACGAGCCAATGTTGGCCGACCAACAAAAACATAGCAACAAAAGCTCTGTACAGACACAGGATATAGTCTGAAAGGCCTGACGGAAATGATAAAGTCTGGTGGTAATGTAAGATACAGCTGGGGCATTTCGGGTTAGTGGTAATTATACACTGGCGCAGAAACCATGCTCGACCTCAGAGTTTTCATCTGATAAAGTCTTTGTTGGCCGTATAGCAGTTTTGTTTGCAACACTATGTATACAGGATATTATAAATTTCACTAATAGTTAGACAAAATCACCCAGATTGAAATCTTATGCTGACGGTTTCTTAATTGCTGCCTAAGATCCAAAATTTGATAACTAACCAAATATCATGAAAACATCATCAAAGAAAACGCTCGCAAGAAATACAGGCTCTGTAACGAACATGTTCAAACAGTTGATCATGTTATTTCAGAATGTTTTGTCTCAACAAAAGCTGAATACACTTACAGGTACAACATGGCAATTGCTACTATCCACTGGTGTCTCTATAGAATGGTATAATTTCGAAGCTTCACAAATCTATTCTGAACATAAACCACCATCGGCGTTTGACAGGCAAAAGGCTACAATATTTTGAGATTAAATTGGAGTGTAATATTGAAACTGGAGAGCATACAAAGAAAAGTGACAAAACTAATAAAAAGAGTAAAAGATTGCAGTTATGAGGAGAGATTTGAGAAATTAGGATGACCTACTTTACTAGAAAGAAAAATGAGAGAAACTTTCAAAATAATTAATGGAATTTCTAATTATTGTTTACATTTAAAAAAATATTTCTCTTCAAACTAGAAATTTACTGTCAAGACAGATTTCAAAAAATAAGTCTATTAACCCCTTGATTTTTTTTGCTGATAGAGTAATATATTTTTGGGACAAATTCCCTTATCAGACTAAAAACAGCAATAGTGTAAAAAATTAAGATTAAATTGGCATTTTTGGGATCTATCGAATGAATTACTTAACAGAATTTGATCATTATATAGATATTGTATCAATAGTGTATATGTTCTATGCTAAGATTATTTAAAGAAGACGTCTTTTTTAAAAGTTGGCCTGAGATTATAGTAAAAAGGGGAGATACACAAAGGAGTCATAACAAATAAATAAACAAATAAATAGACGGAAATACAAACGAGAATGTGCTCAAATCGATCAGATATTATCGTTAAAATAAAGGAAAAGAAACATTGCTGCATTATTGACCTTTAATGTTCTTCTGACGACAATGAAAACATGAAAAGTCATCAAAATATCAAATGGTCAAAATTGAAATACAACTCATTCGGAATATCAAAATTACCGTCGTCCCTCTAGTTATAGGCGCCCTTAGTCCCAGTAGTAAAAGCATGAAAAATATATTTATTAGAAATGTCATGTAAACTTTCACTAACATTCAGAAAACATTACTAATTGTTACTCCCTATATTTTGAGAAAACATCTATTAATTGAAGCAGCAAATTCGCAAACCAATTCAAAATATCCCGAAGTTCACGTGTGGTCCACTTTCGACCAGTGACCCTTGGCACTTAAGACTCCGATGGTCATTAGCAACTGTGCCCTCTCTCATTGACGCGTCTTTGGTGCTTCGCTGGTGTTGTGTCATTAGGCACGGTTCCGCTTGGGTTGACGGCGTCCGTGTCTCTCATGACCACTCACTGTCTCTTTCAACGTTGTGTTTCTGATCACAGAAGGTGAGAAGGTCGCTGGACAAGGTCACTGAAATCTTGAACAGAAAGACGGCTAGTGGTCACGTCCTTGTAAATAATTCTTCAACAAAAGAAATAACGTTCACTCGGGTTTTATATCGTTTCTTATATACAGAAGTTTAAACTTTTCCGGTTCTCGTTTCCGTCACGTAACACTGAGATATTCAGAAGCTGGCACAAGGTCACAATTTCAGGAGATCTTTTTAGACTTCAGCGGCAGCTGGAATAGAAGCCACGATCAGCGAAAACACGGTGCTTATATGAAATTTAGTTCCCGGTTGGAGTGGGTGGGTACGGTTCGGCACGGAACTTAACAATTCTAGTTAATGATGAAATAATTCTTTCCAAATGAAGGATCGGTGATTAGTTCCACCTCTTTGGAAAGACTCCAGCTTGTTCTATATTTCAACTAACATCAATCCCATTTAGGGATGATCACTTTTTATCAGGTGGTATCATAATCACTAAAAACGCCTACATTAAAAAATATTTTCCAAGCTTTTTAAAGATTTTTAATAAGCATCATATTTCCCACTTTCCACCTGGCTGTCAACTTATTTACCCTTTTGACCTCTCTGACGAATGACACTATCACGATTTTAACTTTCGACAAAACAACTCCAAAACAATTGGTTATAGAGTGTCGACACTTCTAAAATTTTAAGTACTCAGGTACTCTTCATTGGGTCTGGACAGTACATTCGTCTTTCAAAAGAAAGTGGATTTTAACCCTTTTCTCTTTATTTTTTGCTCTCAATTAATTCTTTTAATTAATCCCCTCAGGGATTCAGTATCACATATGTTAAATCTTAAAATGTAAATGTAAATCAAAAGCTGAATCAACCTTCATACAAGTTAAATCAATTATTTTATCAGGCTTTTTAATCGGTTCTGTGTGCTTGGAAAAACATGGGCTCTACAGTCACTTTTGTATTCTGCTTTTTTTAATTTAAAAAAAAAAATTCTTGTGGGGTTTAGATATTTGTTCAGCTTTACACTTTCTTTGAATTTTATTCTGTGGTCTAATCGAACAGCGAAATTCACGGACAATGTTTTTTTTTCTCTTTGTGATAACTCGATCCAGTTTTCTGTTCTGAATTTCAAGGTCTCAGATATTTTTTTTTTATTTGCCTTTCGCGGATTCAGATTCTGATTTGTGAATATACCACTTGTCTATAAAGTCAAATCGTATTTGTTTGCCTCAACTCTCAATAGATCTCCCTCACCGGAATATCTATTTTTGTACGTTTTTGGAGTCAATTAGCTTCTTATATGATTAATGGTCTAATATCACCATCTAGTCCGCATTTGCGATTTTTTCCCTTGTGTCTTGTCTATCTTGGATTCTCATTAAAACTCATCAAATGTTCGCTCGTCCGTCCGTTTAATAATCACTCAATTCATTCCTGCAAGGAGGCGGACTAATGAAATGAGAGAAGAAGAATCGATTAAATCAAACAGGTGATATCGATGATTCAAATAAACTATTTTCAGTGTGTAAGTTCTCCTTTATAAAAACATAATTTTTCTAGAAAAAGTATTTTAGTGTTTGATTAGAAATGAAGGCTGTCGAGTGGATTGGTTTCTTGATTTTAACGGCATGTCAATCTTTCAAGGGTTATTTTATGCCAATAGGTTAGGAAATTACGTTCATTATACCTTTATATTTACATTTTCTATGTTGAGATTCTTTTTGAACACAGTGGTGTGCTGCCCAGTCGGCTGGGGCTGTAGAATACACTGACGGCCTCTTTGCAGAGGGATAAGACTCCCCCCCCACCAACGAGTGTCCCGAATATGACATCAAATAATCTCATAATGAGGCTCCAGTAATGCTGGAGCTTTGAGGAATGCGGAGTACTCCTTCATTGCCATCGCCCCCAAGTCCACACTGGTTTAGAATGGTAGGACCTTATAGGTTCCTATCTATGGGTCAAATAGAACTGTTTGACATTTAAACTCTGTGCAAACAAATGACTTATTAGAAATAGACCTGTTTGATCATTTAACTGTGTGTAAATTTAACTTTGTGTAAATATCACCGACGTTTCACTGAATTTTTAGTTATATAGCAATACTTGGAACCAACTAACTTCGACTTATGCGAAACTGAATTGTTAGAAATAGAACTATATGATCATTTAACAGTGTATAATTGCAAAATGTGTTTATAAATCATATATTTAATATATATGTAAAAGCAGGATTTGGCATTAAATAACCAACAATGGTCGATACGCCATAAAACCAAACCAAACCAAACCAGACCAAACCAAATCAAACAGTATTAAGATATTAAGTTTTCCTATTTAATTCTGGTAATTTGTACATTGTTGTATAATTCAAGTATTCCTATCTAACACTAATAACTATATGGTTTCAAGTAATTATTTCTGTTTAATAACAGTCATTTATTTTCACACAGTTATATGGTTTCTAGTAACTAATAATAATCGCTAGTAAACAATTAGTTTCAAGCAACTATTCTTAATACAAATAATTTTAGTTATATGATATCAAGTGTTTCAGTTGAAGAACGCCTCAGGTGGTGTAACAGTTAGCAAGCTAGACTAGCAAACCTTCACGAGTGAGTTCGATTCTCACTGGGTGCCCCATTTATAGGGCCTTATGCCACATCTATGCAAAAGGCTTCGTAAATTACGACGTCGTTGTTACAATATTTTTTTCTCTGTACGTTCGACGAGTTATAATCTGATGTTTCTAATTTATCAGACAGCTCCAAATAAAGCAAATTCTAGTCCTTGAGGAGAGTAACGTTGTTATCAAAGGATAAAATCCGGTAGGCTCGTTATTCATAGAATTTACTACGTTTTGCTTAGTTTGGAACAGAGACAAACCTGCTGTTCCAAAGTGGTCACCCCTCGAAGTACGGAACAGGCCCATCGTTGCTTAACTTTAGTGATGTCGTAGGAACTGGTGTTTTTAATGTGACTTGAGCGTATATTAGGTTCCGTATTTATCAGGAAATTCTTTTTTAAATTCTCAGTAAAAACGACTTGAACATATGAGAGTCTAATTTGAATATAATCTGACGGCGGGGTTTCCCCCAAGCACTAAATTTTGTTGGGTAGCTCTGTGAGGGACAAACAGAGATTTTTCTCAAATTCTTACAAATTAGGGCGTATACAGTATCGTTCATAAAGGAATCCGCCTTAACATATTTAAAAAAAAAAAGAAGTAATTTTTTTTCAAAACTAAAGATATCAGATTTTATTATTTCTTGTAAAACTGTCAAAATGGATATTATTAGGTATTATTCATTACCAAACTTTACAGCATTGAAACTCTGTAGCCAAAAATAAAATTGCATAAATATATATCAGTAATGCTGGAGCTTTAGGGAATGCAGATTACCCCTTTATGGCCATTACTCCCAGGTTCACTCTGGCCCGAAGTGGTAGCATCTGATAGGGTTCCATCTATGGGTCAAATAGAACTGTTTGACATTTAAACTCTGCGCAAACAAATGACTAATGCTAAATTGAATTGGTTTGATCATTTAGCTGTTTGTAAACAAATAACTTGTTTAATTGACTTGTTTGTATTAAATAGCAATACTTGTGACCACTTCACTGTGTGCAAACAAATTATTAATATTGAATAGAATTATAAGTGTTAGATAGCAATAATTGAAACCATTTAACGGTATAGAAACAATAGCAATACGAGTATGTAAACAAATGAGTTCTAACTTATTTAAAAATGAAATTACCTACAAACTAAACTCTTACATATCATTATATATCTATTTAAACGCGTGCCAACAAATGACTAAGGTTAAATTGTTTCTGATACATAGCAATACTTAAAACCATTTAACTATGTTTAAAACAAAGGATTTGTAGCAGAAAGAACTTCGTATTTTGGTTTGGCGCGTTAATTAATTTGATCGTTTGGGTCGACACATATTTTCACCCAATCAGGATGACTTATCCTATTCAGCCCGGATCATTTTTCCGGGCAGCACCAAATTGGGGAAAAGCCGCCAAACACTCTCTTCTTCAGAAACTTTCGAACTGGACAGACGTACTTACTGTCCGCTCTCTTCATTAGCAGTAGCATCACGACACCCATGAGGAAAGCCATCTAATTTATGGACCTCTTGAGTCTATTCTCATAGACCAAAGGTTTCCAATTGAATATGAATTAGATTAATTCAATACGCCACACACAAGAACCACTTTAAGTCGCCTCCAACTTTGGCTATGTCGACTGCGATGAAAAATTACGCTCAGACATTCAGCTACTTCGTCCCTGGGCAACATCTTCTAGAGACATTCACGCTTCTCTCCACAAACAACCAGGACCACACATCCATGGGTGACTACATCATTCCTGTCCTTAACCAGCAAACACGACTTTTGCTACACCTATGGCGACCATATCTCACTCACACATTCAACAATGCCTTAACCTAGCGATGCACATTTCACTCAGGCAAATAGCTGCTAAAATTCCTTCTCAACTCCATAACTATTTCCTTCCTTCCTTCCTTCCTTCCTTCCTTCCTTCCTTCCTTCCTACGAGATTTGCAGCATAAACGTAAACCCTTTTCCACGCTGCCATTAAAAACCTTAATATAAAAACCTTACGGCATCTTCGTTCTTCTCTCTCCTTTATTTTCCAACAACATCTAGTGAGGAAATAATAACGTAACAACACTTAACATATATTACTTGCTAAAGATTAATAGTAAATAGAATTATTCGGATCAGATAGAAATACTGTAAATTGAAAATGAACATAGATAGAAATACTTGAAATCATTTAGTTGTGTGTATAAAAAAATGAACTCAGGCTCGTTTAAAAATGTTACCAACAAAATGTGTTTTCAAATCATATGTTTTATATGTATAAACAGGATTTTGCATTAAATAACCTACAATTGTTGATATGACATAAAACCAAACCAAACCAAATATACTATATACATATGACATACTAGTAGCAACTTAGTCTCTTATCTCTTCTACGTACCAATTAGAGGTAACAAAAGAGGTATGTTTGAGAGTTATTTTTACAAATGTAAGTGTTAATTTGTGTCAGTTTCTCGCACAAACGATCAGCAAGTGTCTGTTTCCCTCTCAGTCTGGGTTCATTGGGTGATATTCGCCCTTTTATTAACACAAAAGTAAGAGTCACCTATAATCGTTTTATTAAAGGTTTGATGGCTGGAAGCTTTTCACTTTTGACAGTTAAATGGACCAAATTAGTAATTATTTTATTCGCACAAATTTTGAGACCAATTAGAACAAATGCTGAGTCATACAAAAGATAAACGAATCAGTTTTAAAAAAAGAGAAAAAATTATATTCCTGATGGATTATTTTAACAGCATGTCAACTCATCTAGAGTTATTCTATGACTAGAGGTTAGGGAATCGTGTTCATTATGGATTCATATTTACATTTTTTTGTGTAGTTGTTTCTTACCATTTTTTGCACGCGATCATATCGAATACGTATCATTTTTAAACAGATTTATTTGACTCATATATGGAAAGCAAACAGGCACTACCACTTCAGGTCAGAGTGGACCAGTGAGTAATGGCAATGAAGGGATACTTTACATTCCCCAAATCTCGAAAACTGGAGTCTCATTATCAGATGCAGACATGTTTTTTTTGAGGGGGTGAGGCTCTTATCCCTCAATGCTTTCTCGTCTCGCACCAATTCTTCCTAAAGTTCTAAAAGCTTCTTGTAAACATTTACTAAGCTTATCTCAAGACCAGAATTATGGGACACATAGTGAGGATCAAAGTCAATTTCTAGTTTGCTGATACCACACAAAGAGCTAGTCAAAAGCTTTTTTTGCTGGAATCAACTGATTTCATTTCACGTTTGCGTAAAGGACAACATAATTTTTTGTTGTTTTTCGAAACTGAAGCATGATTCAAATTAACTTTCATATAAAACATTTACCTGTTTTGAATCTTCTATAATTTTATAGCAACCATCAAAATTAGGTAAAATTTCTGTCAGGCCCAGATGGGTATATACTATTGTCATGATGAGAAAAAAGGTTTATTTATGGATCGCAGGTTTTTTTTATTCCAGCTTTTCTTCATTTTCTGCGGTTACAACTTTTGAGTTGTCTTTCATTTGGTCTGTGTCAGTGCGATTAGATAGGAAAAAAAACAAAAAACAAAAAAAAACAAAAAAAAACAAAAAAAAAAACAACACATTTCATGTCTCCTCCCACTCTCCGTACACTCATATCTGATCTGCTGAGAAACTGTCATTTACTTAGCTTAGCTTAATTTAGCACAAAACCAGAGTTATGGGTCACCTAGTGAGAATCGAATTCACTCTTAATGGCCTGCTTGGTTAGCTCGCTATCCTTTACACTACGTTAGGTGCTGTAGAGAAGCATGCATTTTATGCCGTTGACAGTGGTCAGTATTAGACACTAGGTACAAATCAGTGTTGCGAAAGCTGATTTTTAAGGCAGACAGGTCTTACTCGAAAATTTGGCGCAACACATTTTTCCTCTCTCTAATTTCTTTAAATTGTTTTTGTTTTCGATGAAACAAAATTTACTACACATTTATTTTTAACAGGAGTTAGTTTTTCTGTTATAGTCTATAATACTCAATATATATATATATATATATATATATATATATATATATATATATATATATATCCGCTGGACAAAAATATAAGACCTCCCTTAAAAATGAAGAAAAATATATTGTTTGCAATTTTTAAATTATGAAAATCAGTTGTATAAAAGATAAGTTTAAGAGACATTTAAATTTAAAATGAGAAGAAATTTCAATTCATTTTTTATATGCTAAATTTTGAAATCAATTTTTATTTATGCTAAATTTTGAAATCAATTTTTGATATAAATACAAGACCGCCAATAAAAACTAAAGAAAAATGGATTTAATTTTATTGAAATATTTATTATATATAGTCTACGTAATACAAAAGCTATTAAAACTGTAATACTTAAAATACTAAAAAGATAAATAGCTAAAGGAACAAAATTATCTGAATTTGAGAAAGGCGAGATTACAGCTCTGAAAAGAGTCGGAAAATCTCAGAGAGAAATTTCGAAGGTCTTATCTGCAATTACTTGAAAAGTCCAAATAAGTATGGAGCAAGAAAACCAACTAACAGACCAGAAAAATTATCACCACAATTCAAGAGAGGAATTGTTCGCGAAGTAAAAAAGGAAACTTCCTCAACATTAAAAATATTGAATTCTCTAGTGGGTGCTCTTTGAAGTAGTAGAACAATTAGAAGGTATTTAAGCAACAAAAAAATGAAACATAAGAAAAGAATTCATCGTTCAAGGTTAACTATAAAGCACAAAGAGAAACGACTGCAATATGCTCGTCAATATCAAACTATGAGTGCTGAAGAATGTCGAACAGTTGTTTCTCAAACGAAAAGAAATTCAATTTAGACGGTCCAGATGGCTTTCAGAAGTACTGGCACGCAAAAAATTTTCCAGAAGAGAATTACTCAACACGGCACAGTAGAGGAGGATCTCTAATGATCTGAAGGGCCTTCTCATCTTCAGGAAAACTTAAACTACAATTTGTCAGTGGTCGACAAAAATCAGTAGATTATGTGACGATGCTAGATGATTTATCTCTCGCTCAATAAAAGCGTCGTCTATGTGGAGAAGAATGGATTTTTCAGCAAGATAATGCTGCTATCCACAATGCATCAATAACAAAGAAGTACTTGCTTGAACAAAAAATAAGACTTCTTGACCACCCAGTGTGCTCTCCAGACCTTAATCCAATAGAAAATTAGTGGGGATTGATTGTTGCAAAAGTTTATGAAGGAGGTCGACAGTACTCAGCAATTTCTGAACTCAAAAACGCAATCTTAGACGCATTGGAAAAAATACCTTCGGTTTAACTTCACAAACTAGTTAATAGTATGCCCAGCCAAGTTTTTGAGGTTATCAAAACTAACGGCGGATCTACAAAATATTAAATAAAAAAATTGCCTTTATATTCTATAGTTCTGCTCATTGGTCTTATATCTATATCAAAAGAAAATTTTTAAATTGAGCATAAATGCTAATGTACATATAAAAAATAAATTGAAATTTTTTCATATTTCAAATTTAATTGTCTTTATATATCTGATTTTCATAATTTAGAAATTGTAAAGAATATCTTTTTCTTCCTTTTTAAGGGTGGTCTTATATTTTTTGTCCAGGTGTATATATATATATATAGATATATGTGCAAAGCTGGCGACCGTAGTTAAGGGCGACCTGAAGGCTGTCTTTTCGATAGCTACAACACCGAGGTTTAGGAGAGGGCGCTACTCCTTTCCCTGGATTGCTACACTTAACCCTTGATACATACCTTATAATGCTTAGTGGTAAGGAAGGGGGCATCAAGTAACATTTTTTGAGTCTTTAGTATGACTCAACCTGGGATTGAAATATGTTCTCCTGAGCCATTGGCGAACACTCTACCCACTAATAATACAAAGCATCAAGTGTTGTGTTATAGCACTTCTTTCAGTGGGTGTTCTGTTTATTATGAACATATACTTACACTCAGTGGGTGTTCTGTTTATATTATGAACATATACTTACACTCACTGTTTATATTATGAACATATACTTACACTCACACTCGTACGATAAGTGTGCTTCTACTCTCACTTCATTCGCACAATCAGTATCATGATACTCACGTACTGTTAATGCGTTTTTGGTTCCAGTCGTGTTCTGGCAGACCCCAAATTCGTAATAATCTTTGATGACCTCGGAAAGGCAAAACTACCAACTACGATTTCAAACATGATCAAATAATTATTTGATCATTATAATCCTTTATGAGTGCTCCCCCAACTTATAAAACCTGGAAAAATATAAGAACTTGTTGAGAAGTCGTCTTCCTTTTAGACTTGTTGTCATAACAAGGTTAAAGAGGTCAGTCTACCTTACTAGTTACTCATATATACTGGGAGAATTGTTGAATGTATACCTTTTCCAAGAGAATTAGCACCATGTAAAATGCAAACAGCTACGTCCAGGATTGGACTCGGGTCACCGTGTCCATTTCATATGACGATAACCATTACACTACGAGCGCCACCAATACACTATCGCTAAGGTATATGCTCATATTCTGATTTAACAAGTTTTTGGATAATCTTCATCTTCGGATATACCCAAATTTATACCTGCCTAATAGCTAGACAGTACAATCTATCAGCTTCATCACATTATATTCTAACATTTAAACACATATAAGAAAAATAAAGTCAATTGGCTGGCTACTTTTGTATATGTGGCAACCTAAAGTTAGCAAAATTTTCATATTTTAGCATTTTTTACGGTTCATCTGATTTGGGGCTATTTTAGGTGTTGGGTATATCTTTTTAAGATTTGACTTCTAACCTTACCAATAACACAATTCCATAACTTGAAAAAAAAAATTATTTTGCTCCACAAATCCAGGGGTGTCTTATGGGTTTGAAGTTAAGCTTCTCATCTTTTATTATTTTGAATTTTGATTCTTTAAAAATGTCTAATTGCCATTATCTTTTGAAAGGAAAAAAAGATAGAAGCAAGTTTCAGGGGATTTTTAGAATGCTCAAATGATGGTCTTTATCCTCTAACAAAAACTTCTCCGTTGAAATGCCGTCTTCAGGGGTTAAAATTGTTGGTTTTGTAAAAATGTGTCGGTTTTGAAAAAATCACCAAAAAATTTTCCACTGTAAGATGACATCATAATGAAGTCGAAAATCTTTTCATACAGCATAATCCATAATTTAATCGATTATCTAACAGGCCTGTAGTCGCAAAAGGCTGTATCTTTTATACTTTTTTCCACCAAATATTTTCCCCGGCTTGGTCAAAATTAGAAAAAAAAAAAAAATGAATAAATAGAAATGAAAAAAAAAATGTCAGTTAATAATACGTAAAAATGCACTTCTTTGTATATTCAGCGTGCTCTGGCCTCACGATTAAAATGCATTCAGTCGAAAAAGAATTTGAGTTGACTGAGGCTTGGGAAAGAGGCGCTGAACTGTTGCCAGGACCTATATATATATATATATATATATATATATATATATATATATATATATATATATAAGCATTTTTATGATCATATTTGCATGTCTGTTATTTTTTCGGAAGGATAAATTCCATACAGTTATTTGTGGTTATGCTACTAACCATTCTTTGGATGGTATTCTGCTGTAACAAATATAGATGTGAATTTAAAGAATAGAGGATTAAATGACCCTTGCTGAATACTGAAGTTCAATTTGCTCAGTTATTATCAAATAAACTTGCCAGAAACTTTTCATTTGCATTTTCTTGCACTTATCACAAAAATATATAGATCTTTACAAAATAGATCACGAATCATCCCTACAAGGCAAATGCAGAGATGACGAGACGCTAAGAAAATCTGAAATTATCTGCTTGGCCTGATTATGTTGCAAAATTAATTAGCTTAAAGAAAGGTTTGAGTCTTTGAGATTTTATGAGCAGCATTATGCCATGTTTATGCCAGGTTTATGCCATGGTTTTCCTTGTGTTCGCGCATATTGGGCCATTGTAAGTTGATCCTTTGGTCCAAGAAGGGCCTTCCTCTCAGGCACTACCTGCTTAGCAGGGAGAAGTTTATCGTTTGGCGCTTGAGGCGCTCTAAACAGAGAATGCCGAAAGAGACCAAGCATTTTTGTGACGGCCACCTATGATTCTTGATTTGTGCGTGGTCTCCAATTATAAAATAACCTTGTGTTGAATCCATCTAGGTGGAAAGTCGGATAAACATCTCCCATTTTTAAGCTGTACCAGTTTTCATTTCTGTTTTATGAAGACAAGTTTTATCCGCTGTGCTGCTGGCTAAGTGTAACATTTAATCTGAAATTTTTCTACAGCGTTTCATATGGAAGATGCTCTGTCGGTAAGGCTTAAAATACGCTGACTGTACCTCCTGCAGTGGTGTAAGACCATACCAAAAATTTTTTCTTAGTATGACACTAAACTACATATGATGGTGAGGCTCTAGTTCAGGAGATCTGAGGAGTGTTGAGTACTCCTTCATTGCCATTATTCATAGGTTCATTCAGACAGGGAGTAATAGTTCCTATTAGAGTCTCATGAGTCAAAGTTATCTGTTTAAGAATTATTCCTATTCGACAGACCCCCCCCAAATAACTCTTAAGAAACAACTACATAAAAAAGTATATATGAATGTACTATGGATACGATTTCCTAACTTCTAAGCGTAAACTAACGCTAGATGAGTTATGTTGTTAGAAATCAATCAATCAATAAATAAATCAACTTAAAAGAAATTTCCATGTCAATAATTTTCCCCTCAAAACACAAAATCATAATCGTGTCAATTCTGAAACCGAAAGATTAGTTTTATTAAGTAACGTCATTAGTATAATGACCTTGCTGTCCAGTTTAAGCAATAACCAGGCATACGTCGTGCCTGGACCCAGATTTGTGTCCAAGACCAGTTTGGCTCATCAGGCTCACATTGCACTGTGGGTCGATGAGCAACATAGACCAGCAGGGTTCAAGCCTCGGCTCGTATCCGACCCACCCCTCTCCTAATCCCCACTTTAATCGACTTTCGGGTCATTGACCTCGTGTCAAACCCTGTCTGGTGGGAGGCAGAGGCAAATATCGTCATTAGTACAATGATTATTTCTATTTACTGGTGACTTTTCAATAAGTTCTTATAATTTTTCAGGTTTTATAAGTTGAGAGAGAAACTCATAAAAGATTATTTGATCAGGTATGAAATCGTAGTAGGCAGTTTTGCCTTTTCAAGGTCATCAAACGTTATTGTGAATTTGGGGTCTCCAAGAACATGGTTAGAACCAAAAACGCATTGACTGATTTTTTCATGTCTAAAGGCAAATGAGAAAGATGTTTTGTTGGAAAAACGCAAGAACTAAGCAGAGATAATGTGTGTGGGTGTGTAAGGATGGGTGGGAGTTTTGAAGGAGCGTGAACTGCTGGTTGCGTGGGTGGATACGTTCTCACTTGCGAATCCAGATTTCTGTCTGAGGCTGCTACGAAAAGTCTAAGTGGGTTGCAGCTAAAGATGGGCAAAAAGCCAAGATATCTTAACATTTTTTTTTGAATGCGATCGGCGTCTCCAAAATGTGGCTGCGAGGATGGATCTCGTCACGTGATGCAATGTAATTTTGAGACTTCACGCATTCTCGTCAACAAATGGTTTCTATTCGCTTTCAAGTTTTGTATATCACAATCGAACAGGTAACTCGAATCAAACGTTGATACGGGAATTAATACAAGAGATGGACTTGAAACGTTAAATCTTTATAACAGAATATATTCAAGTTTTGAGCTATGTGTAACTAGCTGTATGTGTGTGTGTGTATGTGTGTATGTATATACATATATATATAAATGCTTGGCTTAATTAAATGATATCAACTCATCGTAACTAAAGTGTTCCATACCATCCCTTTGATGGGGTGGTGAAAAAAATGAGAGGGTGGTAATAAGGTAGTAGGGGAGCATCAGAATCAAGAGAGCATATTTTTTCAAAATGGAGATAACAAAATCAAAGTCACGGACACTTAAATAATATGTATGTTATACAAAGAAAAGAATAATATCCAAAGGCATGACTTTATTTTTTCTGTTGTCCAAAGTTGGAGTTAAAAGTTCAATTATTTGCATCTTGATCACGTAGTCTGGACAGAATGTGCGTTACACACCAGCCAGTTCAGACGGCAGATACAATGCAGATTGGCAATCATTACCTGTTTACATCTGCAAAGGCAAAGATTAGGTGGGCAAAGATCACGAATTGAGTATTAGATTTGTTGCTTATTTATATATATTCCATGTGCACCAATCATCTCATGTCACTCTTATCTTCATATTGCTTTGTTCTGTCGGGTTGTTCAGCGTTAATGGATTTTTCTGAACAAACACGAAGCCAAAGAAAGTCCATCAGCAGCATCTGGGATGCACCCATATTGCTACTAGGATATAAATAATGCAATATTTTTTCACACACACACACACTTATTACATGCGTGTGTGTGTGCATCGGTATTTATGTGATGATATGTATATATATATATATATATATATATATATATATATATATATATATATATATATATATATATATCAAGTCCTTAAGCGTATTAAAAAGGAAACTGCGAAAGTAATTCCATATCTTAGTTTTATTTGTAAACAACAATTATCCGTTTCATTTTTTCTTGTTCTTAATAATGCACAGAGAATGGTCGAAAGCACTTGAACCCTCATCGTAAAAAAATTTAATTAAATAAAGATCAACGGAGAATAGTTTTTTTTTCTCAATTCAATAAAGAAATATAGGTATTCCTTATCTGTCACTTTCAACGAAAATTGTTTGGAAATTAATAATGTAGTTTTCTATATTTAGAAATAAAGAGTGCTCAAAATCGGTGATAGTGCCTGTTTACCGTTTGGTTAGACTTGATCTGATGATCTTATAAACGAGAAACTGATTGTCACCAAGTGCCGTTGACTCTACGGTATTCTTATATATATATATATATATATATATATATATGTGTGTGTGTGTGTGTGTGTGTGTGTGTGTGTGTGTGTGTGTGTGTGTGTGGAGATAGGTCATAATGATTGGTACGTTGCATGGTGGATAAGTATGTTAAAACAGTACTTAAAGACAGATAAAGAGAAACCGGTGACCGTGGTTGCAAATACAAAGAAAGGACAGAAAAAACTCCAATAGACCACCCCACTATTCAGAGATATGACTTTTATGAAAGGAGATATTACTCTTGTGTATTCCTATCACTGGGATGACCACATGCATCTTCCGACTGGTCACAATGTCAATGCTTTTTTTGCCCCATCTGTTTTTTAAAGATCCACTGAATGGGTATTGACACTACTTGGTTGGATCTTCCAGTGACAAGTCGGAAATTTAATAAGAACGATACAGCTCTCGATTAAGGATAATGAATAATATTTTTAGCCATATGATTATATAATCATATACAATTATTAAAGAAAAGTTGTGCACACTATATGGGAGAGAAAAGACACAATGAGGAATTTCGATGGCGCTTTTGCGTTATGCTAACTGGCATAGAGTTTTACGGCGGAAAAGGTGGTGTTAGTGTTGTCTAAAGAACTTTTACAGTCTGAAAACTTCGTTTCTTCTTCTTTCATCAGAATTTTCTTTCAAGCGGCAGAATCTTTGACCGGGAATAATTTCGGAGTGTTATCTACAGAGTGTAGGTCAACCTCTTCTTCCCCTCCCCATCTCTCTCTCTCTGGTTAAACCAGTCTCGGTGCTCATTTTTATAGAAGAAAATTGTACACTCAAACACCTCTGATTGGTTAACCTATAACGAATCATATCGTATTCTCATTGTCCAGATAATCGGGATTTTGCCACTCTTCACAGATTGAGGGTAGGATTTCCCCCCCAAAGTTTTTTTAAAAAAGCCCCTCGACCATGTTTTGATTGGACAGTGCGTTATTGTATCATAGTATATAGTATATTATATACTATATATATATATTATATATATTACGAGAGAGAGAGAGAGATGGAGAGAGAGAGAGAGGAAGAGAACAAATACCTTTTTGATTGGTCTGGTCATTTGTCCTTTCGGTTCCGCAGGCACGTCGGAGAGGTCGATGCTAGTGCATAATTCACTTTCTTCATCGGTCGCACCTGCGACTTTTAATTGTTATGATAAACTCATCAACTTAATAGATCCAGTGGACCTTTGTTTGAATTTGAAAACTTAAATCAGAGGTATAAACTTATCCAAAATCTTGGTTTTTGATATGTTTTAACTCAAACAAAATAATTACTTGGAATTTACAAAAGAAAAAAAAAAAGGAAAATATTTTTCTTTTCTCGGTCAATACATTTTATATGGCAGTAGGAATCTTCGTTGTATCATACTTGCATTAATGCTTCGCTGTTCCAAGCGAACAGACAAGTATATATATATATATATATATATATATATATAAGGCAATATTTTCCTATTTATTATTTTTCATTTTTTTTCATCAATCAGTGAGCACATTTACGACATATGTAATTCAACAAATAGCCGGGAAACCTCTTCGAAATTACCTGCATTTTTGAAAGCCAAAATTATCCGTGATATAAGCGGTCAAATTGCTTATCGTCAAAAGCCAGTGATATCAATTTCGCCAATGCCTAGAGTTAAACGATTCTTGTTATCGATAGGTTTTATTAGTGGATTTTTTTTATCGATTTTCTTATCTGACGGCATCAATTTTCTTCCTCTTGAAAGATAGATGCTATTTTTTCTGAGAGAAAAAAGAAAAGAAGAAAAAATGTGTGAAAATGAAAGAACGGCAAATACGACGTATAAACCATCTGTGTGAAACGCAAAAAATGCTGAATATGGTCGAGAAACTCTCATAATGTGCATATCGTTATTCGTAATCCCCTTGTCGGACGACATGATTCGTGTTGCAGTGAGATGAAGAAGAACACGATGACATGCCTAAAGATGCTGTCAAAAATGCGGGCAACAACAACAACAACAACAACAACAACAGCATTGACAGAAGAACCTTCAGACTCGGCTTCGGTAAAACTACCACTTTTCAAAGATTCTTAACAGCTAAAAATACGAACTTGATGGAATGAAATAATTTAAGGTTGATTTTTACAAAAGTTTGACGAGAAAATCGAATCTTGATGTTTCTGTTAAAAGAATTTTATGGACAGATGTTAATCGATCTTATACCTATCCCCTCCATCAAGAGGAAGATGCGACTAAAGGACTAGTTTTAAGTGGGAGGTCGACCCCGCGTAAATACACTGTTGAGAATGGTGCAAAAATGGCAAGAAAATTGGTTCATTGCGGTGAAGTCAACTCTGTTTATCTTCTCTATAAATACTAAAAGAATCTCCTCCTTAACTGGATCACCATTATATTCATTTGAATAAAGTGTAAGTAAAGCCAATTAACTTGTTCGTCTTTTATTACGATCATATTTTGTATATACTCTTTACATTCTTATTATTTATGATTCATAACATCAAGTGAAAAGCTGTTTTTTTTTCATTGAATCAATAAGAGTTATTATTCTCAGAAGCTTGATAAATTAACGTATGGTTGGGTTTCTTTGTTTAATGGCATATCAACCTTCATTGGTTATTCAATGCCAAAATCACCATTGTAAAAGGACAGTAATGATATCATTTACTTGGGATATAAGGAGGTTCATACCTTTCCTAAGGGTGTTAGTCCGAAAATGTATGTAAAAGCGTAACTGGAGTTCGAACTCGCTTACTACGATGTCGCAGTCCGGCACGTTAGCCACTACGCTACGGGAACTTTCCTGATTAACTTAATGACTTCACTGGTGATTTTTTTCTATTAGTAAGTCTATGAATTATTATAAAACTTGGTGAGTATGGATGCTGCAAAATGCACGTATTATCCAGTGGGTTGCCTAGGCTAGAAGTGGCTATTTCCTTTTTTTTTCCTGCGCTGAAAGCTTAACTTTCGGCGGAAGGAGAGTTGTGGGATAATTTTTACTTTCTTTTTTTTTTTTTTTTATTTTTGCATTTTACTATTTGTTTTATTTTTTATTTTCGTATTTCATTTGTTTTATTATCTTAAACAAAATTTAAACTTTATTATTAATTTGATAATCCCTAAAAAGTATATCTTTTTAAATCTAATATAAAACTACTGAATTCTTTTTTCAAAGTTATTTTCATTGCTTAAGACCGGAGCTCAGTCCTAAGCAAAACTGAAAGCTGCAAACCAACAGGAAAGAATAAAAATGTGGAAACAGCATTTCGAAAACCTACAAGGAAACCCACCGAAAGTAACGCATGAACCAATCACCAGAATAATTAGTAAACAATTAGACATTAAACAAGCACTGTTCACTCAAGAAGAACTCGACTCGGTTCTTAGAAAAATTAAAGATAGGAAAGCCGCAGGGCTGGACGAGATTCCCCCAGAAGTATGGAATGCCAGACTATTCGACGACATACTGCTCCGACACTGCATCGCAGTCTATAATCAAAATACGATAGACAAATGGATGAAGGGATGCATCCCCCCTTCCCTAAAAAAGGGTGACCTCGGATTAGCCAAGAACTACCGAGGCATAACACTTACATCCATAGCAACCAAAATTTACAATGCCCTACTACGAAACCGCGTAGAACCCAAAATAGAAAACATCCTTAGGAAAAACCAAAATGTCTTCCGAAGAAATAGATCCACGACCTCACAAATATTGACCATCCGTAGAATCCTCGAGGGCGTACGGGCAAAAAACCTACAAGTGACATTACTATTTGTCGACTTTACCAAGGCCTTCGATTCCATTCACAGAGGGAAGATGGAACAAATCCTACTAGCATACAGCCTACCAAAAGAAACCGTAGCAGCAATAATGATTCTCTATAGAATCACCAAAGTGAAAGTACGTTCACCGGATGGAGACACAGAATACTTCGACATTGTAGCAAGAGTACTACAAGGAGACAGGCTAGCCCCATACCTCTTTATCATCTGTCTAGATTACGTGCTTAGAACATCGATTGATAAAATCAGAGAAAACGGCTTCGAGCTGATAAAGAAAAGAAGCAGAAGGCACCCCGCAAAAACAATTACCAATGACATAGCGATACTGGCAAATACACCTAACCAAGCCAAAACACTTCTGCATAGTTTGGAACGAGCCGCCGCAGGCATTGGCCTCCATGTCAATGCACACAAAACGGAATATATGTGCTATAATCAAACAGGCGACATCACCACACTAGGCAGAACCCCTCTGAAACAAGTAGACAAATTCACCTACCTAGGAAGTAGCGTCTCATCAACCGAAAAGGACATCGACACGCAGCTAACGAAGGCATGGACAGCAATCGATAGGCTATCGATCATATGGAAATCAGACCTGACCGATAAAATGAAACGCGGTTTCTTCCAGGCAGCGGTCGTATCGATACTGCTGTATGGATGCACGACTTGGACGCTAACAAAACGGCTGGAGAAGAAACTAGACAGCAATTACACAAGAATGCCGCGAGAAATATTGAACAAGTCCTGGCGGCAACACCCCCAAGGCACCAACTATACGGACACCTGCCTCCCATCACGAAAACTATCCAAATTAGACGAACCAGACATGCAGGACACTGCTGGAGAATCAGGGACAAGCTCATAAGTGATGTACTCCTATGGACCCTCACATATGGCCGGGCAAAAGCGGGACGACCAGCTCGGATATACATTCAGCAGCTATGTGAGGATACGGGATGTGGCCCTGAAGACCTACCAGAGGTGATGAACGATAGGGAGAAGTGGCAAGTGAGGGTCAGGGATATCCGTGCATGCGGCACGACATGATGATGATGATGAAGACCGAAAATAACCATGATTTTTATGGGCATATAAGTGTTGGTACACATCTATCAATCGATCTGCAAAATTGTAATAAGTTGTCGTAGCCTAAAGTTATTCTTTTGATTTTATTTACTGTTTTTTCGAAACCGGAAGTCTAGCGAAACCCTGCGTTGTTGTATTACTGTCTCAGTATAAATAAGCAGTCAAAAATCAGACTCGAGAATTGGCACTGTCCCGCCCGGGCGAAAAGATTAAAGTACGGCGCTATTCCTACCATTCTACAATTTTCCAGTGATTCCTGCTTCTACTTAGTGGCTCCTGTCTACTTCCAGCAATTCCTACCTGCCAACTACAACTACTGCCCCTTTCAGGACACTTCCCTTACTACTACTTGTTTCCTTTCTTTGATATAAAGAAGAAAGACACTATACTGTGAAAGACAAGGGAAATATTTTTGGAGAGGAGTGGTTAAATTACTAAAACCTAAATTGAACTTAATCATACAGTGATTTAACTAGAGTGATAAAAACAAGTGGAAGCAATTCCAAATTTTAGTTTACAATAAATCTTTTTGATATTTTTCGTTCCTCTTCTCTTTAACATTTTATATTTTACAAATGTTGTTATTTTATCAATCTTGAAAAAATATTTAAATGATGACATTGGTTGATACATTTTATCTTTTATTTGTCACTTTTTATTTCTATCTTTATTTTTTTATTCTTTAAATCTAGTCCTCATTTCTTCCGGGAAATTTATTTCAATTTGTATACTTACCTGCCAATGGGCGAGCCCATCCAGCATTCGCACCGGTAGACCGTTGTAAATTATTCACCTGGTTCGAGGAGGCGTTCTCCCCGGGAATTACCTTCTTAGCCGGAGTAAGTTTATTACTTGACGCCCAAAAAGGAGAATGGTGAAAGGATCAACCATTTTTTGTGAAGGTCACTATAAACATTGATTCGTGGGTGGCCCGCTGCATCATAATGACTTCAGGTCCAATCTGACTCGGTGGGAAGTCAGATAAATATCCCCCATCCACATTAAAATGACTTCAGGTCATATTTGAGATGATGTAATTTTATGAGAAGTCGGATAAATCCATATTTATTTTTTATTCACGTTTAATGTATTTCCTGATATGCTTGACCACACCTGGCCTCCCTTGAAAGTCAAGCCTGTTATGACGAGGAAAACATTAAATAAAGTAAAAGTAAAACTACTCAGTTATGGGTTGTACTGTGTAAGTAATAATGTTTATCCAAATGAACAACACAGATGATTTGTTTATTCTGTTGAATGCTTGTGAATTACTTTCTAGATGAGTTGATAATAGAAGAATGCTGCATTTCTGTACCATAGATTCTCAAAACAACACTCTAGATTTTGAATTCAGAGTCTTTCATTCACATAGAATGGCTTACCAGCTCTCTCTCTATCTCTCTCTCTCTCTCTCTCTCTCTCTATATATATATATATATATATATATATATATATATCTATCTCTCTCTCTCTCTCTCTCTCTCTCTCTATATATATATATATATATATATATATATATATATATATATATATAGAAAATATATATATATATATATTATATATATATATATATATATATATATATATATATATATATATATGTATATATATATATATATATATATATATATATATATATATATATATATATATATACACACACCCCTCTGGACGAGAAGGAAGTAACACATGGTCAATTTTTAAGTAGTGGTTAAATGGTTTGAATTCAGAGTTTTCCTTCTGCTAGACGTGTTACTATACTAAGGTTAAAGTGCCTGAACTGCCCTGCTATTTATCCATAGGCGGGGGGGGGGGAATTGTTGGATGTATACCTTTCCCATGGTATGGGAAATGCCAATAGCCTCGTTCAGAATTCGAACTCTGGTCACCGTATCCATTTTCTACGACGATAAATTACACCATGGGCATCTTCATATATATATATATATATATTTGGAGTGATTTTATTTCATTTATTTGTCTCCGAGGCCAGTCGGCTGGGGCTATTGAATACACCGACTGTTTCTCTACAGAGGGGTAAGACTTTCCAATGAGTGTCCTGGATATAACACTAAACAATCTGATGGTGAGGCTCCAGGAATGCTAGAGCTTTGGGTAATCCAGAGTACCTCTTCATTACCATCGCTCCCAGGTGCACTCTGGCCCTGAGTGGTAGCACCTGATAGGGTCCTATCTATGGGTCAAATAGAACTGTTTGACATTTACATTGTGTACTTGTGCTAAAGTGAATTGTTTGAAATAGTACTGTTTGATCATTTAATTGTGTGTAAACAAATGACCGATGTTTAAATGAATTGTTAGTGGTACATAACAATACTTGGAACCATTTAACTGTGTGCAAAAGAATGAGCTCTGGTTCGTTTAAAAACGTTATCAACAAAATGTGTTTACAAATCATATATATTCAATATAGATGTATAAAGAGAGTTTGAGATTAAATAAAGTAATATGGTTGATATGCCATAAAACCGAACCTAACTTTATTTGTCTTTCCTTTATAGATATCCAAACAGTTTTATGTAAGCTAATTAAATTTTGTATGCCTTCTTAGTGAACCTAGAGGACGGTTTTAATACATTAAGAAAACGTTTCTCATGAGGAAAGAGAGGGTTCGCATTCAGACGAAATCTCTAAAAACAATAACTAGTACAAAACCATGTTGCTACAAAATAATTAGTGAAAAGCCATGTTGCTGCAAAATAATTGGCAAGCATCTATGTTGCTGTGAAACGTAACTAATCATAAAGAAATTACATTTCCAAACTACAAAAGAAAGAAAATGAACAAATTATCTGTCTTATTAAATAATCTTTCACATTTAAATTAATTCCCAATAATTAGGTTTATTGGTAGTTCTTTAAGTCGGAGATGAAAAAATAAATATGTAAATATTATTGATTTAGTCTAAAAATCCAGACAAATTGATGTTAGAAATGTTATTAAGTGGCTCAAATTTAAAAAAAAAAATTTCTCTCACAAAACTTATGGAATATCTTCACAGAAATATAAGATAACATTGAAATGTAACTGGTAAACCTATATTATAAAGTGAATTATCATTGCCAGAAAATCTAGCGAAGGCTGCGCACGACATATGGAACCACTGGACAGCTGTTTCGACCTTATTAGGTCTCTTCAGCAGTGTACACCGTAATCTCCAAACAGCTCCTTCCCACAGAATGCAGAGCTGAAACTCTACCACTGAGCTACTGGTTCACATCGCACGTAAGTGATGCCAAATTAACTTGTCATGGTAAATGCGGGACCAGTGGGGGAGATCACGGTATACACTGCTGATGAGACCGAATAAGATCAAAACAGCTATCATGTGGTTCCGTATATCAAGCACAGTGCTTGCCGGATTTTCGGGTCATAGTAATTCATTTTATAATATATAATTTCTCCATTTACAAAATGAAAAAATGTATGTCTATTGCCTTGCCTACGAGGTTATGATTACGCAGATGCGTATTTCCAATTCTCTTGGGAAGACGTAGTTTAGGAGGTGACCGTGTTCTCTGTGAGAGTATGGATGTAACTACAAGATATCAGGTTAATTGGTCACACATTTACCATTACTAGTTAATTTAACTTCACTTGCGAGTGATATGGACGAGTAACTCAGTGGTAGAGTTTCGGCTCCGCATTCTGTGGTCGTTAGTTGATCTCCAGCGGTGGAAATCACGTTATATGCGGTATTTGTTGCACGCCCCACCTAACGGGCAAGTGTGGCACACACTTTTTTAGGTGGGTCCGGGCGCAGGGCCGTAGCCCACAAGCGCCTGGTATTCCCAAAAATGCCTACGGCCCCGTCGGCATTCCCCTAATTAGGGGCACCTCAGGCGCTGGGCGATGAACCCCTCCCCGAAGGGGGTAAAAGCCTGGGGGAAAGGCCCCCTGAGGCCGAAGGAAATCTCCAGGTACCGAGACACACACGGCCAGATCCGTGCCGCAGATAATACGGCCGGCCGAAGTGCTACCCGGCAACTGGAGAGGCTGGTGATGGAACCTATTAAGGTCGAAACAACTGTCCAGTGGTTCGTATGTCACGAGAAGTGCTTGCCGGATTTTCTGATCTTGGTAATTCAATTTATAATATATAATCCCTCCATTTAAAAAATATATATTTGGTAATCCTATATCTTGTTATATGGATTTAATTATATATATATATATGATTATTTATACAAGGTTTATTCAATAAATAAGGTGAATTTTATCTAAGGCACTGGCTATAGGAAGCACTGTTAACAGTTGCATCATTTTTTAAAGGAAATGCATTGTGATGGATCCTTTCATGTACCAGAAGAATGTCAGCATGATCTTTACTGACTGCTGCCCCCTGAAAGAGTCCGTATGTTTATCGTCCGTAGATGGATTTTTTGACTCAGGATCATAGTAGCAAACCCATGTTTAGTCCATCTGTAAATATTTTATGACTAAAGCATGCTTCTCTGTACAAATAACACATTCTTCTGTAAATTTCACATGGTTTGCTCTTCTCAGCAAGTAAAATTTTGCGGGCAGACCTCTGTTGAAGTGTGGAGCACTTTCTTTGACTTGCCACCATCTTGAATAGCCCGAAAAGAAATATTTTTGCAAGATTAGAATAATTTTTGTTATAAACCAAATCCAAACAATGCAGAGTTTAAATTTATGGAAAAAACTCTGAAAAAATATTAATTTTGCTTTTAAAAAAAAAATTCCTCATATTCAATGAATGAATGACTGTCATATATATATATATGTATATATATATATACACTCATGCTTATCCCATATATATATATATATATTTATATATGTATGTATATGAGTAAAGAATGTTGAAAAAATATTCCAGGAAAATCTTCATTGTACAATTAGAACTTTATGAGATCATATATAAAATATAACTGCTAAATATCAATTTGGTCATGTGGATATATATATATATATATATATATATATATATATGCATGTTTTGTCTTTTTTTTCTCATACCATTGGGTTTTATTCCTTGACCCATATATATATCATAAGATGGATGTAAAAAAGATGAACTTGCAAGTAATAAAGATATAATTGTTGAATGAGAAATGAGTGTGATTTACTAAATAAGTTAATATTAGCCCAATGTCACATGTGCAGCTGCAAATATGCATAGATATATATATTCCATATAAATATATTCCATATACATATTCATAGTTATATATTCCATATATACATCTTCTGACACATATTTCTCTTTACAATTTACATGTACCGTGTTCTCTGTAGACATTATATGATTTTACTTCTGACATTCCTCTTTCTTGTGTCTCAGCTTAAACTATTTGCAAGAATTCTTCTTCTTCTTCTTCTTCTTCTTCTTCTTCTTCTTCTTCTTCTTCTTCTTCTTCTTCTTCACAGATATGAAAGAAGAACATTGCTGCTGCTTTCTCTTTCTTTCTCTTACTGTTGGCACCTTCTCGGTATCTCCCAAAATAGCCTGTCACAGGCTGATATATGAAAACGCCAGCTGTATTGTAATCATCTTCTATTGCAGATATGTCTAAGGCAAAAACCCACATATTCAGATCTGATTACCAGGTGAGGACAACACCTCAAACCTCACTCAGTGCAGCTAAGAAAAGAGCATCATGCTGTACAGGTGTGCAGGACATTAAATACATTTTGTTTGTGGGAATTTGGGGTTTTGCTTCTGTTTAAGAAACATTAGGGGCTCTAGAGATGAAGCACTTGGCATTTTCTGAAACGAAAATCTCTCATTATGTACTACTTGCAATTTATTGTAAGTGTTTATGTGTGTATATATATATATATATATATGTATGTATATATATATTATCCTAATGCTGCCCCATCCTAGTTATACAACAGAATTAACATATTGAAAATATCTTCATTATATCTATTGCAAAATATTTATTCCATAATATAGTTTTATATTATGATACCATATTTACTAGATTAACTGAATCCTGTTGAACAATCAATTGAAGTTAGTATTAAAATTCAGACATGAAAATAAGCTCTTGTGATGTCTTCTACCATCTAATTAATATCTTCCTTGACCGTATTTATGTATCTTCAATGGAGGAGAGAGTATACATTACCACATTTATATAAACATAGCTTGTGAGACTGCTTTCAATTATGTTTAATTGCCTAAAGATTAAAGTTCAAAACCTGAATGAGGCTGTTTGCATTTCACATAGCATTAATAACCATGGGAAAGGTATGTATCCAATTATTCTCTCTCCAGATATGGGTAAATAATAGAGCAGACTTAAAAATCAACCTTGTATTGCCCTCCTGATGTTGCCTGATTATCGGTCTTGTAATCTAAACAAAATTTCTTAAATCATCTGGTTAACGTACTTTAATCAACTATGCCTTCCGCCTTTTGTCCAATGAATGTTTCTGGGTGCTTCTACAGCATTATTGTCCAGTTCAAACTTGTAGAGCATAAATTCCCAAATTAGACAACATTTCATGTTTTTCTGTGTGGCTTTCAAATCATACACAAAGTGAGCCAATGGGCCCACTAGTCAGCAAACCAACTACTATTATACTACTAATCACAGTGAGTACCTACCATAGTTTGAACTGCTTTATTCACATGATATACTGCTAATTAGCACATACCAAAATATTGCTAAACTTTTATCTCACCTTACTATATACATATATACATATAACATATAGGTTTTCATATCTCAGTCTGTGTACATATGCACTTATATATATATATATATATGTCCAATATTTTTCAAGTATAAAAAAACGCATAAAAACTCACAAATCAGAGTTTCTTATTGTTGATTCTCAGTTGAGCTAGTATTCAACATTTCATTTAATACTAGGTATGTTGAATGCTAACTTACCAGAGGATAGACTACATGAAACTCTAAGTTGTGAGTTTTTATCATGTTTTATTATCCTCTTGGTAATTGTCAGCTTCTAGCCTAGACCAAATATTTGTTTTGACAGTTACAAAATGCTTTTTACACTGAGTCATTGCTATCCTGACCTATATATAGTTGGCGACCTTAGTTGAGGGTGACCTGAAGGCTTCCTTTTCAATAGCTACTACACTGAGTTGAAGGGGAAGGTGCTACTCCATTTCCTGGATTACTCCACTTTACCTTTGATCCTTACCTTATAATGTTGAGTGTTAAGCAAGGCAGCATCAAAAACCATTTTTTGAGTCTTTGGGATGACCCGACCTGGGATTGAATCTCGGTCTCCCAGACCAGTGGCAAATACTCTACTCATTAGGCCAATGGAACGACTCAATCACTAATATTGAGCACTCTGTATTAATAAATGAAGCAAACTAAATTTTTGATTATATATATATATATATATATATATATAGAGAGAGAGTATTTATTCAACATAGTTTTATTTAGTACAGCATTAAATAATGTAAAGAATGTGTTGTACCAAGCTTGCAACCTGACTTGAAAATCTGCATTTGAAATTATATTTTTCTCATGGAGTTGAACGTCAACAACTACTACTGAGAAATATATAATTATCTCAATTACCAAAATAGTCCCTCTCTCTTTTCTCTTCCATTTTATTTCTCTTTCTCTGTTTGGTTGTTTGGGTTTTATGGCATATCAACCTTTGTAGATTATTTAATGCCAAATCCATTTTTATACCAATAATCATTTCTATTTCAGACAATTCAGTTTAGCATGAGTATACAGTTTAATTATCAAAAACTTTTCTACTTCAAGCTTTTCAGTTTAGTCAAACAGTTCTTATTCAAACAATTCAATTTAGTATAGATTTTGTTTATACACAGTTTAATGTCTAACAGTACTATTTTAAACAATTCAGTTTTGCATAAGTACCCAGTTTGAATGTAAGTACACTGTCTAATTGTTAAAAACATTTCTATTTCAAGCTATTCAATTTAGTCAAATAGTTCTAATTCAAATAGCGGGTGTCTTCGTGGTGTAATAGTTAAAGTGATAGACTATGGAATCATAATATGCGAGTTTGTATTCTAGTTGCGCTATGACATACACTTTCAGACAAATACTCTTGGGAAAAGTATGAACCCCCTTATCCTCCCTGCTATGGGTTAAATAGTACCACTACTGTTCTTCTAGGAGAATGACTTGGGCATTAAATAACCTAAAAAGGTTGATATGCTGTTAAACAAAGAAACCAAACCAATCTAATTCAAATAATTCCGTTTAGCATAAGTATGCAGTTTAGTTCTATTTAATCCATTGATAGTGCCCTATCACGTGCTACCACACCTAGCCAGTGGACCTGGGAGCAATGGAAATGAAGGGGTACTCCACATTCTCCAAAGCTCCAGCATCACTGGAACTTCACCATTAGATTGTTTAGTGTCATATCCAGGACTCTTGTTGGTGGTGGGGAGTCTTACCCCTTTGCAGAGGTGCAGTCGGTGTATTCTACTGCCCTAGCCAACTGGGAATTCTTTCTCTGAAATTTATGCATAAAGAGATTTCATATATAAGTAAACATATATTTAACAACAAAAATTTTTTGAGTACAAATAGGTAGGTAGAAAGCTGGGTCACTTGAAATAGGAATTGACCTGTTAGGGGTTATGATGATATTGCTAGGAAATATATAAAAAGACAGACAGACAGACACACACACACATGTACAAGCACACACATGCATACACACATATATATTGCATATATATAGAGATAATTTCATGGTGTGGGGAGAAACATGTAAGTTACAAGAAATCTGTTTAGTTGAAAATCCGTCTGACTGATCAAGAACAGATAAATAAAATAATGATAGATAGGAACAAGAGATGTATTGAAAGAGAGAGAGAGAGAGGGGAGGAGAAAAAAGAAAAAAGAGAAAGCTCAAATGAGAAGTAGATAGTGGAAGAAAGCAGAAAAAAGAGAGAAAGCGTCAGAAAGATAGAGATAAAAAAGAGAATCAGAATATATTGTCAATAATCAAACAGATAAAGAAATTTTTGTGTCTGGAGCTAAAAGTAAAATTATTTGAGGGGCCTCACCAAAACCCTACCCAAAAGATAGAGAAATATTTTGACATTTGGAACCTTAACCTCATTCATTGTTGTTAACATTTCAAAGTTAATTATATATAAAGAAAGATTTGGATGTGTATAAATTACTGTTACATCAAAAATATTTAGAACCAATGAAAGATCCAGAATTTGGAAAGAAGCCACTGACTAAGTCTTTCAGTAAAAGCCACTTGATTGTAATTGAAGAATCTTGAAATAGGAATGCTAAACTCTGCTGTGAAGCCATACATTACATACTTAAGAAAAAGTAGGGCATATAATATCTCTTTTCTTTTTTAGAGAAGTTTATTCCCCAGGAATATCCAAGGTTATGACACGATGGGGGTTAGGGTTAGGTGTATATTTGCTTGTGTGTGTATATATCTATTTCATCTTTACTTATGTAGACAAGCAGCTCTGCTTAAAAAGCTGAGTCTATTCTCAGGAATTCAGATTCTAATAATCTGCTAGATTTTCTTTTTAACTCTGCTTTCATTCGAACATATTTCCTTGCCAATGGTCACTAGTTTTCGGCTCAAAGGCAGTGTTTACCAGTGGAGTCTGTACTTACAGCTAGAGAGACATTACGGGTTATGAGTGGGTGGTGGCTAAAATCATTTCACAGGGAGAAAGTTTTCTTGGTTTCTTTGTTTTTAATGGTATAAAAACCTATGTGGGTCATTTAATGTCTAAGTCATCCCTGTAGAAGGAAAGTAGTAGTACTATTTAACTCTTAGTTGGGGGATGGCGTTAGTCCAAATGTGAATGTAATAGTGCGATTGGAGTTTGAACTCACTTACTATGATGTCACAGTCCACCATTTTAGCCCCTATGCCACAGGGACTACTCACTGTGGGTTGGGCAATTTAAGTCAAATTCAAAAAATCTTATATCCTTAGTTGATATTGATAATGAATTACTGTCTCATAAGCATTGAACAAATTGATTCAAAATTTAAGAATCATCTTTCAAACAAGTAAATAATCACACAAATGCAGTGTTTTCCATCAAGGCTTTTACTACCACCAGCGGGTGGGGTAGATTTTATAAGTGGGTGGTAACTTATATATATGTATATGTATGGAAGCGCTCATGTTGTCACCATTATTGTCATTTGAAATGTTCATGGTGACTTAAGTTCAAATCCTGGATGAAGCTGTTTGCATTTCACATGGTGCTAATAGCCTGGGGAAAGTTATGAATCATACTATTCTTCTTTTATCTATGCATAAATAGTAGGTCAGACTGTATTCTTTAATCTTGGTATGGCAACTGGTCTAGAAGAAGGAAAACCTCTGTATTCAAACCAAAAAAGATTGCTTATTTCACTGAGGATAAATATTATTGTTAAGAGCTTTTAAATCTAAGAATATTTTCTATTTGAAAGCTTTTTATCAATGAGATTCAGTTGGTTGGTTGGTTGATTAGTTGGTTGGGTTTTATCACACATCAACCTTTGCAAGTTATTTAATGCCAAATCCATTTTTATACAAATAATTCAGCTAATTCAGTTTAGTATAAGCACAGAAGTTCTATATCAAACAATTCAGTTTAGTGTAAATACAGTTTTAATGTCAAAAACAGTTCCATTTCAAACAATCCAGTTTAGCATAAGCACGCAGTTTAAATGTAAGTGCACAGTTCACTTGTCAAAAACACTTCTTTTTCAAGCTATTCAATTTAGTCAAACAGTTCTAAATCAAAAAATTCAGTTTAGCATAAGTATGCAGTTAGTTCTATTTAACCCATTGATATCAAGTAATTTCTTATTGTAATTTCTTATTATAATCAACAAACGTTAAAACTTCATTTTACTATGATTGTACAGTCTGTCCAATAATTTTCCTAAATGTTTGATACTGCTTCAACTTATGATTGCATTGTTGTATTAGTTTACAGTTCAATTTATCTTCTTATCAATGTAAAATAACTCCTGACCAATGAATTTTAATTTGATATAAATACAAGTGTCATTCAATAAATACAGGGAATTTCTTTGAAAAAAGCAAGATGAATTTTTTTTTAGAATTTTCCCCATAAATTTAAACTCTGTATTGTTTGGAATTGGTTTATTGCAAAAATTATTCTTATCATACAAAAATATTTATTTTCAGGCTATTCAAGATGATGGCAAGTCCAAGAGAGTGCTCCATGCTTGAACAGAAGTCTTTCATAAATTTTTTGCAATGGGTGTCCTTGTGGTGTAATGGTTAAAGCACTGGACTGCGGGATTGCACTAAGCAAGTTTTAACTCCAGTCACGCTATTACGTTCACTTTCAGATAAATACTCTTGGGAAAAGTATGAACCCCCTTATCCTCCCAGCTATGGCTTAAATAGCATCACTGCTGTTCTTCTAGAAGGATGGCTTTGGCATTAAATAACCCATGAAGGTTGATATGCCATTAAACAAAGAAACCAAACAAAACTTTTGCTGGCTGATAAGTGCAAACCATATAAAATTTACAGAAGAATATTTGATGTATATGGCGAAGCATATTTTAGTCATAAAAATGTTTATAAATGGGCTAAACATGGATTTGCCACAACAAGGAAAGCCAGTCCATGGGGTAAAAATACACTGACACTCCTGTAAAGAAAAAGTTCTGGATACACCAGTCAGTAAAGAAGGTCATGCTGAGATTCTTTAGGTAGATGAAAGGCCCCTTGATGATTGACCTCCTAGAAAAAGTGCAACGATAAATAGTGCTTCCAATTGCCAACTTGGGAAAAATTCACCTTATTTATCGAGTGTTCCTCGTATATATAGTTGAATATATATACTAATTAATAATCTCTATAATTACTCATGTTTTATTAATAGTTATGTTGCATTAATAGTTGTCTATTTTTATTTGATTCCAAATAAACTCATCAAATAGAATTGCTAATCCAGTAAGAAGAATTCAATTTTTTTAGCTTTAATTCTAAATCTCAATGTGCCTTTAAACACATATCTATTCCTGAAGCCTCATAGGAGATTGATATAATCCTAAAATAATAGCAATAATACTAGGAGATAATATAATCCTAAAATGGCAATAATACTAGGAGATTGTTATTTTCTAAGTTTTGTTAAGTCTAGCACACAGGCTTCATAATAATTTCTGGTCGCCCATCTAAGTATTGAGCAATGTCATTGCTGCTTACTGCCTTGTGGGTTATGTTCCAAATATGTTGATTGCATCCCCTGAAGAGGAGTAAGACACCCTCTACACCAATAAAGGCATGTCCTAAGTATTACACAAGGCTTCATCTGGTCTTGAGATTCTATTTCTGTAGCTCTGGTGGGTGTCAAGTACCCCTTCATTGACCCTGAATGGTAGAATTTGTTAGGTTCCCATCTATGGGTCAGACAGATCTAATTGTAAATCAGGCACTTAGGAATATACTTGATACTATATAACTACAAAAAACTCATAAGAAACTATTAAAAAATGTAAATATAAATGTACAATGTATACCATTGCCTAACCTCTATTTATAAAATAACCCCAGATGGGTTAACATGCCATTGAAATCAATCAATCAATCATTGCTGCTTAGAAAAAACAGAATCCTGAATATTAATTTTTAAACAAGCGGACAATTGACTAAATAACCTTATCCCACCTCTTTCCATTTTTCAGTTAAATCAAATTAAGATTAGAAAATAACAACATCAGAAAATGTTACTTGTTTGTGTATGTGTGTGCATGTCTGTGTCTGTGTGTATTTCTGGCACATCAGTTGTTCAATCTCAGGTATATCTTTTCTGGGTAAAAATCCCAGAAAAGGCAAAGATCTAAAACTGCCATTTCTGTTCCCTCTGTATAAGATGAGAAAGTCTGTCATCAAATACACAATGGAAAAAAACCCAAAGAAATAAGAAACAATTTTCTAATTCTTACATTGGAATAAATTGTATTGTATTTAAACAAATTAAGTATGTTGATTCCAAATCTTTACTTAGAATTTTTGTAATATATCAGATTTATGAGATATGCACATGATTATATATTAACAGTGAATGTTGATTATGTCACAAAAATGGAACATAAGATGAAATTCTTTGTTAAAGATTAGAGTAATGCAACAGAAACATTTAATAAGCAAGGACAGGTTTATAGAGATCAAGTTCTGTCTTAAACACTGGTTGATACAAGGCATTTTGGTAGGCTGAAGGACAACAGAAGATGAACCCCATTGATTGGTTGACTGATCACTTCACAAACTGAGGAAAATATGACAAAAATAAGGACACTCATCAATTCTGAATGATATTTGATGGTGAGTATGATTGGTGATGAATTTACACTAATTACCTGATTATCAGTCTGGGTTGCCAACCTGAAAGTTGAAAAAACATCAGTTACATTACTTTTTCGACAGTCTCTGTGAATACATTTTTGGCCCAAAAGAATATTTCTGTTACCATAGCTTTATTCCTCTGATATGAGTCCTTTTGATTATTTCCTGTTTCCAAAAATCAAAACTTAGCTTCACAGTTATGTAACATATTGACCCTCGACCGAGCTGTCAATCAAGAGATGCACCTGTGTAAATAAGCGGAAGAACAGCGGAAGCAGGTGGGAATCAAACAATAATATAATCAGCACACAGATGGCTTGAGTCAGTTGGAGACAAGATGCCGAATTGAGAGCCAGCGACAGACAGAAGGCTTTGGGTCCTCAGTGACCCACGGTTGAGCAAACCCAGCCAAGATGAGGAAGAAGTGCTGCTATGGTCGAAAGAAGAACTTTGGGTCAAAATAACAGTCTGTCCCCATCTCCAACTCATCTCTCACACACAACAAACATCACCCTTTTGAGAATAAAGTGTGAGAGATATATTTTTATAGAGAAGTGTGTTTGTTTGTTTATTGAAGTTCGTATATTATCGGTTGATTATGTTCTGCTTATATTTATATATGTATGGTTGTGACTATACAACAGTTACTCATTAAGAGCTGTTGAGAACAAGTTGTGATGAAGGTAGTCTCAGTTAAAGACTTCCAGCAGTGTTTCCAGGAGTAGGAAAATCACCATCAAAACAAGGCTTTCTAAGGGAAATATTTTGAAGGAGATAAAGTTGATTTGTGATTAAGTTGATTATGATTTTTTTAATATATACTTAACAGTCTAAACTTTTTATATAGTATTCATGTTTAAATGAAACAGGAATACTTCCAAACTGTAGCTACTGTATGGTTTCACCGTGTGAACTTTAACAAAACAACAGTCAAACTTTAAAAATGATTTCCCATGTTGAATCATTTCTATGCCCAGATAAACAAGGGACACTTGAGGAAGGCTGGAGGATACAGCAGCTGAAACGTTGTGAAAAAAACAATAAAGACGAAGACAATAGTCCGAAAACTCTTACTGATAAAAATCATCAAGCTTTGTCTCAGAAATTTAGACGATTTAACAAAACACTTGAAGAAAAAACTAGATGGGAACAACACAAGGTTGCTGCATGCTGTTTTGAATAAATCCAGGAAGCAACACCCTACAAAACAGCAGGTATACGACCACTTACCTCCCATCTCACAAAACATCCAAATAAGATAAACAAGACATGCAGGGCACAGCTAAAGAAGTTAGGACAAACTCATAAGCCATATTCTATGGATTCCTACATATGGACATTCCAGTGTTGGGTGACTAGCAAAAACTTACAAACATCAGCTCTGTGAGGACACTAAATGCCATTTAGAGGACTTGCAAAATGTGATGGCTGATAGGGTCGGATGGCAAGAGAGAGTCAAGGGAATCCTTGATGTCATCATGCCTTGATGATGATGATGATTCATGTTCCAGGCAAATAGTGTATTGGTAAATAGTATATTTAGGGTCAAAGAAAAATTAGAAGATGATAGGAAATAACTGAATGCATATAAAATATTTATTTCTGATATCACCAGAAACATTTGAGTTGCTTTTGTATGTTATACTTGTCTTTGTTGTAGGATATAGCAGTAGTCTCCCATTACGTTTAGATTGAAAGTTGTCTCAGATATGTCATAGTGGAACTTCTTACTATTTATAGCAGCCAAATTTGTTGAAAAAGTTATGATGAGAATGCAAATTAATTAATCAGTTAATTAGCAATTTATTTTATCAATTTATTATTTATTGATTATCAATTAATTCATTAATCAATTTTTTATTCATTTATTCATTAATTTATTATTTATTAATATTAATTCATCAACTTATTTATTTATTTGTTTTTATTTATTAATTAATTTTTGAAATTATTCATTAGTTTATTTTTGATACAATTATTAATTTATCATCTATTATCATTTATTCAATATGCATTAATTTATCAATGTATTATTGGTTAATTTATTATTTATTGATTTTTTCATCAATTAATTAATTAATTGTTATTTATAAACATTAATTGATTCATTCATTAATTGATTAATATGAATACATGTTTTTGAATATTAAATTGACAATTTTCTGATCTCTGCTAGCCGATAAAAATCTTTACATGAATAAAACCCATTCAACCCCAACCCTAAACCCACCAGCCCAGTCAGATGGGGCTGTAAAATAAACTGACACATCTCTGCAAAGGATTAACTCCCCCCCACGCCCCGTGAGTGTTCTGGATATGACATTAAACAATCTGATGATGAGGCTCCAACCTTGGAGTTTTGGGGAAAATGGAGTACCCCTTCATTAACCATTGTTCCCAGGTCCTCTTTTACTTAGAGTAGTAGCATTTGATAGGGACCTATCTATAGGTTAAATAGAAGGTTTGATCATTTAAACTGTGTGTAAACAAATGATTGATGTGTAATTGAACTGTTCGTGATACATAGCAACACTTGGAACCATTTAACTTTGTTGACTTTTGCTAAATTGAATTGTTTTTAATAGAACTGTTTGATCCCTTGACTGTGTTGTTGGTTATTTGTTTGGGTTTTATGGCATATCAACCTTTGCAGGTTATTTAATGCTAAATCCATTTTTATGAAAATAGTTCTATTTCAAACAATTCAGTTTAGTATGAGTACATAGTTTAATTGTCAAAAACATTTCTATTTTAAGCTATTCAGTCTAGTCAAACAGTTCTAATTCAGCTAATTCAGTTTAGTATAAGGACAGATTTTGTTTACACACAGTTAAATGTCAAAACAGTTCTATATTAAACAATTCAGTTTAATGTAAGTAGAGTTTAGATATCAAAAACAGTTCTATTTCAAGCAATTCAGTTTAACATGAGCACGCAGTTTCAATGTAAGTACACAGTTTAATTGTGAAAAACACTTCTATTCCAAGCAATTCAGTTTAGTCAAAGAGTTCTAATTCAAACAATTCAGTTCAGCATAAGTATGCAGTTAGTTCTATTTGATAGAGCCCTATCAGGTGCTATCATTCACAATTAAATGATCAAACAGTACTATTTCAAACAATTCACTTTAGCACAAGTACACAATGTAAATGTCAAACAGTTCTATTTGACCCATAGATAGGACCCTATCAGGTGCTACCACTCTGGGCCAGAGTGCACCTGGGAGCAATGGCAATGAAGGGGTACTCCGCATTCCCCAAAGCTCCTGCATCACAGGAACCTCACCATCAGATTGCTTAGTGTCATATCCAGGACACTCATTGCGGGTGGGGTCTTAGCCCTCTGCAGAGGTGCAGTTGGTGTATTCTACAGCCCCAGCCGACTGGGCAATTGATTGTGTGTAAACAAATAAGTGATGTTTAATTGAAATGTTAGAGATATATAACAATACTTGGAACAATTTAACTGTGTGCCAACAAATGACTGATGTTGAATAGAATTATTAGTGTTGGTTAGCAATACTTGACACTCTTTAACTGTCTGCCGAAATTGAATTTTTAGTGTTACATTGCGATGCTTGAAACCATTTAACTGTGTGCAAATAAAACTGTTGCTGTTAGATCGAAAAACCTTTTAAGTGGGTGCACACAAACGATTGATAATAAATTGAACTATTCATGCTAGAATATTTGGAATCACTTAACTGTGTGCAAGCATTAGTCATGCTTATGTGCAAACAAAGTAAGTAAAGTTGGCGACCTTAGTCGAGGGTGACCCGAAGACTCCCTTTTCAATAGCTACAACATCAAAGTGTAGGAGCGGGCGCTATTCCATTCCCTGGATTGCTCCACTTTACCCTTGATCCGTACCTTATAATGCTGAGTGTTAAGCAAGGCGGCATCAAGTGCCATTTTTTGAGTCTTTGGTATGACTCGACTTCGGATTGAACCCGGACACTCTCTCAGATAAGTTCACGCAAATTGTACAAAAATTTACCACACTTTATCTTTTCTATCCCTTTCTTTCTTGTTTCTTTTGTATTAAATTCCTTTTTAAAAACTTTATTGTCAGTGTTATCTTTTCGAAACTGTACCAAACTAGAAAGCTGGGGAACTTACCGTTTGAACTTACCCTTTAAAATTACACACTAAAGTTTCCGAAAAACATTGCCCAATTAAATACTAAATTGGCTTTAGTGTCATTTCCTACTTATTAAATTTTATTCCCCTTTAATTTCTTTAAACCATCTGGTTACTCAACTGTGATCAACTGCGTTATCTGCTTTTGTACAACAAATATTTTTGGTTGCTTCCACGTCGTTATAGTCCAGTTCAAACGCATAAAGCCTATTTCCTAATTAGACTACGATGCACGTTCATCTGTGTGGCTTTCAAATCACCTAATAAGTGTGGCAATGCATATCATGTCCATGCACCAACTACCACGATACTACCAACTACGGTAGGTACCTACCACATCTTGAACAGCTTCGGTTACGTGATATATGTGGGGATTTAGGAATTAACAATAAAACTCCCAACCGGATGTTGACTCGTCGACTGCCACATACAAAATGTATAAACACGTCGCCACGCATAAGGCTCCACGCATCCATCCGGTTAAAAAATCAGAAAAAAAGAAAAATAATAAAAAGTAAAGTTGCCAATGGGAAGCGGTCGCGCCAAAATTAGAAGGATTTTGGAGTGGCGAATTTGGAGCCGGTGGAGAGAGATAAATACTCAGGTTTTCTGTGAACCGAGTCTTGTCAGGGAGTGTCCGTCGAACCAACAACATCATTTTGCTGTCTGGTGTTTTGGGCACCACGCTACGTCTTGGGGCGTAGCGTTGGTTAGTCCATTCACCAAGTGAATAAAGGAAAGTATGGAAGAAATGTTTTCGTCTCTTATCTGTTTCTATCTTTTCTCTTTGTATATTTCTTTTGGACTTTCTTTGGACAAGGCATTGCGCCGGCCAGTCAACGCGGGGTAAAATAATATAACCAAAATATGGAGTCAGATATCTTACGGCAACACAGCCTTGCCCTTAGTCCCTGACCTTCAAAACCCTTTTAAAACCCACATATACGTGCTCAAACTAGCATGCATCAAAATATTGCAAAAATTTTAACTCACTCTTAAATTAAATGAAAATAAATGACAATCAACAAAATAACTTATGATTTAGAAGCATGCATTCTAAAATAAATTTAGCATTTAGAATATAAATAGTGTCACCAACGAGTGAGACAATATACAGGGCAAAATTAAATGAATAAAAGTAAAAATATATACGTAAAATTAAAAAAAAAATCAATAAACTCTATAATCAATAATGCTAAAATGTATAAATTTAATTTTCACTATCTTTTGTTGACAGTTGCAAATGACGATCAAAAGTATTTAAAATACATTTAAGAACATTTAGAAATTTGAACTGTTGTTACATAATTTCAATCCTATACTAAATACAAAAACTTATTAAAAAGTATAATAGATTTGGGATGTCTGTTAACTGTAATAACAAATCATTTTACTCATTTGGGAGTTTTTCATACCAGTGTTAGCTGATGGCTTTCCGCTAGAGTCTGAGTGACAGCAAGTCTCCTTAAGTCTCCGGGACTCTTCTTAGTATTCTAGCCGATCAAAACAATGCTGTAGTTTGAATGGTCTCCACTTGACCTCTTATTTCCAAGTCCTCCAGTCCTTGTACCAATACTTTGATGTATATACCAAGCGCGCCTATTACAACTGGTAACCGCCACTTTCGTGTTCCATAGCTTTTTCAGGTCTCTTGAAAGGTCTAAGTACTTATCTTTCGTCTCGCTTTCCTTCAGTTTTAATTATAATTACGATAACAATAGCAATAATAATAATAATAATAATAATAATAATAATAGGTGCAATTATCTCGAGCTAACTGAAGAATTGTTTAAATCTACCACGCCAAACTCAAAAATTTTGCAGCATAGAGAATAGACTTTAGATTCTTCCACCTCCCCCTCCCCCTCTTCAAGCACTGCCGTTTATTTCCATTTAATGTATAAAATAAAGCACTCGGCCCCCTCCAAACAAACGCAAAAACAAATTTCGAATGGAATCTTCTAGAATCAGGTGTCATGTAATTCTTAGGAAAGATATAAAAGAACCCCCCAACTTTTACTTAGTAACTAGCAAATATCTGAAGGTGTACACAGACTAAATAATTCTTCAGAAACACTCGTTGGGTAAAAGTTTAGTACAAATTGCTCTTTAAAAAAACACTTGAATTTCGGTGGCTAGTAAAATCTTTTGGTGAATTATTGTTATATTTTAACTGAAGAGTGTCACTAATCAGCTAAATGTTTTTACCAGGTGCAATTATCTCGAGCTAACTGAAGAATTGTTTAAATTTAACTCCTCACCCTCTATATTGCCCAACGACTTTCTCAATTGATAGAGGTTTAGTCCGGTATCTCGCCGGAAAATCATCAGAAATCCCATGGAAAAGAATATCACCAGCACATTTAGAACTAGTTTAAGTATAAGATATTGCCATTAAGCTGACATGGAAAATCTTTTAAGCAGTCCAATTTTTAGCTTGGGAAGTAAAAAAATAAATAAATAGCAGGACAACGGACTTTAACTAAGTCAAAACTTAGGTTTAAATATACTTCCCGGTTAAATATTTTTTCCTGGGGCCCGCTGTTTATGAACAGTCAATATGACTGTTCTCGGTCACATCTGTGTCAAGTACGCAGATCAAAAACAACCCCTGGGTCTGGTATAGCCTCAATATACCGCCCATGATAAAAATGTCCAATCTCAATATTACAAAACGTGGGACCCAGGCAACAGGCTTGGGTGTCATGATCAGTAGGTGCTCTCCTGATAGCCAACATGGGAGACCCGGTAGTCAACCTGTGAATGTTGGCTGCTCTCTTTTCAGGTGCATGAATGACGACATGAGCAGCCACAACGATCAGCGACCAAAACGCAAAACATGGACCAGGGAAGACAATCAACTTGCACCACACAGCTATTTTAGGAGCAACCCTTCACAGAGAGGATATGGAAAAAGAATGATAGAAATCTGGCAAGAATGTGCAAATTTTCAGACTACAAGCCAAAGACTTGCCGATCAAGTTAGAACAATAATAAAAAAGGGATGGTTTTCTGACCTTGAAATTCTAGAAATACACCAGAAAACACAGACGCAAGACAATACAATTCCAAACACATCAAGTGGCGCTAACCAAAAACAACATATCAGAAATTAACTGCCAACTCTTGAAAAGGAATACGCCACAGTACCAAGTAACCCTACAGAAACACTATCACAAGAACAACAGACAAATCTAGAAAACCTAAAAAGAACTATGAATAGTGAGAAGACTACCCTTCCATCATTAAGAAACATAGAATGGAGAACACTAAAAACAGAAAGAAACAAAATAAATCAAATACTACCTTACATATCAACGAATAATATAACAGAGTTGAATGAACAAATCTATGCAGGGGCGAAATTAGTGTATGAGAGAATTGGGGTTCTCTCAAAAATCACGAAGAAACAGTCAAAACCAGGATGGGAAATTCGACTGGAAACTCAGATAAAAAAAATCTACGAAAACAGGCCAAAATGGTAAAATAGAAAGATCCTGGAATATGTGGGAACAGAATGCAAAAGACAACACGAGAATTAATAACAGTACAACTTGAGGAAATAAACCAGATAGTTCTGGCGAAAGAAGGGAGATTAAAGAGATATCGACAAAGGGTAAAATAATACAGACAAAACAGGACATTCCAAAACAACCAAAGAAAATTCTATCAACAACTGGGAGGGCATGGCACAAAGACATACTAACAACCAGAGGCCAAAAAAAAAAAACGAACAATTTTGGACGAAAATATGGCAACCGAAAAAGCATAACGAAAAGGCTGAATGGATAAACGATATGACAAGAGAACTAGAAGGACTCGTGGAAGGCCCTAAAGCGGAAATACACATCGAACTACTCAAAAAAACATTAAAAAAGATATTAAACTGGAAAACGCCAGGACATGATGAAATATATGGATTCTGGTTTAAGAAATTCACCTCCATTCACAACAGACTAGCACTAGAAATGAACAGATGCCTACAAGATGCACAAGTACCAGACTGGATGACCAAAGGGAAGACCACATTAATCCAAAAGGACCCAAGTAAAGGAACAGCTCCAAACAATTATAGACCCATAACTTGCTTACCGATGATGTGGAAAATATTAGCAGCACAAATAAGGGAAGAGATTTACTACTCGCTAACAAGCCGCGGATCGTTCCCTGACGAACAGAAAGAATGCTGCAAAGGATCCAGAGGCATATCAGAGTTACTCTACATAGATCAACACATCCTAAATGAAAGCAAGAACAGACGAAAAAATCTAGTTATGGCCTGGATAGACTACAAAAAGGCATATGATATTGTTCCGCAAAGTTGGGTAATAAACTGTCTCAAAATGTACAAAATTTCACACGAAGTCAAAAACTTCACAAAAAAAACATGAAAAACTGGAGAGTTGAATTAACAGCTGGAAGAAAGAGCCTGGATGAAACAGAGATCCAAAGAGATATTTTCCAAGGAGATGCACTGTCACCCCTGCTATTTATATTTGCCATGATGCCAATAAACCACATACTCAGAAAATGCACGGCCGGATACCAACTTAGTAGATCGCAAGAAAAGATCAACAACCTAATGTACATGGATGACATAAAACTATTTGCAAAAAATGAAAAAGAACTGGAAACCCTAATACACACAATTAGAATATACAGTCAAGACATAGGGATGGAATTTGGCATTGAAAAATGCGTTCTGCTCGTCATGAAAAGTGGCAAACGACATCTAACTGACGGAATAGAACTACCAAATCAAGACAAGATTAGAACGCTCGCAGAAAACGAGACCTACAAATACTTAGGAATCTTGGAGGCTGACACAATCAAACAAGTGGAAATGAAAGACAAAATTCAAAAAGAATATCTCAGGAGAACTAGAAAACTACTCGAGGCAAAGCTTTCTAGCAGAAACCTTATCAAAGAAATGAATACTTGGGCTATACCTTCATTATATACTCGGGACCCTTTCTCAAGTGGACCAGAGATGAATTTAGACAAATTGACCAAAGAACTAGAAAACTAATGACCATGCACAAGGCATAACATTCTATAGATGACGTTGAGAGACTATATGTACCAAGAAAAGATGGAGGAAGAGGAGTTGCCAGAATCGAAGACAAAGTTGACACATCCATACAACGACTTGAAGACTACATAGAAAAACACGAACGAGGACTGATTACAGCTATTAGAAACAATACTGACAACACGATAGATAACAGAATTACAATAACTAGGAAACAAAAATGGGAAGGAAAACAACTCTATGGGCGTTTTAAACGACTAATAAACAAAATATCACACGACAAAACCTGGACATGGCTAAGAAAAGGAAACTTTAAGAGAGAAACAGAACCTCTCCTGATGGCAGCACAAAACAGCGCCAAAAGAACCAATCATATCAAGGCGAGGATAGATAAGACACAACAAAACAGCAAATGTAGGCTATGCGTTGACAGAGATGAAACCATCAATCACATAATAAGCGGATGCAGCAAATTGGCACAGAAGGAGTACAAGGCTAGACACGACTGGGTTGGCAAGGTGATCCACTGGGAAATGTGCAGGAAATTTAATTTGACCATGCCAATAAATGGCATATACACTATGGGACATTGACATACAAACGGATCCCCTAATCTCGGCCAGAAGACCAGACCTAATAATAATCAACAACAAAAAAAGAAAATCTGCAAAATTGTGGACTTTGCTGTTCTGGGTGACCACAGAGTAAAACTGAAAGAATGTGAAAAGAGAGATAATTACCTTGACCTTGCAAGAGAATTGAAAAAACTATGGAACATGAAGGTGACAATTATATCAATTGTGATTGGTGCTTTTGGCACGGTAACTAAAGGGTTATTAAAGGGCCTGGAGGACTTGGAAGTTGGCGGTCGAGTGGAGACCATCCAAACCACAGCATTATTGAAAACGGCCAGAATACTGAGAAGAGTCCTAGAGACTTGAGAAGACTTGCTGTCACTTAATCTCCAGTGAAAGACCATCAGCTAATGCTGATGTAAAAAAAACTCTAATGAGTAAATAATAATAATATAACCAAAGGGACTAGCGGACTCTGAGGTTGGTGGACGAGTGGAGACTATCCAAACTACTACATTATTGAGAACGACCAGTATACTGAGAAGAATCCTGGAAACTTTAGGAGACTTGCTGTCACTCAAACTCCAGTGAAAGACCATCAGCTAAGGCTGATATGTAAAACTCTAATGAGTAAATAATAATAGCATAGAAAAATGGGCCATGCAAATAATGAAAAGCGGCAAACGATACCTGACGGATGGAATGGAACTACGAAATCAAGACAAAATATGAACGTTTGGAGAAAAGGAAAACTACAAATACTTGGGGATATTGGAAACTGACACCATCAAATAAGTGGCGATGGAAGAAAAAATTGAAAAAAAAGAGTATCTCAGGACATCCAGAAAGTTACTCCAGACAAAACTATATTGCAGAAACCTTATCAAAGGAATAAATACCTGGTCTGTTCCCCTCGTAAGATATTCGTGAAGTGGACTAGAGAAGAACTAAAACAAACGGACAAGACAACAAGAAAACTAATGACCATCCATAAGGCATTATATCCCAGAGATGACGTTGACAGATTATATGCGTCAAGAAATAAAGGAGGAAGAGGAGTCGCCAGCATAGAAAACAGTATTGACGCATCAATACAACGACTTGAAGACTACATATAAAAGCGCGGAGAAAGACTGATAACAGCCACCAGAAACAATACTGACAACAAGAGAACCAACAGAACGACAATAACCAGAAAACAAAAATTGCAAGAAAAAAACTCCATGGACGTTTTAAGCGACTAATTAGCAACATCTCACACGAGAAAACGTGGAAGTGGCTAAAAGAAACTGAATCTCTCCTAATAGCAGCACAAAACAATGCTATAAGAACTAATCCTAGCAAAGCAAGAATAGATAAGACGCAACAAAAAAGCAAATGTAGGTTATGTAGTGATATAGACGAAACCACCAATCACATGATAAACGAATGCTGCAAATTAGCACAGAAAGAGTATAAGACTAGACACGACTGGGTGGGCAAGGTGATCCATTGGGAATTGAGCAAGAAATTTAAATTTGACCACAAGAATAAACGGTATATGCACAACCCAACATCTGTCTTAGAGAATGAGACACACAAACTCCTCTGGGATTTAGACATACAAATGGATCACCTAATCTCGGCTGGATAACCGGACATTATAATAATCAATAACAACAACAAAAAAAAAAATGAGAATTTGCAAAATTGTGGACTTTGCTGTTCCGGCTGACACTAGAGTAAAATCGAAAGAAAATAAAAAGTAGAGTAAATACCTTAACCTTGATAGGGAACTGAAAAACTGTGGAACATGAAAGTGACGTTTATATCAATTGTAATTGGTGCTCTTGGTACAGTGACCGAAGGATTAGTAAAGGGACGGGAGGACTTGGAAATTAGAGGACAAGAGGAGACTATCCAAACTACTGCATTATTGATATCAGCCAGAATAGCGAGAAGAGTCCTGGAGACTCGAGGAGAATTGCTGTCATTCAAAATTCAGTGAAAGGCCATCAGCGTTAACTGATGTGAAGAACTCTCAAGAAGTAAATAATAATAATAATAATAATAATAATAATAATAATAATAATAATGTAATCCACTTGGAATTGTGCAAGAAATTAAAATGTGACCCTATTACGAAATACTTTATGCACAACAGTATCCATTCAATAAAATGAAACGCATAAAATTCTCTGGGACTCTGCGATGCAAACGGATCGCCGATCCCGGCCAGAAGACCAAAACTAGCATTAAGTAACAAGAAAAAAAAAAGAAAAAAAGAACCTGTCATCAAGTGGATTTTGCTGTTTCAGCGGACCACAGAGTGAAAAAGAAATGAAATTAGATCTAGCTAGAGAGCTAAAAAAACAAAATCCAAACAAACAAAACAAACAAAACAAAACAAAACAAAAAACAAAAAAACAAAAAAAAACAAATAAAAAACAAAACAAAAGCAAAAGCAAAAACAAAACAAAACAAAACCAAAAACAGAATAAAACTGCGGAACACGAGGGTGACAGAGATACCAATTGTAGTTGGTGTGCTTGGAACGGTCTCTAAAGGCTTGAAAAAAAAAAAAAAAAAGATTGGAAGAATTGAAAACCAGAGGAAATATTTAGACCATCCAGACCACAGCAGTGTTAAGACCAGCTAGAATACTCAAAAGAGTTCTGTAGGTCTAAGGAGACTGGCAGACATTTAGACTCCAATCCCCTCCCCCCCAAAAAAACACTTCATTTAAAACTAGTATAAAAAATCGCAAAGTGTGAAATAATAATATTAATAATAATAATAATGATAAAAACAATAGTGATAATAATAATAATAGTAATAACAATAGTAATAATAATAATAATCATGATAATAACAACACTCGGATTATCTAATCTCGGCCAGAAGACCAGACCTAATAATAATCAACAACAAAAAAGAGAAGTTGCAAAATTGTGGACTTTGCTGTCCCGGCTGACCACAGAATAAAACTGAAAGAATGTGAAAAGAAGAATAAGTACCTAGACCTGGCAAGGGAATTGAAAAAACCATGGAACATGAAGGTGACAATTATACCAATTGTGATTGGTGTTTTTGGTACAGTAACGAAAGGATTATTAAAGGGTCTGGAGGACTTGGAAGTTGGCGGACGAGAAGAGTCCATCCAAACTACAGCATTATTGAGAACGGCCAGAATACTGAGAAGAGTCCTGGAGACTTGAGGAGACTTGCTATCACTGAAACTCCAGTGAAAGATCATCAGTTAACGCTGATGTGAAAAACTCTAATGAGTAAATAATAATAATAATAATAATAATAATAATAATAATAATAATAATAATAATAATAATAATTAAAAGAAAAACCACTGTATGGATATTTCAAACGACAAGCAAGCGAAATCTCACACGAGACAAATTGGACACAGCTAAGAAAGGGAAACCTTAAGAGAAAAACTGAATCTCTTCTAATAGCAGCACAAAACCACTCCATAATTACCATTATGTAAAAGCAAAAATAGATATAAGACACAACAAAATAGCAAATGTAGGTTATGTAGTGATTGAGACGAAACGATCAATCACAATAAACGAATGCAGCAAAAAGAGTATAAGACAAGATACGACTTGGTGGGGAAGGTGATCCACTGGGAATAGTGCAAGAAATTGAAATTTGACCATACGAACAATTGGTATATGCACAACCCAGAGTTCCTCCTGGAGAATGAGACGCACAAAGTTCTCTAGGATTTTGAGATACAAACAGATCACCTAATCTCGGCCAGACGACCAAACCATGTGATAGTCAACAACAACAATAACAACAAGAAAGAGAGAATCAGCTGAACAGTGGACTTTGTCGTCTCGGCAGACCACAGAGTAAAATTAAAAGAAAGTGAAAAGAGAGATAAGTAATTAGACCTTGCTAGAGAACTAAAAAATATGGAAATGAAGGTGACGGTGATACCAGTTGTAATTGGTGCGCTGGGAACAATCCCAAAAGGATTAGTAAAAGGACTGGAGCACTTGGAAAAAAAAGGACAAGTAGAGACAATCATGACTACAACATTATTAAGATCAGCTAAAATACTGAGAAGAGATCTGGAGACTTGCTGTCACTCAGACTCATGTGAAAAACCATCAGCTAACGCTCATGTGAAAAATTCTCAATGGAATAATAATAATGATAATAAAAATAATAATAATAATATAACATGGATAATAGATTGTCTCAAAATGTACAAGATATCCGGCGAAGTCATAAAGTTTATCGAGAATACCATGAAAAAAGTCATGAAGTTTATCGAGAATACCATGGAAAACTAGAGCGTCAAACTGACAGCTGGAGGAAAAAGCTTAGCTGATGTGAAAATCTAGAGAGAGATCTTCTAATGTGATGCGCTATCACCATTACTATTTGTAATAGTGATGATGCCACTAAGTCACATACTTAGTAAATACACAGGCGGATACAAACTTCATAAATCGCAAGAAAATATTAACCACCTAATGTACATGGACGACATCAAACTGTTTGCCAAAAATGAAAAAGAATTGGAGTCTTAATACAGTTCTTAAAGATATACAGTGACAATATAGGGATGGAATTAGACATAGAAAAACGTGCGATGCTAATAATGAAAACCGGAAAACAACAGTTGATAGAAGACACAGAACTACCAAATCAAGGAAAAATTAGAACGTTTAGAGAAAAGGAAACTTAAAAATACTTGGGAATATTGGAAGGGGACACTGTTAAACAAGCGGAGATGTAAGAAAAAATTGAAAAAGAATACCTCAGAAGAATGAGAAAACTATTCGAAACCAAACTACATGGCAGAAATCTCATCAAAGAAATAAACGTCTGGACTGTTCTCCCTGTAAGATACTCAGGACCATTCTTAAAGTGGACGAGAGAACTTCAACAAATGAAACCGAGAACAAGAAAACTCATGACGATGCATAAGGCCTTACATCCCAGAGATGACGTAGAAAGATTGTATTTGTCAAGAAAAGGAGGAGGAAGAGGACTTGCTAACATTCAAGATAGTGTCGATATTACGATACAACGACTAGAAGACTACATAAAAAGTGCAGAAGAAGACTGATTACAGCGACAAGAAACAATACAGGCAATACAAGCATCAGCAGAACAAAAATAACTAGAAAACAAAAATGGAAAAAAAAAAAAAAAACAAACTCCGACTGTATGGACATTTCAAGCAACAAACAAGCGAAATCTCACCCGAGGAAACTTGGACATGGCTAAGAAAGGGAAACCTTAAGAGAGAAACTGAGTCTCTTTTGATAGCAGCACAAAATAACGCCATAAGGACTAATTATGTCAAAGCAAGAATAGACAAGACACAACGAAATAACTGATGGAATTTATGAGGTAAATTAGCACCAAAAGAGTATAAGACTAGACACTCGCTGGGGAAGGTGATCCACTGGGAATTGTGCAAGAAATTGAAATTTGACTATAAGAACAAATAGTTTATGCCAGATGACCAGACCAGATAGTCAATAAAAAAGAGAATCTGTCAAATAGTGGACGCTTAGATTTCTCAGGGATTTTGAGATAAAAATAGAACATCTAAACCTGTCTAGATGACGAGACCTAATATTAATTGGCAAGAAAAAAAAAATCAGTGGATTTTACTGTTCCAGTGGACCATACAGTGAAAATGAAAGAAAGCAAAAAGATAGACAAAGAGCTAAAGAGATTATGGAATATGAAAGTGACGGTAATACCAGTCGTCGTTGGGGCCCTGGGTATAATCCCAAAGGCCAGGAATTGAGACTGGTGGAACTGAATACCAGAGGAAGAATCGAAACAAATTAGATTAGAAAATTGAGTCAATGTCCTGCATATTTCAAGTTCGCATGACTTATTGTCTATTTGAACAGGTTACCATTTACAAAATGGTAACCGGTACGAATAAACAAAGGAATTCAGGCCCTGAATCTTTTAAATCAATCTACAATCTTGCTATGAGTTTTATGCTGTTATTAACACAGCTGAGCAATTTTATTGAGATTGCCCTGCATTGTTTTCTGACATGATGTTATTCTACCTAATCATTGGGAGAGCATATGCCATTCCTTCGTGATGTGATATATATATATATATATATATATATATATATATATATATATTGAAGATTAAATCATTTACCATGAGCATTAATCAGATAAGGCCTGTAATTACAAACCAATCAATACGAAGATTGGATTTAATTGCAAAGTCTGATTAAAGTAATTTACTTGTACAGATTTACAAGTGGACTTAAAAATGAACACATGGTACCAAATGTTACTCAACGTATTACTCCAGATATAAAATCTCAAAACATGAAAATAAAACTATAGTAATTTATGATGTAATGTTCTTTTAAGATTATATTAACTTTTATGTATCAAGAAATATAATAATTTGATAACTAATTGTCAGTTTATCACTATAGACAATGGCTTACAAAATGACTAATGACGGGTAAGGATGTAACACGAGAGTATTACAAAGGGATAATAAAGCAGAAATTCAGTCTGGTGGAGTAAGACACCTATTAACCCTGGACTAAAAAAGACTAAGTCGTAGCTAAGAGGAAAAAAGTCACATGGGAGGTTGAACCAGACCAGGGAAGACTCAGAGCAGATGGTGCTCACTTGTGAGAATCTTGGTTAGCCTATGAACTTTTCAACCGACCTTCGTAGGCTGGCTAAACAAAGAGGATCCTCCATGAACTATGTGAGCACTTTCCATTTTAGACAACAGTTAAATCACTGCCGGATTGGCGACAGCTTTGAGGAAAGGCTTTTCAGAAGCACAACCTGGATGTTATTTGAACCCGTTGTCTTTCTTCATTCCAAGTGAGAGTAGCCAAGTCGGCTGACGAAGTAGAATAACATTTCTGCAGAGGAGTAAGACACCTCACAACGAGTGTCCTGAACCATCTGATGATGATGCTCCAGTACTGAACCCCTGGGGAATGTGGAGTACTCATTCATATCCATTACTCTCAGGTTCACTATAACCTGAAATGGTTGTACCTGTTAGGGCAGTTCGAAATGTTCTTAAAAGTCCTATCACATCAATTCTGGGGGTTAAAATGAAAATAATGATTGCAATGAACGATAGCCACGGCACACATTCAGCTGTGAATGAAGCCATCCGTACTAGTTAGCATCCAGTCGGAGATAAATGAAGATGATCTAGATGTCCTGATTTAAATGGAACATCAGCTAGAAATAAACGAAAATAACCCCCATCGGTTTTCAAATATCTAAGCATAGTATAATGAAATGCTATATCGGATGATTCTTCGCCTTCAGCAATGATGACAACAATATTGACAACAGAAAGGTAAGATTTACAAAAAGGTTTGGTTGTTTAATGGCATATCAACCTTCTTGGGTTATTTAATGCCAAAGCCATCTTTCTAGAAGAACAGCATCTGTACTATTTAACCCATAGATGGGAGGATCATATCTTTCCCAAGGATTTTTCCCCGAAAGTGAACGTAATAGCGTGACTTGAGTTCGAACACGCTTACTACGATTTCGCAGTCCAGCGCTTTAACCATTACACCATGAGGAAAACACAGAAGTCAAGATATATTGTTAAAAAGGCATCTAACGACCTCGAATCTGTCCTTGACTTTGAATACTGCACCCGGCCGAAGCCCGGCTGCCTTGTTCTACATTAGATGGAGAAACTTGCCGAAGGATAGTTAACTAGGATTAAAAATATATATACATTGATGATATCCACTGTTGGGAGGTCGATAGAGTTTGAAAAATGAAGTTGGTGTTTTGAAAGCACATAAATGGTGAATCAGTGATCTCGTGGGTGGCATCTTTAGTTGAAGAAAAACTTCCCTTCATAGATAAATGGGTCATCTTTGGTGATAAGTAGAGAATAGCAGAAACATGAAATTTCCGATTGGGTATAAATGGATTTAATTCAGTTTAAGTCAACAAATCTAGTTTTAAATTCAGGAGGCCCAAAACCTTTACAGATGGAAAGTTAATATGTAGACTCCGAATGTTGGTAGAAGAGATGGAGATAGAGAAGGAATCTATCTTTACTTCAGTAGAATTAGGTTTGCTTCTGTAATAATTATGATTTGAAACAGTGAGGTTCATAATTTGAGAAGAAGGTGCAACAAGAAGACATCAGAAGATTATCTGACAATATCCAAAACGTCTTGATAAGCCCGAAGAAAGTCCTTTCGTAATTAGATTCTTTAACATGGCACCGAGAGGTCAAATTGGAAAGCAATTTGGAGTCAAGGATTCATCCATAAAAGGGTACTGCATTTATAAAAGAACACTATAGGCTAATAAGTAGAGTGTTCACCAATGGTCCAGAAGACCGCGGTTCAATCCTAGGTGGAGTGACACCAAAGACTAAAGAAAATGGTACTTGATGCTGCCTTGCTTAACACTCAGCATTATAAGGTAAGGATCAAGAGTAAAGTGGAGCAATCCAGGGAATGGAGTTACTCCTTCCCCTACTCCTCGGTGTAGTAGCTATTGAAAAGGGAGCCTTCTGGTCCCTTTCGACTAAGGTCGCCAACTTCACTTTTACATTTATAAAAGGGTACTACTCTTATAAAAGGAAAATACATTTATAAAAAGGTACTATATTCATAAAAGAACAATACATCTATGAAAGGTACTTCATTCATAAAAGGATACTACATTCATAAAAGAACACTACATTTACAAAAGGGTACAATTGGTCCATTGCCCTTGTGGGGAGAGTGTTCGCTATTGGCCCGGGAGACCTGAGTTCAATGACAGGTCGAGTTATACAAAAGACTCAAAAAATGGTACTTGATCCCTCCTTGCTTAATGCTCAGCATTATAAGGTAAGGACCAAGGGTAAAGTAGAGCAATCCAGGGAATGGAGTAACTCTCTCCCCTACTCTTCGGTGTAGTAGCTATTGAAAAGGCAGCCTACGAGTCGTCCTCGACTACGGTCGCCAACTTTACCTAATTATATTCCTAAAAGCATACTACATTTATAAAAGGGTACTACATTTATAAAAGAACACTACATTTATGAAAGGGTACTACAATAGACAGGGTAAGTCCCTGTGGCCTAGAGGCTAATGTGCTGGACTGAGTCATTATGGTTAGAGAGGTTGAATTTCAGTCGCGCTATTATGGACTAATACCCTTGGGAAAGGTATGAACTTCCTTACCCCCCCCCCAATTATGGGTTGAATAGCATCACTACTGTTCTACTACAAGGATGGCTTTGGCATTAAATAACCGGCGAAGGTTGATTAACTATTAAACTATGAAACCAAACAAACCAAACCAAACCTACAGTAGGTCAGCTTTTATTGAAGAACAGACAAGATCAGAACACATGGAAAAGCGAATCCAAGCGGGACGAAAGTTAAACTCTGAGCGGCAATTCTCTCCCTCAGTCAGAAACAACATGCATGATTACTGAGATGAGCCTCCAAAGCCAAAATGACCCAGTGAGAGAAGTAAAGTTTGAAAATCTACTCCTTCCTTAATAATATGAGTGTGTTTGATGGCCGTTGACCCTGCAAGAGGCTTCTTTAGTCTTTTGACAGATCTTATTTTTCGATCTGCTGAGAGCCTAACCACCCTCCTCAACTGGCAAGTCTAGCGGGGACTGGATTAGTTATGTATCACTTGGTAATATGACAGGTATCACTGGCTTACATAGTACCAGTAATACTCTTTGAGTGACCAGACTTGGATTTATTATTTTCTTTCTTTATAATTTCCCAAATGACGTAAAATCTTTGAACATTCAACCAGAAGAATATATTTATTATCACAATAATTCAGTGGGTAAAATGTTTATCACCATCCTCCTACCCCAAATACCAAGAACTGCACGATTGTTGGTAATTAAAAACTATCTAATTTTGTCATGAATTATTCATAACGTTTACAATTATTCTTGGTTTTTATTTTAATTATCTCTGGGCAATTAACAATCATTTAGGAATTTACATTCAGTTGTATCTGGTTATTTATTTATTGACTATAATTTAGGCAATTCAAGTATCGATTCTTCCTTAGTAGCAAAGCGAAGTGATTGATAGTAGTCATTAAAAGATAAATGAAATCATGGTTGAATTAACTCCCTTGACAGAAATGACCACTAATAAAAGTTCGGGTCTGATTTCAAAAAACACTTTCGCAAGAGATTTTTTTTTAGTCTGAAAACTATCGAGGATGATATCCAATGAATTCAAATTTGACAACAGAAAGATAAATTATACATATGCTTGACTAACTGCATTTACTTCACTTAGTCTGACATAATGACGGGAATTATTTCAGTAGCTTATAAATAATCAGGAGGTGGAAGAAACTAAATAAAAATATAACAAACATATGAAGACAGTAAATATTTTGTTTTTGCTACAACGGTTGATAAATTCAAAGCATTTTGAAAAGATTGGATTGAGATTAATATTTAAGACGAGCTGAGAATGGATTCGAAGCCAACAAAAGGATTTTTTTTAAATTTTCAAACTATTTCCGAATTATGCTTGTGTGGGGGTTGTATGTAATTTGGTTAATTCAGTAGATTGCTCTCTAAATTATTCCCACCACAAATACAACACAAAACTTTACAGTCGCGTGAAAGAAATGGAATAGAACACAACGAACATTAAACAACAAACAATTTAATATGCATATAACAGAATATGAAAACAAACAAAATACATGATGTGTAAATGGCCTTTTGGAAAATAAAGTTTGACAAGAAGAAAATAAATTTGTTTAAAGATGTGTGTATGTTCATGTTAACGGAGTCCGTAAATAAGTCGTTCTTACTTACATTAAGTTCATAGCAGGTTTTATGATTGTGGCGACAGCGTGTTGCGTTGATGAAAGAAAGTTTGTCGGGTTTTTCTTTTGAATGTGATTCTCGGCCATCTGAAGAGAGGTCTTGAACTTTAGTTGAGAAAGGAAAGGAATTTGTCGGACATAGTATCGGCTACTGGTTTGCTGGCTTAGTGGCTTGTCTTCGTCTGTGTGTAAGCTTGTGTCTTGTGTGTATGGCTCTCTAACTCTGTGTTATTTATATCCTACAGATAGATCAAAGAATCGTCCTAAAATTTTGGCGCGTAGACATTTATTGACCTATCAGATTTGTATTTTACTATTTTATTTTTGAGCCTAAATATTTTCTGTTTGTTCACTTCCGATCCTATTTTTCTAGAATGTTCTATTCTATGTTTTTAGCTGATTGGTTGAAAAATATAAAAATGTAACTTAAATGCTAATGCAGTTTTGATCCTAAATTTCTAGAATGTTCTTAAGTATGTTTTTATTGTTTATTTTAAAACTAGAAAAAAATGTGTATCCCATACTTGCCCAGTCGGCTGGGGCTGTAGAATACACCGACTGGTTCTCTGCAGAGGGGTAAGACCCCCCACCCAAAGAGTGTCCTGGATATGACACTAAACAATCTGATGGTGAGGTTCCAGCAATGCTGGACCTTTGGGGAATGCGGAGTATCCCTTTATTGCCATCGCTCTCAGGTCCACTCTGGCCCGGTGTGGTAGCACCTGATAAGGGTACTATCTATAGGTTAATTAGAACTAAACCGTTCTCCTTTCACTATACTGATTTTTGCATTTAAATTACGTATTTATGCTAAACTGAATTGTTTAAAATAGAACTGTTTTGACATTTAAACTGCATAATAATGCTAAACCAAATTGCTCGAAATAGAACTGTTTTGACGTTTAAACTGTGTATTTATGCTGAACTGAATTATCTGAAATAAAACTGTTTGACATTTAACTCTATGTACTGCCCAGTCGGCTGGGGCTGTAGAATACTCTGACGGCACCTCTGCAGAGGGTTAAGACCCCCCACCCAGTGAGTGTCCTGGATATGACACTAAAAAATCTGATGGTGAGGTTCAAGTAATGCTGTGGCTTTGGGGAATACGGAGCACCCCTTCATTGCCATTGCTCCCAGGTCCACTCTGGCCCGGCGTGGTAGCACCGGATAGGGCCCTATCTATGGGTTAAATAGAACTAACAGCATACTTATGCTAAACTGAATTGTGTGATTAAACTAAATAGCTTAAAATAGAAATGTTTTTGACAATTAAACCGTACTTACATTTAAACTGCGTGCTTATGCTAAACTGAATTATTTGAAATTGAACTGTTTTTGACTTTGGAACTGTACTTACACAAAACTGAATTGTTATATATAACTGCTTGAATAAACGGAATAGTTTGAAATAGAAATATTTTTGACAAACTGTGTACTCACGCTAAACTGAATTGTTTGAAATAGAACTGATTATTTACATAAAAATGGATTTGGCGTTGAATAACTAACAAAGGTTGATATGCCATAAAACCAAGCCAAACCAAACCAAATTATGCAGAGTAGACAGGGTTACTTGAGAAGAAGAAGAAGAAGAAGAAGAAGAAGAAGAAGAAGAAGAAGAAGAAAAAAAGGAAGAAGAAACACAATTCAATATGCTTAGATTATATTTTATTTCCACAAAAAAAGAATCACAAAAAGTTTTTGAATATTTTCAAGATCTGACATAAATATTGGCGTTCTGTTTTATCTGAAAGAAAAAAAAAGGAAATGAGAAATTCAGGATCAGTTGTGAAATAATAATTGTTTTTATCTATCTATCTATCTATCTATCTATCTATCTATCTATCTATTAGCTGTAGAATTAATCATGTATATACGTCGATGGATTGATTCATATAAAGTGAAATAAAAATCATTGAGATCTAATAAAAGAATTTGTACTTTATTCTACTTCTTCCCGCCGCCATTAACAAGAGAGTTAGATATTTAATCAGTTTAAACAAACAAACTTTAACATGAAATCCAAAAAAAAAAAAAGATTGTATGTGATGTCTGATCAATTAACAAATAAGGTGGGGTGTAGCGGGTGGGGGTCGTACTATTTTTAGGGAATTGGGATTTACCTTTTGGTTAATTAGGTTTCGTATTGAGTTGGTCGCTGCTTACATTTTTTTTCGAGGGCACATAATTGGCATTGGTAAATAAACTCCTTTCTGTTCACATTTGCTCATATAGAACGATGTTACTTTACACAGATCAATAGACGTTGCCTTTGAAGAAGACAGTTGCATAGCACAAGTCTTGTAGAATTGGTCAGGGTTTACCTAAACAAAAAATATTATCACATCAACAGAAATATTTCAATAATTTTAGAACAGAATATTTAAATATATTTAAATATGGATTTAATAAAAGTATTCAAAAATGTTTCATGATGACAGTAATCTTGAAGAATGGTACCACATATTGTTCTAATTTACTTAGTAATTATAACAGCAACTACGTACTTGTAAAATCTGCTATCAATGACTGATGATAAAATATAGCTAAATCGTCTCAAAATATATTTGTAATTATTACTTTCTGGTAATAAACATGAAGTTGTTGATTATATTTTCGATATGATAAAGGAAAAAGAAAAGTTGATGATATATTTAACAATTTACCGGCAATTCTATAATTTGTAAATATTTTCTAAATGATAACAACGTCTGCAAACTCTTGAAGATAATTAGACTAAAAATTGACATGTTATCAAATCTTTCCAAAAAAGAAAAATATGGGAGAATGCTTACCTGTCTGAAACAATAACGGAATGGCGAATCAGTGTGTAAGAAAAAGTGGGCACAGTCTCTGTTCTCAGGAACCATATGGCTGGGGGCGAAGTTACGATGAGACTTGCACTCTCTGGAAACTGACCATGACTGGGCAAACTGTTCCAAATCATTGGTGTATTTGTTATTGGACATGAGCATATCATCTACTGGTTCGTGATTGAAGTTACCGAAAAGACCGGCCATTTTGTTGAAGTACCAACCATTGACTTGTACAGTGTACAGTTGAATGCTGTGGTCACACATTACTTTGTAGCCTCGTTTACTTTCTACGACTATCAGGTTGCCTTGACGAGTGACTGTAGCATCGGTAAGTTGTAGCGGCAATTTAGCAACACCTCCATTGAAAGAGACCTTCCAAGACAAAACAGAAATAAATAAATAATTCATAGACATTTTTTGTAAAGGAAGAAGAAGAAAGATAATTTTTCTTTAGAATAATAATAAATAATAGAACAGCGAGTAAAAGGTTTATACCTTGTTGTCAGAGAAGATTTCCAATCGTTCGTTATGAGCTGTTGTCAGACTGAGCGATTTCAGTGTTTTGGCTCTACGATTTGCGTCAAAGTTGGCCACAATAGTGAAGTTACCATCAACAAAGTCACGTGCCAAGAGGTAACTGCAGGTACCCTTGTAATCTAAATGGCGTCCATCAAAGGTGGTGATGTGCTGACCAGCAAACAGACTGGCCTCGGCTGAAAATAAATCATAAAAAACTTTCTTGTGATTAAAGAAAAAACATAGATCCAAAATTTCACGAGTCAGAATTTCTCTATAAATATCCCCGTTGCATCAGGAAATTATGAGCAATGTTGTTCCTTTCAAGGTTTCTGATTATCAAAGAAAAACAAGAAATTGGGAAGTAGGAAAGGATTATCTGCCCTTGGAATGAAATGAAAACAGAAGATATTTTTATTTCATTATGTTATATCTGATTATAAAATGTCTAATTAGAATGACGTACCTTTAAATGGAGGAATATAATCGTTTAGGTCGGAGGAGGGCTTCATCATATAGTAAATATCCCAAACATTCAAGTCGTAGTTTGGCATAAGGTTGCTTAATTTCTTCATAGCTCGTTTCATATCTTCCACACTCGACATGAAATGATTGTAGGCGTATTTGGCAGCACCAAAACGAATCTCAACCATGATCTCTCCACGTTTCGGGTTGAAAATCAAAGTGTTCATACCAACGTCAGTGACGATGTCCTTGATTTCTTTCATTTTCTCAGCACCAAATTTGTACAATTTGTCATTCAGTCCCAATACGTTGTTTTTAACATCCCAATAATTGTACGCCCACAAAGCCTATCAGAGAGATAATAAGGAAAACTTTATTCACTAAACAAAGACGTTATTGGAGACGGAGTTTTATTAAATGATTAACATTGAACACAATTCATTTTATCTTAATTAGGAAATCGTCTAAGTAATTATCAATAGATCACATGTTGCAGATTTCGGATTTCAGTTGAAAATCAAAGTTTTATTTACCTGCTGGTAGACTTCATTGATTACGTCCACGATAGCATCAACTAATGGATAACGTCTCATATTGGCAATATGACGGTTGAGTGTATCATGGGCCGAATAGATGGCAGATGTCAATGTCTTTACATGTTTTTTGGCTTTGATTGTATGTTCATTGACAGCTTCGTATATTGTCATCAGAAAATCGACCACCATCTCTCCGTAGGGGTTTTGGCGCATTTGATCCATAAGCTCTGAAAACAAATGCAAAAATCAAATATTCTTGAGAAGAATGTATTGATTAGCAGTATACCTCAGAAGATAAACCTATTCTATTAATATCAATCAATATTCAAATGATTCAATGAAAATCAATAATAGAAATTGTTTAAAGATGATGAACATTAGCGGTTGTTTAATAAAAAATTAAATATCTTTCTAATGAGAAAATCAAAGGGAAAAACTCACCTTTAATTTCAGTTGGGTAATTTTTCATGAAGGAAATAATTTCATCTTTCATTTCCATTGCACGTTTATACAACATTTTGTACTGTTGTTGAGAGTAAGCAAATAATTCGTTGACTTTGTCCTGATGAAAGAAAAGAAAAAAGGGTTATAATTTAAACGGAATAATCTGTTATATTAAATAGAAATTTCATTGGATTTTAGTTTAGTCTGTTGATAAAAATGAAACTGTGTTGATGTTTCTGGGTGAAGTCAAAACCGTTTACCTTAAATTGCATACTGTATTGACCATAGTAGAAGTTAAATTGTTTCTCAGCCTCATCCATCATCTTATTGATATTCTTGTTAAAGTCTTCCATATTGTGTTTCATCTCGATAAGATATTCATCAAAGCTGATCCACATTTCATCCCATATTTCATTCATGGCATTTATCGCAGATTTCATGTAGAATGTATCCTGTTCGAACATTTGATTCATATATTTCATGGCTTTGTCAATATCTTCTGACAGACTTGCATACTCGGTGGTAAAATAATCTGTGATGGGTGTAAGGTCTTCGGTAAAGGATTGCTTAGCAAGAGCGAATTTCATGGAAACTTCATCGTTCAACACTTGACTCAAAGAATCTCCAAAAGACTTCAATTCCTTTCCGTACATTCTTAGTTTCTGGTAACCAAATGTCTGCAAGAAAAAAGAAGTCAATATATTTATGGAAAGTTGGATTTTTGCAGGGTGTAGAAATGGTTTAATGTTAGTTTTAGGTTGATGATTTAAACTAAGGGTCGATTATCTATTATGATTATACTGATACATATAATATAACAGTGAGATGAATTATTCCATTTTTTCTGGGGTTTTATTTTTATTCTTTACAGAGATATGGATTGTTTAATCTTGTTTGAAATTTTATGATATTGTATTATTAAACGAATCCTCTTTTAGTAATAGTATGTTTCTTACGTTGAGCTCTTCGAGAAGATCTGGGTTCCACTTGATGTGAGATTGGAAAATATTGTTTGTTTTGAGTTCAAGTGTAATTCTTCCATCAATAGACTGTTTCCTTTGTTTGTTGGTACGATAAGCTTTGAAGATGGCTTTTGATTTCATAATATCGGCATCAATGCGGTACACTTTGTTGGGATTAGCTGCAACATAATCACAAGAAAAAAATTTAATAAAAAATATAAAGAATACTTTTAATTGATAGTTTTAATAATAGACATAGAAATATAAAAGTTCTGTGTATTGCTTTTTTGATTTGATTTAATGGGAGTGAAATTTTAAGAAAGAACACTGTCCACTCGTCTGTGGAAATCTTTCAAGTCTTTGGAGAATATTAGCCGAAAAAGATCAAAGATGAACAATCAACCATTTTAAATGTCAATTTGAATGGGTCGTGGAACTCTTTTAGGTTGTTTTGTGACTTGTATCAGAAAAGTAAAAAAAAATTATCTTCGTCATCATTGTTAATCTTAGAAGGAAGGGAAATAAGCAATGTCTTGTCAAATAAGTCTTACCTTCGTCATAGTTAAAGATAATGTTCATTTTTTTCGATTTTGGGTTGAGCTTAAAGAGAGCCTCCATATTTTCTTTATCGCTTTCTTTCTTCAACACTGACACGATATAACGGTTTCTGTCGCGAAAAGAGCCATCCAATTCAATGGTTTTTGATGGAGCTTCCAGCTAGAAAGGAAGGAATGATAAATAAAAAAGGATCCCTTTCAAAATAAACCGTAGTTTTCAATAAAAGAAAAATTTGTAAGATTTCTTGTTGTGCGAGGCAATTATTACAAATTCATATTCAGTGTTAATTGTCGATGCCTTTACCACAAATGGTTAACTAAAACAAATATGGTTGACATAAAGGAAGAATTATTTACCTTCAAATTAACTTCACGGTTGACTCTGTGCAGTTCTCCGCGGATGGCAAACTTTTGCTGTTGGCTTTTTGAGGTCAAATATCCCATTTCGATATCGGCATTGTATTTTTCTGGGCTGCTGCTTACTCGACCAATCAGCTCTGTTGCAAAGCCAGTTTGGGCATGTCCAGCGTCCATTTGCATTGTGTACATTTCTTGTTTGCCCTTGGTTTCCGACATCAATTTTGTGGACATCTTAAAGGTCTTTTCGGGATCCTGATCAATACTGAACTCAGAGTTGCTAGTGAAGATAATACCACCCTTAGGAAAATTGACGCTTGTCTTTAGATTCATTCCCTGAAATTTGGAAAGACACATAAAGAATTAGGGAAAGGATAAATTCTGGAAGATAAAAGAGAAGAAATGGATAAAAAATATAAACTTTCCAGATATAAATTCCAAGTTGGATTATTCACCTTTAATTTAGATTACGAAAATACGTACAAGGGAGATAATTCATTGTTTTGAATAAAATGATATTTACTAACCTTATTCTGGTTGGGGAATTTAACAGTGAGATCAATATCTACTTTGTTGCTTGATTCCATTATGTCTGCTTTGATGTCAATCTTTTGGTCTTTATTGTTTTCATCCATCATAATGTGACCCACGGTAGAACAGTGATTACCATTTACTTCAACTTTGCCAAATAACTCAATAGTACGACGTGGAGTAATGATTCTGAATTTGCCTTCATTTTGTTGTCCTTTCAGTAGCATCAATTCGAATCCAGCCTTTTGATCAGTAGCTACGTCCCACACAAGATCGCTGGACATGATAAAAGACTTTTGAGCATTTTCAAAATGTGAATCCAAAGAAACGGTTCTTTGAGGGAGGACCATTTTAAAGTTGAAGCTACGTGAGACGTCAGCGCGTTGATCGTTATTCTTGTAGGTTAACTGAAATTGATATTGTTTGTCCTGATTTTTCTTATCCATATTCACATTCAATAAAGTGTTAAAATTGCTGTTGCTTAAATCGATGTTAAGGCTATAGTCCTGGTTTGGAAGTTTCAAATCTAAATCAACACTTGGTCCATCGCGTAATAATTTAGTTTGAACTGTAATGAAGACTTCTTTAAAACTTCGGAATGGAGTGTTAGCACTCAGTGTTGCCACGGTTTTAACTCCTTGAAACTTCAAATCACCTTTGACCTCAATGACATTTTTGGAATTGTCACTATCACACTTAAAATCGAAGCTATAGCCATCCACAAAAGACATGTCAATGGAATAACCAGCAACTCTTGCTCCATCTTGTTCGATGTAACCTTTGCTATTAAATGAATTTCCCATTTCACCGTTGTGCTCATAGAAGACGTTACTCATTCCAGTCCATGGCGATTTCAAATTAAGCATCATATCTGTCTTCTGAAGTCCTCTAGACACAATACGCAATTTCATCTCGCTTGAATCAAACTTTGGAACGTTGACAGTCATGGTGACACTTATTTCTGGGGATATTTTTACAGAACCCTCGGATTTGACTAGTATGCCTTCAATCTCAGATTCAAAATCATATTTGTAGGATTGCTCATTAAACATAAGATCAATTTCTAATTTTGCTTTCCCAGATCGGCCAAGAATCTTGTATTCCGGTTTAATTTTAAAGCTTGCTTGGCTACCGTCAAAATTAATTTCAACCTCGGTTTCAAACATATTTTCACCAACTGACATTTTCATAGTTGCTTTTCCTTTTCGTAAGTTTCCGTTTGTTTTCACAAGAACATTGATATCATCCACTCTAGGAATAACTAGGTGTGCTGTCATTTCTTTGAAGTTCTTGTTGGTAGCGCTAATTTCAATTCTTTCTCCTTGGTAGGTCATGATTTGCATGACAGATTCAAAATTTTTCCAGTTGCCTTTGAATTTAACCTGAAGTTTCTCCAGCATTATTGGAAGAGAAAGGCTGAATTCGTTATTTTTCAAAGAGAATTCGCTTCTATAGACTTCGTTGTTGTTCTTTACCTCAATGAAACCATTAAAATCTTTCAGTTGTCCGTTGATTTTCACTGTCAAACTTTGTTCTCCAAATTGTGGAGTAGTCAGCTTACCAGAGATTTCACGGAAGTAGTCCTTTGCGGAAGCCATTATTTCATATTTCTCTTTGAAAATAGAAAACTGAGCAGTCAGATTAAAATTATTGAGATTACCTTGGAAATCGTAACCAATCATGACATTTCCAGTTTGGGGACTTGCCATTTCCACGTGGATATTTCGAACGTAATTATCATTGGATAACACGAAGCGATACATATCATTCGCAATCTTGATACTGGCGAAAGATTTAAACTTTTTCAATTCTCCCTCAAAATCTAACTTAGCTTCCATTCCTGGTGCATAAATATTCAAGTCAATCATTTCGTAAAAATTCTTACTAGAGAGGGTGAGTTCGTAAGTTTCTTTGTTGTGAATTATTTTCACTTCAGCGTTGAACTTCTTCGGTTTGCCAGTTAGAAGAGCTGAAAAAGAATTCTTATATGAAGGTGTGGTCAAATCGCCTTTGATGATCTTCTTTCGTCCAAGATCTTTGTAAGTACCGGACACTGAGCGCTTTTTCTTGTTATAGATAATATTCACATCTCCAGTTGTTCCCTTCTTTTTAAAGTTTATTTTGATGTTCACTTTCAGTGCATGTTTAGGAATAGTTAAGGTGAGAGAACAATCTTGGAAAAAGTCTTTATTGGAAAAAGAGAGTTCGTATTTAGTTTTACCGTATAAAACTGTGAAAGATCCTTTGGCATTTTCTAAATCTCCTTCAAACTGAAAATCAATGTTCAAGAATGGTGTATCTAAGAGGAAATTCATTTTTCTGAAGAATTCTTCGTTGGATGCTTTCATTTCGTATACCTTTTGGTCAAAGTTAATCTTAAGTTCAAAGTTAAACTTTTCCGGATTTCCGATTAAAGAGAATTTAAGAGTTGGTTGAAAGTAAGGGGTGTCCAGTTTGGCATCAATCTGTTGATAGTAGCCGCTGTTAGAAAAGGTCAGCTCGAATTTGTCCTGATTATGCATGACTTGGGCAACGATATTCATCTGCTCAGGGTTTCCAGTCAATTTGAACGATGCTGTATCTTGGAAATATGGAGTGTTCAAAATTCCATCCACCTGACGATAATATTGTTTGTTGGAAAGTATCAATTCGTAAATCTGATTATTATGACTGAACTTTGTTTGTATATTGAAAGCTTTTAAGTTTCCTGAAAACGTGATCAACAATTCATCTTCGTAGTTTGGAATAGATGTCTTGATTTGCAGTTTAGATAGATGTTCGTAAGAAGCAGACATCTCGTATTTTGCACCGTCATTCGAGGTAAATGTAGATGCCATGTTGAATGTGATTGCTTCTGTATCGACATCCATATTAAAATTCAAGTTGACAGCATTTGGACCGTTTACTTTGATGACAATCGAACGGCCAAAATCTTTAAGACTAGCTTCGATCTTGTTAACTTCTTCCTCAGCCTTGTTTGTAATAATGTTTACTGTCATAGAATTGAGATTACCTTTCAATTCAAATGTGCTCTTCCATTCATCGAAATCCAGAAGTTGGCCATCGATCGAAAGTTCAATGGCTTTTTTTGAGTTTTGGAACACTACATCGAACATGAGGATATTGGCCAGTTTCAATTTCAAACTTGATTCCAAGGCACTGAAAGGTCCTTTTTTCTTTAGGGCAAACTGAAACTCTTTGTAACGTCTGTGAGATGTTAGTGCAGTCATACTTACGATGAAGTCATTAACGCTTTTAAAGTCGTAGTTCATTTCCAAGTCGAGCATTTCTTCATTATTCACTTTAAAAACAGCCTTGAGTTTTTGAGATCGAACCCAATCACCGTCAAGTGTAACTGTGAGCTTGGCTTGTTTCCAGCTTTCAAATTTTGACTTCATTTCAATGTTGAATTGTTTTTTGGTGAATTTCATTTCAAATTGGGCTGTATCAAAATAAGGCATCACTTTCAGAGATGCTGTGCTGCTAAACATTCGTTTATCACTGTTAAAAGAGAAAGCCAAGTCAACTTCGGTAAGTTCTGGAAAATCTGGGCTCATTGTCTTCAATGCTACAAGATTATTTTTCAAGTCAAGACTTCCTTCCATTTTTAGTGATCTTCCGTCGGGCAATCCCAAAGTTCCACTAACTTTGTATGTATTTCCTTCTTTCTTGTAATTGATATTGATCATTACACTCTTGCCATTGGCTGTGACTTTCAATTCACCATCCACAGAACTAAGGCCTTGATAGTCAAGAGAGCCATCGGCAGAGAAGTCGATATATCTTGATTTGATTTCAACATTGGCTGTTTTTCTGTCACCTGAAAGGTTGATGTTTCCTGAAGCTGTATTCGTTTTACCATTTGGTTCGGTTACTTCAATTTTCATATCGATGTTATCCTTCTTTTTCCCATAATCAACATTTATATTGACCACTGGATTGCCATTGAATGCCAGGTTTACTGTAACTTTAAGCATCTTTGGTAAGTTTCTTTTCATTTCAATCATCATCTTGCCGTTTTTGTAATTTCTTAGTGAGCTTGAATAACTCATGTCAATGGAAGATAAATCGTTGTTATGTTTCAAGTTATAAGAAGCGCTGATTTGACGGAGTTGCTGCACTGGAAGATTCAGTTTTCCTTCGCCATTGGACATAAGCTCACCCTTTCGTTTGTCGTATTTCAAAGTGATTTTCATTTTGCCACTAGCATCAAGAATATCAAAATCTAATCCCATCTCGCTTTCAACGCCCATTTTCTGATTGTTATGCTTCAGGATGACATCAATAATGGTGGTTTTACCATGACTAACTTTTATGTTACCATTTACAGACATATCCGAATATTTCATGGCAATACCTATTTCAGATTTCTTACCATTGAGAAGAGCAGATGCATCATATGAAAGCTCGAAGTTAGGGTAGGCGAAAGAAAAGTCTTGTTTCAGTTCATTTTGCTTGTTCCAAGATACAGACATCATGGATGTATATTTACGGTTGGCCCAAGTGTATTTGGTTTGACCATCAAAGTTCTTCATTGCGTCAAATGGTGTTGTGAAAGTAAGTTTACTGGTAAATAAATTCGTTTTCCTGTAATCAAAATTGAAGTTGGCCGATATTTTCTGGTTTGGTGCCCACATAACTTCAGCATTGACATCAGTGGAAATCTGCTTGGGATTGATAGTATAAGTAGCACCACCTTCGGCCATATAATTGATTTTTTGGCGGAAAATCAGTCCTTCATCAGCAGCAAATTGCAATTTGGTTTTGTAGGCTCCAGCTTTTGCTTGCAGCATTCCAGTAGCTTTAGCTTCTTTCTTATTCGGTAATCTCAATGTATTCTCAATATTATGTATATCTTTGCCTGTTTTGGTGTACGTACTTTGAACAGTTGCTTGTTTTCCCTTTTGCCATTGTACGATAAAATGATTTTCGTACGTATTCTTATTGACTTGCATCAATTTATCTGCTATTTTCATATCTCTACCTGGATAAGACAGAGCAATCTCACCTTCATGTGATGGCAAGCCTTTTACCTTGGCATTATTATAAGATAATAATGTTTGAACAACTTTTCCGGGGGCCATTTGGACCATGACTTTGTTCTCGAATTTCTTAAAAGGCCATTTAGCAGACTGTACATGGTTAGCCTCCACTTTATAGTTAATTTTCTGTAAGAAAAGAAAAGCAATTTTTTCTATTAAAAGCTCATTAGGTATTTCAATCATGTTATTTCAAAGAAAAATGAAACTATCAATTAAAATTAAATTTCGAGAGAAGTATCAAGCGGTATCAATAATTTTATCTTAAAATGCGAAGATATTCTAAATCTATGTCGATGTTTGGAAATGAATCGTTTAAAACCAAACTATCAAAAGAACTGGGAAATAAGAAATGAAATTAAATTTTTAAATTACTCATTTTCAAAATGGAATCAATACTTCGAAAATAGTTCTATAGTAATGTGCAACTTTTTAAATTTTGATTTTTATGAAATATTAACCATTATCTCGTGGAGTTGCCCGTGGTGTAATGGTTTTTGTCGTAGGAAATGGACAAAGCAACACGAGTTCAAATCCTGGACCAGGCTAATTGCAATTCACATAGCACTAATACCATTGGGAAAGGCATGAATTCAATTATTCTCCATCCAGCTATGTGTAAATAGTAGGACAGACTGGTTTCTTCAGCCTTAGTGAGGCAACTAGTCTAGGAGAAGGAAAACTTCGCTTAAAAATTGACCTTGTGTTATATCCTGTCCCTGCGGAGGGGTTGGTAAATATGGATTATCAAGAGAATTTATATGTATTGACTGCATAACTATTAACTAAATAATTTTTTATGCGAGGAATAAAATAGGAAATTATTTTTCGAATAGATGATGAGGTGTTCTAATATGGTAGTAGCAATATAAATGTATGATGGTAACATTACCTGTCCTGGGTGTTCAATAGACATAGCATAATCATAGGCATGGCTGAATGGTTTCAAGGCTCTGTTGAGCACACAAGCGAATTTAAGGAGATTGGTTTTGATTTTCGGATTTCCATAATGTAAATCAAATTTTGTTTCCAGGTGGTTAATAGCCTTGGCCAATTGACCCTTTAGATTAAAGTTTAAGAATTCATTTTTCTTGCTTGCCAACCCACTGAAAAAAACAATTGTATGTTTTTCAACTTCATTGTAAACAATTTATGTTGATGTAGTGAGTGTTGATATCGAACAAAAGATGATATTAGAGGAATCGATTATATGTTTTAATTGATTTTATGTTACGGAATTTCAGCAATAGTTTTTTTGTTCTAAGAAGAAAGGAAAATAATACTTACATATTACCCATGTAACGAACAGACTTTTTGACACTGAGATCGCGGATTTTGCTTGACAGGGTGAGACGGTCAGAATATTTCGCTCCAAAATTGTAACTTCCAATAACTCGACTGGTTATTCCAGTTTTCTTATTGTCTACATCTCCAATGATTCTGAAGTTTCCACGAGGGGATTTGAATAATACTTTAAGGATATGTTTTGTCTTTGTCTTTCCAGCGTTCAGGAGGATGATTGCTGAAATATTACGTCAAAATTTTTTGTTAAAATAACCTATAAATATGGTATTCAACAAAATATTTTTAAAAAAATGATTAAAAGGAAGATCATTTTAAATCTTATCGAAATTTCATTTAGTTCTAAGATTTCTGGGCGTTCGTACATTTTATAGGATATATTTTTTGTTTACATTCTAATTACAATTGGAATTCATTTTTCAAAACATTTAATCATTCAGTCATCAATTCTGTAAGGGAATCCAATTTCATTGAATTTTATTATTCTTTTGAATTCTGTTTAACCGAAGAAATTTTAATGAATGACTTACCATTCATAGCAATTGTCTTGGGAAGAACTTTGTTAAGTTTGAAGTCAAAACTCATTTTCTTGTTGGACTCGTAGAGAATTTCACTGGTGAATTCAACAAGGTCTTTACTGGGAATTGTAATCTTCAGAGATGGAGAGTACTTAAATCCCGATTTCGAAACTAATCTGCCCAAACGACCGGCAATATAATATTCTTTCTTTCCGATTTTCAATTGAGTGGTGAGACCAATTTCTTTAGGAACGATTTCGCCGGATACTGAATATAGAGAAAAAGAAAATTTTAGAGAAGTGTTTTTGTCGATGGAAAAGCACGAAAAGTAGACTTATAAAACGAAACCTATAATACGTACACAGATATAGATATAGATATGAAATAATTATAGCTTTCTATTGAGTTAATTTGTAAGTGTGATAAATTTGTTTTACTTACTTTTCAGATTGATGTCACTGGCAGTGAATCCCTTGGCAGACATATCAATCAGCAAGGTTTTCATTGGATTCATTTCGATTTTACCTTCATATGTCATTTTTTTCTTAGGAATGGTAATCTCCAATTTAGGTGTGAAGCTCCATAGACCTTTTGTATTTTTCTTACCCAATTCAGCATTAAATTCATATTCCATGCGCTCATTAAGAAACAATTTTCCTGTAAGTTTCTTCATTTCATCCATGTTAGCGACTGTACCTGTTTAGAAATAATTTGAAAACAATTAAAATAATTCTTACTTTTGAAATCTTACCTTAAATGAAATAATAATCTTTTATGAATTCCTGAGATGATATATCAAAATATTTCTTGTTTATTGTTACAAATTATATGAACACAATTATATAAAATTCATTAAAATTAGCATTTCACTAAACTGTGAACATTAATTATTGACATTAATTCTGCTCACGATATTTCTTTCATAGAGTTTATCTATCATTGAATAAGCTAATGTTTACCAAAATGATATAAAAATAGTTTTTACAACATTGTAAATCTGTATATCAAATTTTGATACCATTGGCGTTGAAAGAAATCCAATATGCCATGATATTATTTACCAAATAGTTATATAGTCTCTTCATGACTTTTTAAAGATTCTTTAAATAAATATCTTACAACCATTGTAATGAAGAGAACTGACCTTCAATTTTGATGTTTTTCCATGGAGCCATAAAAGTAACGTGGGCTTCATTTTTGTTCTTCATGACGGTGTCAATGGAAATTCGTCTTGAAACTTTGGAATTTGGAGTATCCATGTAGAAAGAGTAAGGTGATTGCTTGAAAGAGAAAGAGAAAAATGACATTATTCTATTTATTCTTATGACTAAAATCGAAAAAGCAGAAAACGAGCAGAATATTTTGTTCTTAAAATAAGCATTAGAAAAATTAATTTCAAGAAGATTTTGTCTTACTTTGGTGAATCCTTCGATTTGATATCCATTGGGAGCATCTTCGTTGACCATATAAAGATCATAAACAACTGGGCCAGTGAACGGGAAAAAAGGAGCCTCGTTGTGAAGAGAAGCATTTGGGAACTTGATGTTTTGGCAGAAAGTAAGACCTGTAACTTGTTTCATCAATTTGCCTGTACAAATCTCGTGTTTCTTCACATTATCAACGATCATTTTCTGCTTCTTCTCAGCGTTTCGGTGGACGATGTAAAAATCGGTCCTTGCAAAGGAAACAAGAAAGTAACATTAATAATCAAGCCAAATGATGATTTGATTTGTAAGATATGACAATTGATTTATGACAAATATGGATAAAAAGAAATCTTTCCAGAATGAACTTACTTGAGGTTGAATATTTCCATCTTTTTCTGTGGGATCTGGAAGTCAATTTTGTTGTTACGAATATCCAGCTTGGCTCCGGTGCTTGTGTGAGCAACTGTTACCATTTTAAGGCCGGCTTTGGAGACATGGGCATCTACGGACATCTCGCCTTTCACTTGGACTGAAGCACTATAAATATCAAGATAAAGATAACAAATATTAGACTACTTTCAATGGTATTTGATGAGAAATTTATAATTTTACTGTTAATATTTGAAAATAAAATTCATATTTGATAAGGAATTACCTTGGTGTGAAGTGAAGTGCTAAGTTTGATTTTTCAAAAGAGGCTTTAGCATCAAGAGAAATACTTCCAGTTGAAGACATAGTAAGATTGAGAGGCAAACCAACACAGGTGGGAATAATCATACGACTATCGAGAAGCACCATAGTTTTGCTAAATGACACGGTTTGCAGATCCATCAGTCTCTTCAGGGAAGTGTGAAATTCCTTCAGGGCTTTGTCATCCCAATAACGAAGTTCATTTCCAAATACTCTCAAATAAGCAGAAGCATGGAATTCATCCATCTTTTTATCGAACTGTAAGAAAAAAAGAAGAACGAATATCAAACATTATCATGTTCCAATCCAATTTACGATATTTGTTGGATTGAAATTACATAACTTTAAACTTAATTTATCCAATTTTACACGATATTACGATTTCCTGAAGCTTTGTACTATATATATATATATATATATATATATATATATATATATATATATATATATATATGTGTGTGTGTGTGTGTGTGTGTGTGTGTGCGTGTAAGAAAAAACCGTTGTAGCAAGTCAGATTGGCATTCTCATTGTAAGCAAGAGAAGTCTTCTGATTCATCACAAAATACTTTCATCAAATCTGATAGCTGTTGAAAGTAACTCAAATTTACGTAGAACGTTCTGACGCTGAATAACAAACAATCAACTAATTTCGACCAAATCACTTGACGTTGTGATAGTCAATAAAAACAAAGTAGAACCGAATAGTGGACTTTGCCGTCCCGGAGGACTACAGAGTGAAAATAAAATAAACTGGAAAGAGAGATGAATATCTAGATTTTGCTAGAACATGAAGGTGACGGTGATACCAGTTGCGGTTGATGCACTTGGAACAATCCTCAAAGAATTAGTTAAAGAGATTACAAATCAAGTGGAGTCCATCCAGACTACAGCATTATTAAGATCGGCCAGAATACTAAGAAGAAGCCCGAAGACTTAATGAGACTTGCTGTCATTCAAACTCCAGGGAGAATCCATCAGCTAACACTTGTGTAAAAAATTCTCAAAGGAGTATAATAATAATAATAATAATAATAATAATAATAATAATAATAATAATAATAATAATAATAATAATAATATATTTCATTTACACATTCTATAAGTATTAATGTTTTCATGAAAGAGGACATATTCGAAAAACCTACACGTAAGTTGACAGCAGGGATCTCGTTGATTTAAGTGTTTATGTCATTGTAATGAAATTTGCAATTCATTTAATTGTATTCATTAATTAAAAAAGAATTATGTCAAAATCCGAGAGTGTTACGACGGTAAGCGTGTATACGTGCAAAAGAGAAAGCTACTTCGCGCTGTTTTTCCTCGAACTGATCATCCTATTAAATACCGTTTCCGATTTCTGAATTCAAGAAACGAAATACTCTCGTAATTAGAATTCCCTGACAGTAGAGGAAAATAATCAAACGATCTTAATTTTAGCTTTTTACTATCAATGCATAAAACATATATGTCTTTGGATTAAATTGATTAATCACAAAAGGAATTGCCAAGATCTATTCATTGAATGATCAATATTTAGCGTTAGTTTGGTTTTACTTACATTTAATGGGACACGTGTCTTCAAAGCTGGTGTTTTAGTTTCAAGAGGTCCGAAAAAGTTTTCCAGCATTCTTTCCATACCTTGAACTCGACCTCCAAACTCGAGGAAATTGATGGCATGACCAAATAAATCAATGGTAAGGTTCAAATTAGCAGATCTTGGAATGAAAGATTTCTGTGAGAATATGACATTGCTATCGACTTTGGCACCAGTGTTGATTGAATCAAAGAAAAAGGATCCTTCGTAGTTTCTGGAGAACTTCCTTTGGTCAAGGTTGAATTCTTTCTTGAGTTCTTCATCATGGACAATGTTGCGAATGTCCTGCATGTGTGGGTCTGATGTTTCCATCAAATTTGTCAGATGAGACCACACAAATGATCCAACTTGGTTAGACTTTTCCTTTTCTAATACTTGGCGTACGTCATACAGAACCTTCTGGCTTGGACATTTCATTAGGGCAATGTAAGCGTTAAGACGGAGTTCAGAGTCTTCTGATTCATCACGGAATACTCCCATCAAATCGGATCGCTGTTCAAAGTAACACAAACATACAAGATATTTATTGAGCTGCTTCTTATAAGAATATATGATAATTTAAGTATATTTATATTCATCTTTTATTTTGCGAAATTCTACAGAGATTTACAAATTCATTAACCGAATGTATTTATACTGGCAAAGAAATATAAAGATTTCTTTTCAAAGTTGTATTAATATTTAATCTTAAAAAATCTTAAAAAATTACGTCTTAAAATTGTTTAATTTTGGTTAAAGGCATTATATTGTTTAACATGAACTTACCAATATAATTTTAAATATAACATTTGTATCTGTTTTGTAAACCTATGAATATTTCAGATAGGTTTTGATATTTACAAAAATATTTGTTTAATTTGAAATATTAGTACATACGCAATGCTTAAATCTTAGTAATACCTCTTTACAATTTCTATAAATTACGAAATTTGTAATTAACTTCAGGAGTTATTTTTCTGAAATTTAACACACATTACAATAATATAGATGTGTTTGACATGACAGAGAAGCAAAAATATTGTTAACCTACCACAGCATCACATGGAATTCTTCGGAAAGCGTCCATAGCGGCAATTCTTATTTCTTCATGGACATCTTGACGAGTGACACAGCGAGACAGATGAGACACAGCCTCATGAGAATGACCAATATTGCCAAGTGCTCGAAGAGCAAAGACAATTCTTCTGACGTCACCATTTTGAGCGTTACAATCGTGAGTGAGAGCCATTAGTTTTCTGATAAGAGCAGAGATTTCGGAATCTTTTCCGCACTCAGGTCGTACATTACAATAGCTGCTTGTCAGAGATGATACAGCGAGCAAGACATTTCCGGAAACATCAGGTTCGTCTAACAAAGGCTAAAATCAAGCAAAATATATCAGAATAAGTAACTATAAGTATTGATTTCTTAGGTTAAATAATATAAAAAAATATATATGTGCAACTTATAAGAAATAATTAAATTATGTTTAACATGAGTTTCATAACCTGAAACTGCATGCCTCATGTATTGAAGAAAATAAGCCCATTCTGCGTAGTCAAAAATTGATCATCTCCTACTTTTTTTCTGAACAATTACGCTTTCTTTTTTTTTCTACCTCCATGGGAAGCCCACCATTGCTTCATAGAGATGAGATTTGATAAAAACCTTGAAGACCACAAAGAATGCAGATTATGAGGATTTGGATGAGTTATAATTCGTATATATATATATATATATATATATATATATATATATATATATATATATATATATATATATAAATTTATTTATTTATTCTGTGTGGCACAGAAGCAAGTGGAATATTATATAAATTGAAAAGATTATGTTACCATGGTAGCTGCAACCATTTCTTTTGTAGGATGATGAACAAATGATAAAGATAAGAGCCACATTTCAGCTTCGCTGCCGGTGACGTGTTTCTTGGAAATAAGGTCTTGGATCATTCCAACTGAAGCTGCAGTTCCTACCATAGGAATGGCATCGTGGAAATATTGTCTGAAAAATGAAACAATATATTTGCATTTAGATCCTCTTTTTCAAACAAATGAATTCGAAATTTTAATAACAATAAAGTATTTGAGGGTTTTATCTTGAATTTTGATGAGATGGATCGACATATTCGTTAATAATTTATTAATAATTAAGGTTTAAATTTGAATCATATAATTTGTCTTTTTTGAACGGGAAAGACACATCTTTTTATCAATCAAACTTTTTCTAATGTTTACAATTTTTGGCCATTTTTTTTATTCGTTCAATACTTTTTCTTTTTTCTTTATAAATAGACAAAATTTTTTCTAATGTTTTATGAAGATTGGTTGATTGTTGCCGACTTATCAAAGATAAAACCGAAAACGTAAGTAAAGAAAAATTAAAATACATACTTGATACGATCGGCTTTAGGAGCACAGATGGTCTTTTGGCTGATTTTGTCGTAAACTCTTGAAAGAACATCTCGGTCAACTTGACGCATATGCTCGATCAATTGGTTAACCATTTCTGGAACTTCAGGACGAATATCTTCGGCTGCTTTTTGGCAGAGTTCTTGCAATTTAGCTTCAATCTTTTCTTCTTTTTCTTGCTTACTCGGTGTGTTATGTTGGTGATGGAAGAGTAGCGTACTTCTTTGGCTGAAATGTTCTAAAATTGGCAGAAGCAAAAATTAATTAATGGCGTCGTCTATTTTTACTTTTACTAGAATAATTCATTAATCTAAGTGTATTAAATCTAAGATGAAATTGGTTGGTTTGGTTTCTTTGTTTTGTTGGTTTTGCAACCTTCATGGGTTATCTAATGCCAAATACATCCTTATAGAAGAATATTTGTGATACTATTTAACTCAAAGCTGCAGAAATAAGGAAATACTTTTCCCAAGGATATTACTCCGAAAGTGAACGTAATAACGTGACTGAATTTCGAATTCACTACAATGTCGCTGTCCAACCACTACGCCACGGAGACTCCACTTTCAGATGAAATGAAGTTGCTATTTAATGTATATAAATATCTTAGCTACACGTTCAAACCCATTTCCCACACATTCTTATTACTAGTCATTAAAATGTTTATGCAGAATATTTCAGTTTCTTGGAGAATCCTTAAACGTTCCGAATTAAAATACAAGGAATTACACGTGGTCTTGAGTAAATAAAAATATTTAGATAAGACTTTAAGAGTCATTCCTTTTTAAAACGCTTTGTTATATCTGATGTTATAATCCCGTTCTTCCAAAAACAAAAAAGTTGTCTGCAGGAACTTGAGCTAAATTCAATCGATGGCAAAATAATATAATGAATTGAAGTTTCAAGTATTTGAAAACCCATTCTTATCGAGATCAACGAATGAATCATAGATATGTTTTAGTATATTGTAGCTCTTTGTTTCCAAAAAGTTTTGTTATCTTCCATGGATACTTTCAAATTCAATCTTTCATACTGACTAAGTGACAACTATCAGAGGGGAATACTCGTAAATAATAATCAGGTCTTAAAAAAGAATAAGCAAACAAAACTAACCATTGGAAGGACGTCCTGCCTTCTTTTTGTTGGTGAAGGTTAAAGTCTGCTCACTGCTTGTCATGGCACCGTTCTTTCCGTAAGAGAATGGTCTGAACACGTGTTCTTCTGAACATGTTGAACTTTGCAGGATGTTGGAGCCAAGATCCAGAGTCTGTGTGCATTTATATTCGCTCTTCATCAAAGGAAGGGATTTGACGAACTGGAAAAGAATACACAATAAATACGATTAGTTTACTGCTTTGATAATTGATCAAACTGATTGGAAATGAACTGAAAAAATACAATAAGAGAGGGTGAGTGTATTAAAATACTCACTGAAGGTACATTGTATCCAATGGATTGGATAGCCATACGGTAACCTTCACGGTCGCTACATCCGAGCAGATTTTTTGTCTTCTCCACAAACTTTGTTTTAGGATCTTTGTCTGTTACTTTATACTCAGATAGACATGTTCCAACAACGTCAGTCTGCAAAAGAAATATTTCACTTAAAATAGTTTTCAAAAGGAAATATTAAATAATCGTTCTACTTGTTAAAAGGAAATTATTGGTGAGGAATTACCAAATGAAAAAATGAATGAAACAAACCTCAGTCAAATTTTGATTCCTATCGAAGCTGTCCATTGAGTTTTGGAAAGCGGAGAGGATACCTCTTTTGATGTTCAGAGTCCATGTTGATTCCCCATCCATGGCACAGACGTGATCAATTCGGCCATCTTGGAATGAGAACTTCAACGGTTGCTTCATCATGGCTTCCTTGAAAGCTTGAGATCGCAAAGCATCTGCAGAATCTCGAAGATTGGTATCACTGATCTGGGGAAATAAAAAGTTAAAAAGGGTGTTTCATTTTTCTTTGTATATCATAATATTTGATAGAAACTTATGTGTATGTTTTCTTGATTCGATTTTTGACGATATATTTTCTCAGTATCTGCAAGCGCAGTTTCGCCTAATCTTGTTTTATCCAAATCTTCTTTCACTTGTTATTATTCTCAATGTTTTCAATGGAAAGGGTACGCTCTGCTCATGACTTAATTTCTGATGATCAATGTAGTTCTCCAGTTAAATAGGCAATCGTAAGCATTGCAATAAGATGGTTAACTTGATTCACGTACTATTTTAATTATGTTTTTTTTTTCTCTTTTTTGTTAAGTACAAACACAATTTTGCTTATTTTCCCGAATGAACCATCAGCTCGAATGGGATCAAAAATCAACAAATTCTGCTGGTTAGTAACACTAATTGTGTTTCTTAAGTTATAAAACTTTTGCCTTCTTGAGTTTATTGAATAATACATTTAACTGCAGCAAATATAATTTTCTTAACATTTTAAATGCCAAACAACTTACCCTCATTACAAAGTCGCATTTTGTAATGGGTTCAATCTCGAAATTAGCTTCCATTATCATAAAGGCTGAATCTTCTGACGCACCGCTCATTTTGGTATTCGTTTCGGCGTTGTATACAAATTCATAAATATTTCCCGGTTCATAATTGAATTTATTGTTTTCTGTAAAAAAAAACAACAACAAACAAACAAATAACAAATTATTAAATCTTAAAGTAGCCGTGAGCCAAAGTATTTTCCTCTTACCAAGTATCTGTCTCAATCTATTTGTATGTAACTATCTAAGAAACAATGATTTATAACTTTATCATTGGTTTGGTTTGGTTTGGTTTGATTTATTTGTTAAACAGCAAATAAACTCCTTATGGGTCATTTTATGCCTAGATCTGATTCATTCATAAATGTTTATTTGCGATAACTTAGTGTTCTTTATCGATCTAATCATTTGTCAGCATATGGTTTAAGTATTCCTATCTAATACTAATCTATACACTATTATATATGGTATCGAGTATTCCTATCTAGTACTGATAATTTACATACAATTGTGTTTTAAAGTGACTATTCCTATTTTATAATATCATTTGTCTACACAATTATATGGCTTCAAGTATTCCTGTGTAACGCCAACATTTTGTACGAAGTTGGGAATAGAAATAATGACAATCCTTAAACAAGTGTGGTTTCAAGTAACTATTCTTAATACAAATTAGTATATGAAAAAATGCGCAAAAATCGTGAAACATTAAACATTGCACAAAAAAATAGCGCTCATCATATAAAGTTTACTTTCATACATATATGTGTATTCGATAATTCTATCGAATTAAGAACTAAAGGAATACGTAAATATGTCTCTCACAAACTTCCATAACGCTTAGAAACTTAACACATACATATGTTCCATAAAGGACACTTTCGCAGACACACTTTTATTCACTCTTTTTGCATATCTCATTTCTTCATACATTGTCTATTGTATTTTTCCGGCAATAAAATAAGTTGAGTTGTACATATTTCCTTTATATTCATTTTAGAGTGGAAATTACATTACTCCGATTATAAGTTTTCTTCAAGTTTGCTGTCATTCAGTCAATCAATCTCCAGCAATAACCAGTAGATATCTAGGTGAGGCAAACTGATGTATGTTCTACAAATAATAATCATGAAATAAATAAGGTACGTACCAGAACAAGTTAGTGCACAACGTTTTTCTTCTGATGTATCTAGCTTGTAGACAGGGCCTGCAGACAAAGGGAAATAACTCACGCGTTAATAAGGTTATTTGAGTCTGTCTTAGTTACATACCTTGCATCAATTCATTAAGTCAATTTCAAGCCCCCTCCGACAAGGCATTTATTGCTTTTCAGATTAATTTGCAATAAAACATTAAAAAAAAAATATGAAAAAGATTTGAACAAAGTAAACTTCTTATTAGAAACTGAGTTAGCTAATATTGAATGAATTGGAACAACAGAAGCAACAACAACATCCCAATGTGTGATGAATGGCAAAGGTGGTTTTAAAGTGACAAAAACGGACACATATTGACAGTGCCTGATTTACATAGGAACTTGTGCGAGCTGCTGTCAGGAGGTCCCAAGACTTGAGTTACTTCAAGCGGCCTCTCGTCTTGAGCCCCTGATAAAAGTAAAAAACAAGAAGATATGATAAAAGAGGGGCCCAGCGGTTAGAGTGTTCGCCAATGGCCCGGGAGACCTGGGTTCAATCCCAGGTCGAGTCATACCAAAGACTTTAAAAATGGAACTTGATACCACCTTGCTTAACACTCAGCATTATAAGGTACGGTTCAAGGGTAAAGTGGAGCAATCCTGGGAATGGAGTAGCGCCCTCCCCTACACCTTGGTGTAGTAGCTATCGAAAAGGGAGCCTTCGGGTCACCCTCGACTATGGTCGCTAACTTTACTTTTACTTTTAGATTTAATTGGTCTCCTTTGAACTAATTTTTTATAGACTCTTGTAGAGAAGAGATGACACTCTTCTATATAGAATGGACGATTCTTTTTGAATATGAGTATTGATGGTGTTGCCTGGACGGCACACCTTCCTCGTGAAAACGGTACGAACTCGATCGAGGCCGCCTGACACGAATGCAAGGCGACTCCAGGCTTTGTCTGCTTTGCAGGACTAAGTTCATTGCTTGGTGCCTGAGGCGCCCCATTCGGGAAATGCCGACAGGGCCAAGAATTTTTTCTCATGATTTGCATGGATTTTGACCAGTGCGAAGCCCCACTATAAAACGGCTTTGTGCCATATTCTGACATAGTGAGGTGTCAGATAAATACACCGTCTTTCTAGCGAGGGTAGCTAGAAGACCCACCTTCCTAGTGAGGACAGCTCAGATTCCCACTTAGCGTCAGGAGGCCGTTCCTTAAGCTTTACCTGCTTTGCAAGACTAAGTTCTTTGCTTGGTGCCTGAGATGCCCCATTAGAGGAATGCCGACGAGGCCAAGAATTTTTTTCTCATAACTTGTATGAGTTTTGACCAGTACGAAGCCCCCACTATAAAACGGCCTTATGTCATATTCTGACATGATGGGGTGTCAGATAGATACACCGCCTTCCTACCGATACTAGCTAGCAATATACCCCTGTCAACACATCATTGTACGTCTTGTAAAATAAACCTTTTCCATTGTAAGTTACAATTCGAGTTATCATTCCAATCATTCACCCAAGTAACATCACAATATAGACATAGGATGGGGGTGAACATACGAAATGAAGTGACTCCAAATTATATCAACCCAGGGGCCTCTAAGTCCGGCACTGGACATTGAGGTGATTTGCATATTCACTTTACTTTTACCATGTTTTTTTTCCATAATGATAAAAAGGTATGAGCATGTTGAAAACCACCAGCAAAATTAACTGATTGATAATTAAAAGTTTGAAAATTGCTTCTGCAAACAAAATAATTCTGAGTCGAATTTATGAATAAGCTAAAAAATTGTTTTTATGATTTCGACGAAAGTTGTTACTGGAGCAAATTTGAATAGTGAAAAAGAAATTAATGAACCCTTACCAGCTTGGCTTGTGGCCACGAGAAAAGCGATCAGCAAAAACTTGGCAGAATCCATTTTAGTCACTGTTGTTACTGATGTTATCACAGCACCAGGAGTCGTAGACTGACGATTGACTGTCATTTGTTCGTTTTTATAGGCCCCTCATACAATGGTAGTTCAAAAGTCCAAGCCGCCCTAATTACGATTGACCAAATTTGAAAAGATAACGTTCCCAAAAAGCAACAATTAGTATCCCCACCTCCACAGCCACCGTCACCCGCCAATATTAATATCTTCTAATCAACATACCACCATCATCAATAATGATATTGATTTGGTTTCTTTATTTAATGGCATATCAACTCTTTGTAGGTTATTTAATGCCAAAGCCATTCTCCTAGAAGAACAGTAGTGGTAATATTTAACCCATTGCTGGGAGGATAAGGGGGTTCATACCTTTCCCAAGGGTATTTGCCCGAAAGTGAACGTAATAGCGCGACTGGAGTACGAACTCGCGTACTACGATTCCGCAGTCCATCGCTTTAACCATTACACCACGAGGACACCCTCAATAATATTTTATAAGATCAATAAAAAAACATAATGTAAATACGAGCTATTTGTATTTCGAGAGCGAACTCATTGTCATGAAGTCAAAATAAAAAAAAGGCTATTGATCAATTTGAGTCAAAATTTCTCGAGAGCCAAAATGAATATCACTTAATGCTATTTCTTAATGAAAGGTGAAACAGAAAACAAGAAGATTTAATAACAGTCAGTTACTATTATAAGTTTTTGGTAAATTTTATTTGTTCCTATTCTTCCCAACCATCCTTTTTGTATTTTGTTAGAATAGAATCTGACCGGCAAATTCTTTTGTGTAAACTAACATATCAGATACTTCCAATCAGTTTATACCCCCCCCCAAACGAAAAAACACCAACCAACCAACCAAACAAACAAATAAACAAAAAAGATTGTTAATTGATTGATAGATTGATTGATTTTGACGGTATCTCAACTCGTCTGGTGTTATTATATGCCAAGAGATGAAAGAATCACTTTTACTGTACGTTTCTATTTACATTTTTTGTGTAATTGCTTCTTCAGTTTTTTTTATTTGCTTACAATCCACGCGAATAGCAATAATGTTTAAACATATCTATTTGACCCATAGATGAGAGAGACCAAGCAGGTACTACCACTCCGGGTCTGAGTGAACCTCGAGAGTAATGGCAATGAAGGAATATTCTGCACCTACCAAATCTCCAGAACTAGAGCCTCACCATCAGATTCTGTTTAGTGTCATACAGAGGACACCCTTTTTTACCGGTCATCAGGAGATACCATCAGCGTATTGTAATCCCACCGACAAGGCAAAAAAAAAAAAAATAGATAAATAAATATATAAATAAAGAATAAAGAAACTATCAAAGCACTATGAAAAATGAAATGATTCCTTTTCTTTTTCTTTTATCATCATCATGTCGCGCTGGTAGCACCGGATATCCATGACCCTCTCTCGCCACTCCTCCCTATCGTTCATCGCCCTAGGTAGGTCTTCAGGACAATATCCCGTATCCTCACATAGCTGCTGAATGTATGTTCGTGCTGGTCGTCCTGCTTTTGCACGGCCATGTGTGGGGGTCCATAAGAGTACATCTCTTATGAGTTCGTCCCTGCTTCTCCAGCAGTGTCCTGCATGTCTGGTTCGTCTAACTTGAATAGTTTTCGTGATAGGAGGCAGGTGGCCGTACAGTTGGTGTCTTGTGGGGTGTTGCCGCCAGCACGCAGCATTCTTGTGTAATTGGTGTCTAGCTTCTTCTCCAGCCGTTTTGTTAGCGTCCATGTAGTGCACCCGTATAGCAGTATCGATGTGACCGCTGCCTGAAAGAAACTGTGCTTCATTTTATCGGTTAGGTCTGATTTCCATATAATCGATAGCCTATTGATAGCTGTCCATGCTTTCGTTAACCTCGTTTCGATGTCCTTTTCGATTGATTCGACGCTGCTTCCTAGATAAGTGAATTTGTCTACTAGTTTAAGAGGGGTTCCGTCTTGAGTGGAGATGTCCCCCGTTTGATTATAGCACATATATTCCGTTTTGTGTGCATTAACATAGAGGCCTATGCCTGCGGCTGCTCTTTCTGATGAATATATCCTAGATATAAAATGAAGTTTTAATATGGGAAGAAATTTCAGTAATGTCCAATGAAATTAGTAGTAAGTCTAATGAAAAGAAGAAATTATCTATTGGTGAGAATAAGAAACAAACTTACAACTTTCAATTAAATTTTCAATTATTTTCTAATTCTAGTTGGATTTCTTTAGAATTGCAAATTCGATTTTATTTCGGGCGTTTGGTATTTTGAATGTTAAAGTCAAATGCAGATCGAACTATACAAAGCTTTAGAAACATGAATCATTGCAAGACAGATTTTCAAGACATGGATTGTCATAGCCGTTCAAATTCTTACGAATCCTGCTCCAACCCTATAACACATTGCTAAGACATGAATTTGGTCACGGTTACTTTGTTTTAATGGCATATCAACCTTCGTAGATTATTTAATTCCAAAGCTATCTACGGGGTTTTCTGATGGATGTGCGGTAAGCGGGTTTCGATCCCAGCTTGAAGAATCTCGCATGTCTCGTCACACTGATGAGTTGAGATACAACGAAATGGTCAAAAGCCATCCATGTAGATGGAAAGTTGTGGTACTATTTAAACAATTACTGGGGTGGGGAATAAAAAAGTTCATGCTTTTCCCAAGAGTATTAGTCCTAAAGTGAACGTGATAGCGCGACTATAATTCGAACCCGTTTGGTACGATGTCACAGTTCAGCACATTAACCACTACGCCATGGAGACCTATCGACTAAGAGTTGGAGATACGTATTATTTTTAGCAATTGGAGGCGGCCGTGGCGTAACATTTATCGTTGGGGAAAATCGACCCGGAAACCCGAGTTCAAATCCTGGACGAGGCTCTTTGCATTTCCTATAGTGCTAATACTCGCGGGAAAGGTATGAATCCAACAATTCTTCCCCCCCCAGCGATGGGTAAATGGTAGGAAAGACTGAGCCCTTTGACCTTGGTACGGTGACCAGTCTAGGAGAAGGAAAATTCAAACCCACTGTGTTCCGCTTAAACATTCACTTTGTGTCTATCTTGCACGTGGTGGAGGGGTTGGGTAAATCCATACTGTTAGCAATTGACTGTGTGACATTTTCTATTTGTCTGTTTCATTTTTTCCTCCTTTTAAAAGAACGTTAGGATAAGGGTGTCGTATCTGTGCGCCTACTAAGGATCTAACTTTTATTTCTGAGCAGAGCGTCTTTCCGGCTGAGATTAATTCTATTATATTCTCAGTTGTGTTTTCATCTTCGGACAGGACGTAAGAAGGAAAATCGAGACAGTTTTCGTGGCAGGAAACCCAGCCCTGTTGCAGAACCTCCCTTATTCCACTAAAGTTAAGGTCGGTGTTGTCTGACACATGCGTGACGACTTATTCTTTTGTATGCACGTGTTAAATGACCAAGTGTCGCATATAGGTGTATTGTTGGATAAAAGGCTCAGGCTCAGATTAAAGTGTAGTATGTGTTACTCCTCTTTTGCAATGTTCTTAACATCGGGCAGGACACACCATGGTCCTAGGGATTCACAGCACCTTCCAGATACACTGGAAGAAAGGGTCGTTGTATTAGGACATTTGTGGGACACATTACCCCACATTGGACTGACCATATGTCACATACTACCAACCTCAAGTAATGTTGTTTAATATAGCATCAGAGTGTAGTATTTGGAAATTTAATTGTATTTTTTAGAATAAATAGACTAGAATGAAAATAAAACTGATTATCAATATATTGATGTCTGCTTTTTCTCTCTTTATTTTAAAGGAAATATTAAAAGTTTCTACTTTTCTCAATAAAACTATTGCCCAGTCACCTGGGGCTGTAGAATACACTGACTTCACCCCTGCAGAGGGGTAAGACCCCCCCTAACGAGTGTCCTGGATATGACACTAAACGATTTGATGGTGAGGTTCCAGCAGTGCTGGAGTTTTGGGTAATGCGGAGTACCCCTTCATTGCCATTGCTCCCAGGTCCACTCTGGCCCGGAGTGGTAGCACCTGATAGGGCCCTATCTATGGGTTAAATAGAACTAACAGCATACTTATGCTAAAACGAATTGAGTAAACGAATAGCTTGAAATAGAAGCGTTTTTGACAATTAAACCGTACTTACACTTAAACTGCGTGCTTATGCTTAACTAATTTTTTTCTAATAGAACTGTTTTTTGACATTAAAACTGTATTTACGCTTAACTGAATTATTACATATAACTGCTTGAATAGTTTGAAATGGAAATGTTTTTGACAATTAAACTGTGTACTTTTGCTAAACTGAACTGTTTTCAATAGAACAGATTATTTACATAAAAATGGATTTGGCGTTAAATAACCTACAAAAGTTGATATGTCATAAAACCAAACAAACCAACCAAACCAAACCATCAATAAAACTATTTTCATTTGTATATTTCCAATTTCATTTTTAAAACACCCCACTGGTATTTCTATGGATAAAGTTTGGTTTTATTTGGTTTCTTTGTTTAATGGCATATCAACCTTCGTGGGTTATTTAATGACAAAGCCATCCTTGTATAAGAATAGCAGTGATAGTACTTAACCCACAGCGAAAGGCGGGATAAGAGGGTTCGTACCTTTTCCAAGGGTATTTATCCTAAAGTGAACGTAATAGCGCGACTGGAATTTGAATTCGATTACTATAATATCACAGTCCAGCGCGTTAACCTCTACACTACGGAGACTCTCCCTTCCCCCGTCTAAAAGATGGAGATGTTACTTTTTGCAATTGGAGGCGATCGTGGCGTAACGGTTATTGGCGTAGGAAACTCAAGTTTCAACAAAACCTAATCCTCACCCAAAAAACAAAAACGAAAACAAAAACGAAGAGTCGTAAACATACTCATGAATCAATGATATTTGCTTTGGTTTGGTTTCTTTGTTTTAATGGCATATCAACATTTTTGGGTTTCTTAATGCCCAAACCATCATTGTTGAAGAACAGCAGTGATATTATTTAAGACATAGCAGGGGGAGATATGGTGTCTTTGTTCGAAAGTGAACGTAATAGCGAGACTGGAGTTTGAACTAGCTTACTACAATGTCGCGATTCAGTACGTTAGACATTACGCCACGAAGACTTCCCCTTAATGATAATTGATGTTAACAAATGAACGGACATTGGCGCCGCTGGTCTTTTTTAAAAAATGCTTAATGATAAAGAAAGGGTTAAAAATAACGAGGGCAGTTCTTATTTGGATGGACAGTATCAATTGATCCAGTTGTTCCACTTATTTAATCTGACCCCAATTAAAAAAAAAAACACTCCACTGATAATCATCTACAAAGTAATTATTTAATGAAGAACAAAGGCCTTTAGTCTGATAGAATGAGATTACAATAATTTTTTTATCCATCCAAAAAGTGCAACTTATGAAACTGGGTTTCTATACAAAGTACTTCTAATCTGTTTATCTTTCATTGATTGATTGATCAATGATCCTGCTTGTTGACCGAAACAGTGTCGACTTTGCTTCCAATGCTGATAGTTTTTGTGTCAAGGCAAAAGAGTAAGAATCTCGGATGCTGATTTTCAAAGCAACAGGAAGTTTCGATATTGGAATTTAGCGCCACGACACAATGAATCGAATTCTAATGTATTTATGATCTTGTAAAATTTGCATTATCGATTTGATCTGATTTTATGTAACATTAAAAAAGCAAAAAGAGCTTCAAGCCAACAACATCAACTGAATCGGGTGGCCATGCAAGAGGTTCAGGCGCATTAGAATCAAATGAAGCGAACCAAGATATTGTACTTTAGAATCGGGTGGCAGTGAAACAAGACAAAGTGCTTTAAAATAGGATGGCACTAAACCAAGGAACAGTGTATAAAGATCGAGTGATGGTATCTGAAAATATTGAAATTCAAAATCCAGAATATTTTGTCTATTTATTATCTCATTTTATTTGTTGGCCCTGTCGACTGGAGCTGCAGAATACACCGACTACATCTCTGCAGAGGGACAAGACACCAGCAACGAAATGTTTTGGATATGACACAAAACAATCTGATGATGAGGCTCCGGTAATGCTGGAGCTTTGGGGAATGTGGAGTACTCCTTTATTGCCATCGCTCCCAGTTCACTCTTGCCCAAAGTAGAAGTACTTGATAGGGTCCAATTTATGTATCAAATAGAACTAAACTGTGTAATTACGCTAAACTGAATTGTTTGAAATGGAACTATTTTTACATATAACTGTGTGTAAACCAAAAAAAAAAACAAACAAAAAAAAAAAACAAAACAAGTGTACTTCTGTTTAAACTGAATTGTTTGAAATAGAAATGTTTATATGTAAAAAATTGGATTTAGCATTAAATAACCTACGATGGTTGATATGTCATAAATCAAACCAACCAACCAATCAACCATTCCATTTGTCTCCAATAAGTCTTTCGTTTGGGTATTTAACGGACTTAGATCAATTTGTGACAAAATCAGATGTATGAAACGTGCCTCAATCTCATCACACAAACAAACTGGTTTGTGAAACATGCTAATCATCACTTTATAGGAGGGACTCAAGAGGTTTCTTAATTTTAAGCTTCTTTTGATTCAGTTTTGTATATAACTTGTCAAGAAGACATTTTCTTGCGTTTTGGACTGAACATACACAATCCCATCTCTAGGAGGCTTGTTTAGCGTAAAGGTTATTGTCCAATAAAGTGGAATTGGCAACCTAAGATCAAATTCGGGGCGAGGTAGTTTGCGTTTTACCTCACGCTAATTCCCTAGAGAAAGACATAAATCCACCCGTTCTCTTTCAGCAATGAGTAAATAGCTGGGCAGATTTAGTTTTTTGCTCTTGGTTACATAACCAGTCTAGTTTTTATGATTTTTAAGACGAAAGTAAAAATTCGAGTATACATTTACAAAGCTTGGCAAAGTTTGGTGCGAGATGACAATTTTGGTGCATCTTTTGAAGACCTTACTAGCTTGTTAATCATTGCTCTATGGCAAGTCTAAGCGGGAAAAAAATCATCAAGTATATGAACAGTTTATGAAAAAATTAGAATTTTTTGGTGGAGTGAGGGATTCCCCGTAGTATAGTGGCTAGTGTGCTGGGCTACGACATCGTAGTAAACGAGTTCGAACTCTATTTGTGGTATTAAGTTCACTTTCGGACTAATACCCTTGGGAAATATATGAACCTCCTTATCCTCCAGCTGTTTGTTGAATAGTACTACTGCTGTTTTTCTACAAATATATCTTTGGCATTAAATAACCCATGAAGGTTGATATGTCATTTAAAAAAGTTTCAGTGTTCAAAGTTGAGGCATTCCAGTGTTTTTAACCATTTTACATAATGTCTAAATGAATCAATTAAAAAATGTTAAATGAAATATTCCGTTTTTGGGTTCGGTTTCTTTGATTAATGGCATATCAACTTTCGTGGGTTATTTGATGCTAAAGCCATCCTTGTAAGATAACAGTAGTGATACTATTTAAGCCATAGCTTGGAGGATAAAATAGTTTATACTTTTCTCAAGGTATGAACCTTCTTATCGAAAGTGAACGTAATAGCGTGACAGGAGTTCGAGCTCACTTCAATGTCGCCATCCAGTGTTGTATATCATTGAAGAGACCACAATACCTTTGTTTATAAAAATATATTTATTTTCTTTATTGTCACGAAAGGGCCGAAATGGCTGCAAGTGTATGTGTGTGTGGGTGTGTGTGTGTGAGAGAGAGATGGAGAGAGAGAGAGAGAGAAGAGATTGACGAACGACTCCGAGAGCTATCATTGGCACCGCGTTTACGACAGACATTTAGAGACTTACTTCTTCATGTTCTTTGCCCCACCCCCTCGGCGTGCGTCTACTCGCCGGTTGCTCTCCGAATTTGACCGAATCTATCTGCTTCTGACTGCGAATCTCTTGTCATTATATAATATTCTTAACCCACACACATTTTCCTTCCGGTTCTCAATTCACGTGATTTACTTCTGCTGTTCCTTGTTTACACAGTTTCGATATCCTGTTTACGAAATCCCTAATTAATCAGTCTGTCAAGGTCAATATGTAACCCCAGCCCGTCAACCACTACACCACAGCGACTCCTCCTCTGTGTTTGATGTCAGCTATTGTTAAAGAGACCTCGATTTGGTTGAGAGTCCTGTCAGTGAGGCTTGGGATATGCTAACAGTATTCCTTGCAGAAGGGTAACACCCTCAACCAAGGGAAGTTCTTGGTATTTATTTACCCAACCCCTCCGCAAGAACATGATGTACCACAAGGTCAATTTTTAAGCGGAGTTTAATATGTTTGAGTTCAGTTTTCATTGACTAATTGCAATACTAAGGTTAAAGATCCCAGTCTGCCCCACGTTTTACCCATAGCTAGAGTGAGAATAGTTGGATGCGTATTTCCCCCAAGGATATTAGCAGTATGTGAAATACAAACAGCATCGTCCTGGATTTGAAATCAGATCGCCGTGTCAATTTTCCTACGACTATAACCGTTACACTAGGAGTGCCTCTTTAAATGTAAATGTAAACGTACAACATACGCAATTTCCTGACTTTGAGGTATGAAATAACCGCAGACAGGTTTACATGCCGTTAAAAATCAATCAATCGATTTGGTTGAGTAGCTAAATAACGTTTCGAAGAGAAATGCCACTTTTACAATGAAAACTTTTATTTCAAAAGAATATATTTTCAAAAGAATGGCTTTTATTTCTTCTTTTTTTTTGTTAAGAGAAAATAAAAGGAGACTAGAGAGAGGGAAGAGACAACCGCATACACATACACACATGCACGCATATAGATGCACACTTATACATGAGCACACACATACACACACGTGCCCATACATATACACATGAACATATATACATGAATAAAGCGACAGTCTTACGCTAAAAAAAAAAAAACAATTTGTTTTATATAACAAATACTTATTTTTCAACACCATTTCCTTCTTTGTCAATACACTTAATTTAGTAGTGAATACTGATTTCATAGATTGAACATTATACATTGAAATTCTCTGCTCAAAAATAACAAGGTGCCAGTTTAGAGACGTACTGCTCCAACTTTGTATCATGACATCTTTTTGAAATCTAGGTTAGTCTAGCACAAAGAGTTGGGCTTGACGAAGAACTCTTTCTGGTAAGCGTTGTTGTTCTAAGTCAGTCAGACAACAACGAATATTTTCTACAGAAATCCGAAGAAAAGAGAAGAAAAAACAAGTTAGCTTTTGAAGGAGGCACAAAAGAAAATAAGAAATATATCTTCGATATTCTCCCAAAATTTTTAGCGAATTCTTGAAAATCTTTGCGAATGATCGGTACAAACTGAGAGAGGAACAGAGAGCAGATTTTTCAAGTGAATGCACGAGTCATATTAATTGATCACTTTAAAAGAAAAATTTAAGACAATAATTTTCATTTTATATTGAGAAGGAATAGTTTAGATTTGCTCTTCGTTTTTTTTATGGCTCGGTTAAAGTCGAGATAAAAATATGGTTTAGACTATAACACTTTTAGGATTTGATCTGCAATTTTTTTAAAACGGTTTTTATTTGCTCGATTTATTTTTTATTTGCTCGATTTATTTTTTATTTGCTAGATTTATTTTTAAACTACCGAGTTTTTTGATGAAGAGAAAAATAATGACAACAATAAAACAATGACATGAGTTTTGATACTTGACTCTCTTCCCACGACTGTCTTTATGGTTGTAAATGCTAAAATTGGCAAATCGGGAGTGTCCAAACATTGGGTTGGGGTAGGGATGAAGGGAAATGGGGGAGGGATGTTATAGAGATATTGAAATGTCGTTATTGTGTGGCAGTAAATGTACACTGCAAGTGCAAAAAATAGGTGGAAGTCAATCCGACAATTTGGTAGTCAATTTGATCGATAAACAATCAAATTGCTTACAGGGGAGGGTATTTCTTCTGATTTATTGTTTTGATGACCTGTCAACCAGTCTGGGGTTATTTTATGCCTCTAGGTTAGGGGATTGCGTACAGTGTACGTTTATATTTATATCTTTTGTGTAGTTTCTTTAGAGGTTTTGCACACGGTTGTACGATATCAAGTATTCTTATCTAATACAAATAATTTCCAAACAGATCTATTTGATTCATAGATTGGGATCCTAACATGTACAAGCACTCTGGGTCAGAGTTGACCTAGGCGTATTAGCAATGAAGATATATTCCTCTATCCCCTTATCTTCAGAACTGAGGGGTATCCTCGTGGCGTAATGGTTAAAGCGATGGACTGCGGAATCGTAGTAAGCGAGTTCGTATTCCAGTCGCGCTATTACGTTCACTTTCGGGTAAATACCCTTGGGAAAGGTATGAACCCCCTTATTCTCCCAGCTATGGGTTAAATAGTACTACTACTACTGTTTTTCTCGGAGAATGGCTTTGGCATTAAATAACCTACAAAGGTTGATATGTCATTAAACAAAGAAACCAAACCAATCAGAACTGGAGCCACACCATCAGATGTAGTTTAGTGTCATACTAATACATATTCTAAGCCACGTCGACACCTTTTTCTGCTCTCATTCATATTTAAAATTGCACCATTTTTAGAAAAAAAAACTCCCAGAGATATACAACAATTTATCTTGAAAAAACAACGAAGGATGACTTATTTTCTAAGCTTTGCACGTAGGCCTCGGACTGTTTACAGTATCTGATGTTCTTCAGTGGTTACCCATCTAAGTACTAACCAGGCTCTTCACCGCTTTAGTAATTTACGAAGCTCTTTGCTTCGATGTGGCACAAGGCCGAATGAATGGGGCGCCCAATGAGACTCGAACTCACTTGTGTAGGTTTGCTAGTCTAGCTTGCTAACTGTTACACCACCAGAGGTGCCCAAGGCTCTTCACTGCTTTACTTTGGTGAACGAATGATTCTATTAACTCTTTCGTGGGCTGATATTTTTTTAAACCCTCGTTGAGTGGACGAATTATTTTCAGAAAATTTTCAAAATAGTGGATATGTTTAAACAAGTCCATTAATCATATGTATATATATAAAACAAAAAAACAAAACAAAACATGATATGTGATCAACAATTATGTGTCATAGTACAATAGCATGAACAGAATAAAGTACTCACTTTTAATTATGATATTTTGCAAAACAACTTCTACACAATCCTATACTACGTGGAGGGACCTCCGATTGATTTTTCAAATATTTTAACATTGAATTGGTCAACGATCAGCCAGTAGGAATATGCCTTACATTGAGCTACGGTAAACGACACTGTTGGCAACAAAAATATCACTCTGCCCACGAAAGGGTTAACAAGGAATATCTTCGGAGTCAAAAGAGAAGATAGGACTGAAGAATATATTCTTTATTACCTTCCATGTATTGCCTGTCGATTACCGACGTAGGATAATAGCATAAACATTTGTATATTTAAGGTGATGACATCTTTTGTAAATTCATATCATTTTATGTTTTGTTCAATGCAAATAATCAAAGGAATGCAATGTTAACGAAGTGATTTTCTTAATTCTATGTTTTAATTTCGCCGATATATATTTTTTCGGCAATTGTTATTTGTGATTTTCATAAATTCCTACAACATATTCACTGTCGTCACCAAATAAATTCTTAAAGAATTATTTGGTTTGGTCTGTTTGTTTAATGGCATATCAACCTTCATGTTTATTCTGGCAGAAGAACAGTAGGTGTTCTACTTAACTAGGGAGGTAAAAAGATTCATATCTTTCCCAAGTGTATAAGTCCAAAAGTGAACGTAATAGCGCGACTGGAGTTCGAACTTGCTAACTACGTTGTCGCAGTCCAGCACGTTAACCCCCACTACAAAAAACGTAAAATACAAATAAAAAAAACAAACACAACAAACAATAAAAAATAAAATTAATTAGTTAAAATAAAATTTAACCGATACAGTGTTAAGAGTTTATTTGTATAGAGTTATATGTTATCAAGTATTCCTATCTAATAAAAATAAATTGCACACAGTTGTATGGTTTTATGTATTATTATATTGTATTGTCCTCATACTCAGATTTGTATTTATTATATGTATGTAAGACCCACATCACAATCTATATTATATGTTTATACGTATGTGGGTCTTACACTCCGATCAGCCAGCTCTCGTCTACTCACTTCACCTCCTTTTTTCTTCTGGTTGGTCGTCTGGTCGCCTCGATCACTATGATGTTTCCTTTGTGTAGCCATCTTTGTTCTAATTCGAAGGTTGATATGCTATTAAACAAAGAAGCCAAACTAAATCAAACCAAACTATGATATCGTTTCATGCAATTATTTCTATTTGATAATAATCATTTTTTGTGCGCAGTTTCTGTTAACTAATAACAATCCTTTGTAAACAATTATAGCTTCAAGTAACTATTCGTAATACAAATATTTTACAGTTATATGGTATTAAGTATACTTTTCGGATACAAATAATTTTCAACAGATCTATTTAACATATAAGTGGGACTCTAACAGGTATTCCCTCTCTGGGTCAGAGTGGACCTGGGAATATTGGCTATGAAGGAGTACTTCACACTCGTAAGATCTCCAGAACTTAAGACTAACTATCAGATGAAATAAAGTATCATATTCAGGACGCCCGTTTATTGGTGATGGGGTTCTTACCATGTGTCATGGATACAGTCAGTGTATTCTAACCCCACTGGCAGGGTGGTAAATTTGTGGTTTTACCATTACTGTGTTTTAGTTACATAACACACCGGTCAAATTCTTTTTAAAACTACATTTATTCCAACTCTATTTATTCTACCTACATTTATTTTTATTTTATTTAAAATAAATGAAGTAAAAAAAACTACATTTATTTTTACTACATTTATTCAAACAAAATTCATTTTAACTACATTTATTCAAACAAAATTCATTTTAACTACATTTATTCAAACAAAATTCATTTTAACTACATTTATTCAAACAAAATTCATTTTAACTACATTTATTCAAACAAAATTCATTTTAACTACATTTATTCAAACAAAATTCATTTTAACTACATTTATTTAAACAAAATTCATTTTAACTACATTTATTCAAACAAAATTCATTTTAACTACATTTATTCAAACAAAATTCATTTTAACTACATTTATTCAAACAAAATTCATTTTAACTACATTTATTTAAACAAAATTCATTTTAACTACATTTATTCAAACAAAATTCATTTTAACTACATTTATTCAAACTACATTAATTCAAACAACACTTATTTTGACTCATTTATTTTAACTACATTTATGCAAAGTACATTTATTTTGATTACATTTATTCTAACTACATTTATTCTAACTACATTTATGCAAAGTACATTTATTCAAACAACATTCATTTTAACTACATTTATTCTGACTACATTTATTTTGATTACATTTATTTTAACTACATTTATTTTAACTACATTTATTTTGATTACATTTATTCTTGCTACATTTATTTTAACTACATCTATTCTTATAACATTTATTTTGATTACATTTATTCAAACTACATTTTTTCAAACTACATTTATTTTGATCACATTTATTATTCAAACTACATTTCCTTTGATTATATTTATTCTAATTACATTTATTTTGATTGGATTTATTCAAATTACATTTATTCTAACTACATTTATTCTAACTACATTTATTTTGACTACATTGGTTTTGAATATTTTTATTTAAAAATAAATGTAGTTAACTACATTTATTATATCTACGTGTATCACTTTTGTTCGAACTCATTCCAACAATTACACTCCAATCTCAATCGGTTCGATCATCGACTATGATTCGTTTCTCGTCATCTATCTACCTCGTGGTGTAATGGTTAAAGCGATGGACTGCGGAATCGTAGTACGTGAGTTCGTACTCCAGTCGCGCTATTACGTTCACTTTCGGGTAAATACCCTTGGGAAAGGTATGAACCCCCTTAGCCTCCCAGCTATGGGCTAAATAGTACCACTACTGTTCTTCTTGGAGAATAGATTTGGCATTAAATAACCTACAAAGGTTGATATGCCATTAAACAAAGAAACCAACCAAACCAAACCAAATCGTCATCTATCATTGCTGCTTCTATTGACCCTGACAAAAAAAAAAAATCCGCATTATTTCGTGGTATAATGTTTAACACTCTCATCTGGTAAATCATTTACAATTTCTTTATGAGATCGATTCTAATTAGTTGCTTCATTACTCTAGACTATTTGATAAAACTAAGATTATACAAGGGTCGGCTGAAAAGTTTATCGGTTAACCGAGATACTCTCATAGAATGTGACCAAATGTGTAATAAGAGATATCTGCACCGAGGTCGAAATGATGGAAATGATTCTATATCAGCATCATATGATTACATAGCATTCATAAGCAATATATATATATATATATATATATATATATATATATATATACTTTAGATCAGTTGCCATACCAAAGCTAAAGAGGCGAATCTGCCCTAATCTATCTATCTATCTATCTATCTATCTATCTATGTCTGTTATCAAGTCCTTAGCCTAATGAATCCATAAGAATATCATTGATTAATATATCCTGTCATATTTTAAGAAAAGGATTATGTAATTTTGGGAAAGTCAAGATTTCAGTGGATGAACATTATTCTTCGTAATTTTGTTGATTATCCAAAAGTCGACACAATTGCTTCCTACTTCCTTTTTTTTCTTTCTCCGACTGTCAAATTGAAAAACACTTTCTACTGACTTTTAGAAACATTCCACGACGCCTGCATCTCTCATTTCTCCAATCACTTTTTCCATTAATTTTCACTGACTGAGCAATGTGCGATATGATAGCATTTTTATATGGTCATAACGTCTAGTATTCATTTGCATTTTTAAAATGTCTATTCTGCTTAGGTTTCTATATTTTCCGGAAAAAAGTTCTTATTTTTTCCTTAGTAGATTTAATAATTATAAAAAACGTTTCTTAGGTACTTTAACTAGTTTAAAAGGACCTCAAAAGAATTTTTCATTCTTATAATTTGAGAGTCGCGATCATTTCTGGTGTGAAGGACGTTTAAATTTTCGACGTAAATTTTTGTCTTTCTGAGAAAAACTAGCCGTATGTCTGTTTATATTAATGTTAATTCTAACCATTTCCCGGTTGTCTTTCAGTAGACTGTCCACGAATCCCATCAACAAAACCATCTTTAATAATGCTATTTTAAATCATATAGATGTTCCTGCGAATTCTGAAATAGACTGTATAATTCAACACACAATACAAAATAAAAAGAGCGCCAAATAAAAGAAACAGCAAGATCATTTGATTTAATCCTCCACACCACAATGCTTGCATCAAAACTAATGTGGCTTCAAATTAGTCGATAAGCATTTTAAGTGAATTTTAAAAATAGAGATTTTGTATAGTAGAGAAAGATAACAACGCCGATGTATAAGAATATAGTAAAGTAAAGTTAGCGACCATAGTCGAGGGTGACCCGAAGGCTCCCTTTTCGATAGCTACTACACCAAGGTGTAGGGGAGGGCGCTACTCCATTCCCTGGATTGCTCCACTTTACCCTTGAACCGTACCTTATAATGCTGAGTGTTAAGCAAGGTGGTATCAAGTTCCATTTTTAAAGTCTTTGGTATGACTCGACCTGGGATTGAACCCAGGTCTCCCGGGCCATTGGCGAACACTCTAACCGCTGGGCCAATGTCCCGGTTGTATTAGCCAAAATGTACTGAGAGAAGATCAAGTAAGAGAGGTCGGAGACTGGTGAGATGCACACACACACACACAGAGAGAGAGAGAGAGAGAGAGAGAGAGAGAGAGAGAGAGAGAGAGAGAGAGAGAGAGAGAGGTGCCGAGGAAGAAATATTCAGTGAACCGCTTTCATCTTCATTCTGGGCGGGTCGAAATGTTCCTGGCTATATAATATCCCGGTCGCCCATGGGAATTCTCGTGGTCACAAATCTTTCAGCCTGCCGCCTACGCAACGCACGTGGTCACGCTTCCTTCTTGTATGCTACCCTCGCAATTTACGCGGCATTTCCACCGGGAACACAGGCGTCCTGTTTACTTTAGGTACCAGGTGCATTTCTTGTTATTTTTGTTCCCAGTGTTCAACTTCTGCAGGTGCATCGGGATGTCAAAGGGATCCTCAAGTTGATATCCAACAGAAATTTCTTGAAAGTGAGCTGTTCTTGAACAAAAAAATATATTTAAGCTAATCTTACCCCAAAACACAAAAATCCCCAATGCCAACTGTAATCTTGGTTATAACTGCTGGCCGCACTAAGGACCATTTTTTGAGTTTTTGGTATGACTCGACCTAGGATTGAACTCTGGTCTCCCAGGCCATTGGCGAACACTCTACTCATTAGACCAATGAGACCAATTGTTATATCAAAACCCTGAATGATTAAACAAATGTCGTCACAAATCTAAACTTTTGCAGATTTTGCTCCTGATTAGAGGTTTCAGCGTACGTTTCGTCATTCTTCTCTTTTCTGGTTGCTTTTTATCTCCAATTTTTCTTTTGGAATTCATGTTGACTAACACAATAAAATACTTCCATTTTACTCCTTGAAATTTTCTCTCTTTCCAAATAATCTATTTGTTAAATTGAAACTTGTATTATGTTGTTTCAATATCATTTAGTGCAGTTCCTATTTCTAATTATAAGATAATTTGACTCTATACTGATTTTTAAAATTTTTATCTCTGATGCAATCATTAATTATACTGTGCATCAATTTGATATTAACCCAGTTTGTTTGGTCTTTCTCCTAATCTTTTTTTTTTACGGACCGATAATTTAATAATTTTAGAAAAACCACATTGGTTCGCATTTATTCTCTCCTCCTAATTACTTCCGCTTCAGCACCGTACAGTCATTTTTCCCTACTGTACCGAGTCAGTAATTTTTGGTATTCATCTTTCATCTAGCTGTACATTTTTCCACAAAATATTAATCTGATAATTGTGTTTTCTATTTTATAGACATTTAAAACTATTAGTAATGGAAGAAAGTTTGAAAAGTGAGATTCTAATTTCTTTTAATTTTTATATTGATCTATTAGCCAGTATTTGAGCCCTTTTAATTCATCAAACGCTTTTAAAACTTTGTTCTCCTCTTCTGGAGACCTCGGTTCGAACGGTAGATATTTCGCGTATTTTTCTTATGAATTTCTATTTCTTATAACATTTTACGCGATCATCCTATTTCTTTTCTTTATTGCTTATTATACTCATATATATAATAAATTCTCGAGGTTTACAATTTCCACTACAATTTCATATAATTTTATTCAATTTTCTTTCTAAAACATTTTTTGTTCACTTAGCCTGATCGCTTATCAACGCATTTCTGAGGTGACACCAGCCAAAATCACCAAAACATGTCAACCATTGTTTGAGTGACAGAAAGTCTCCTCAAGTCTCCGGGATTCTTCTCGGTATTCTCACCGATTTCAATAATGCTGTAGTTTGGATGGTCTTGTCTCGTTTCCGATTTCTAACTCTTCAAGCTCCCTTACAAAACCTTTGGGAATCGACCTAAGTTCACCAATTACAATTAATATCACCGTCACCTTCATGTTCAATAGTTTTTTCAGTTCTAAGGAAAGGTTAAAGTACTTGTCTCTCTTTTTGTTTTCTTGGATTTTCACTGTGGTTCGTTTGGACGGCAAAGTCCACAATTCGGCAGGTTCGCTTTATTATTATTTACTCATTAGAGTTTTTCACATCTGCGTTAGCTGATGGTCTTTCACTGGAGTTTCAGTGACAGCAAGTCTCCTCAAGTCTCCAGGACTCTTCTCAGTATTCTGTCAGTTCTCAACAATGCTGTAGTTTGGATGGTCTCCACTCGTCCGCCAATTTCCAAGTCCTCCAGTCGCTTTAATAATCCTTTAGTTACTGTAACAAAAGCACCAATTGGTATAATTGTCACCTTCGTTTTCCATAGTTTTTTTCAATTCCCTAGCAAGGTCCAGGTACTTATCCTTCTTTTCCCATTCTTTCAGTTTTACTCTGTGGTCAGCCGGGACTGCAAAATCGACAATTATTATTATTATTATTATTATTATTATTTGCATAAGCCCAAAAAGATTCCTCTCGCTCATATTCGTCCACACAAAATCTTCATCTCATCCTGTCTTTTGCCAGTTTGACCCATTCTTATTAGGTCACCTCATCGCTTTGGCGGTCGTCCTCTGGTTCTTCGATTGATAACAATTTAATCTTATTAAAAAAAAATTCCAGAATTTTAACATTCACAACCACAAGATATGACTAAGTGCCTTTTTATATTGATTTCATTAAAATTTGCTTGTTCTTAAAATTTTCCTCACCTTCAAAAGCTAAAGATCAAAAGAACATTCTCTGCTCGTACCAATACTGTGAAACACTGAATATTGCGTTTGATGCATTTTCCCGCACAAATTTATTCATACTGTCAAAAATGTAGTCATTGGTATAAAATGTAGTCATTGATATAAAATTAGAAATAAAAGTATTTGCTGCTGATATTAAACTAGTTGTTGCCCAGTCGGCTGGGGCTGTAAAATAAACCGACTGCTTCTCTGCAGGGGAGTAAGAATCACCAACGAGTGTCCTGGATATAACATTAAACAATCCGACAGTGAGGACTCAGTAATGCTGGAGCTTCGGGGAATGCGGAGTGCCCCTTCATTACTATCGCTCCCAGGTCCACTCTGTCCCGAAGTGGTAACACCAGATAGGGTCCTCTCAACAGGTCAAATAAAACTAAACTGTGTATTTATGCTAAACTGAATTGTTTGAAATATAACTGTTTTGACATTTAAACTGTGTACTTGTGCTAAACTGAAATATTTGAAATAGAACTGTTTTGTATGCTAAACTGAATTGTTTGAAATAGAACTGTTTTACTGTATTAAACTAGATTTGGCATTTACAATGGTTGATGTGCCATAAAACCAAACCAAACCAAACTAGTTGTGTGTTTACTCAGTCGGTTGGGGCTGTAAAATACACCGGATTCTTCTCTACGGAGGTGTAAGACCCCGCTACAATGAATATCCTGGTATGACACTAACAATTTGATAGTGAGGTTCCAGCAATGTTGGAGCTTTAGGGAACGCGGTGTACCCCTTCCACTCAGGCCCGGACGGAGAAGTAGCACCTGTGGGTAATATAGAACTAAACTATGAACTTTTGTTAAACTGAATTGCTTGAAATAGGACTATTTTGACATTTAAACTGCGTACTTATACTAAACTGAATTGTTTGAAATGGAACTGTTTTGACATTTAACTGTTTGTAAACAAAAACTATACTTTTATTAAACTGAATTGTTTGAAATTTAATTCTGTCTTAAATGACGCGAAAATGGTTGATACACTGTAAAACAAAACAACCAACCGACTAGTTGTGAGAAAAAAAGTAAGAAACAAAAAAAACCCAAAATACAAAACAAAAAACAAACAAACAAAACAACAAAAAACACGAAAAAAAAAAAACCAAACAAACAAAATAAAAAACAACAACACAAATGGAAGCAATATTTTCATTTGAGGATATATTTGGAAATTAAGATTTAATTGTACATATTGTACAATTGTACTCATACAAAAAATTAGATCAAATAGTTCAACGGTTTTTTGAGCGTTTCCTATCAAAGATCGTAGACAAAAACATACTGAAAATTCCTCGTTTTTGCAAGATTTGGTTTGAATATTTGTGTGAAAATAATGTTAGTATTTAAATCAGGGAATGTTCTTTTATTTTATAAAAATGATATTAATTAAAGAAATGATGACAAATCTTCAAACTGAAAATCTGCCCCCACCATTTTCAGTATCTGCTTCTATAAACTGCTTTTTAACGTTATGAATTAAGCAATAATATTTGAATACCTTAAAAATTGATTTTTTTCTGTTATAAGAGAAAATATAACAAAAAAAAAAAAAAGAAAACTCAAACACTATTTTAATAGAGATTAATATATAGAGTCAAATAGCTTCCTATAAGAGCCCTTAGACAAAAATGCCGTTCTCAATTTCTGACTCAAAACTTTGGCTCTTATGTGTTGATACCTTGCTTCAAAACCATATACAGTTTGTGAAGCTTCCGTTGTTAACTTGACTGCCCGTTCCATGGCCTGAGAATGTGAAGGCAAATCTGGCAAGTCAAGCTTGGTTCAATTTAACAATGATTCTCGAAGTTCATATTCAGAAAAATCTTCCATCATTGGTGGTTCAAAAATGCCACATAATGTTAAATCTATTAATTGTGTCCAATGTGTGGCATTAAAATTAATAGTTAGTATTCTTTTTAACCTTTTCCTGGTTGACTCCTCACTCCTGAAATAATATAAAAATTAATTAATTGAATTATTAAAAAATTCCAATCTTTACTGCTTTAATAATTATGGTGAAATTAGATAAAATCTTTATAAATGATTCTATAAATTGGAATAATTGAGTCGGTGATATATGAATAAATATTTACTTACCTAATGGCCAAAATTCTTTTTAAAGCTTCATACAGGAGTCTTTGGTCACAACTGAGATCATGTATTTCATCAATGTTCAAAATTGAATCCCGAGGTCTACTAATAGTGGAAAATTATATTTGGGGTAAATCATGAATGCTGTAGGGCCTTTTGCGCAACCATCTATATTTTTAAAAAGGACTCTGAAAGGTAGTTCATTATGGTGCAGAGAGGAACCAATTGTGTGAAGATTAAAAATTTTTTTTTCTTCTAAAATTGCAACCATTCCACTCCTACAACCTGTGTTGGCATTAGTGTTGTCAACAAGGATAGCCTTGACAGTGTTCTCACTGTTGAATTCATGCAAAACATCCACCACTTTCTTTGCATGAACAGCACCTGTTGCACCAATATTAGGATGAACTCTGTGTCAGATATTTACTTTCATATGGTGTCTCCTTTATAAAAGTTAAATGGCGTTCTGGTCCCTTAATTTTTTTTCATAGTTTTCTGTCCATTTTCCTCCACAAATTTTCTTATACAGAAATGTGTCCTTATCCATTCTCCCATCAACTGCAATACATATAAGATTTTCCATACTTTGATCATGTTTTTGCTGGGCAGTTGTTTTCACTTTAGTCTTTGCCCTGTCAACTTCACATTTATCAATAATAATATCGTTTATATCAATACTGGGTATAAGAAGGCCTGTAGCCTTCAAATCCAAGAGCAAGGCATTGGCAAGGCTGGCTCCCAGATTAGAAGATATGTCTCCCCTGACTAACTCTGGAGTATATCTTGGAAATTTGATAAGGCTATAATGCCCTTTTGGATGACTATTTGGCTGCTAATATTCTTCTTCTGGTTCTTCACTTAGAGAAGATGAGTAGGAGGAGGAAAAAAATTACCCTGGAGATTTGATGTTGAAGCTGTTGGTGCTGAATGTAAATTTTTTTTGACCCCTCTCTTTCCTTTTCACTTTTTTTTATAGCACTTTTATCTACCGTATCTAGCACGTTAACAGTTTTTTAATGAATAAACACTAACTTTAAAAATATAAACAAATCAGAATAATTATATAAGTTGTATTTTTTAAAAGTTAAGTCTATTTTAATCATAAATTCAAGAGATAATCGTGATAATTAAAATCGTAAACAGTAAGCAAAGGGAAAACAATCGTTTAGGGGGAGGTAATTTCAACAGGTGAATACCACAAAAAATATACAATAAATAAAACGACATATGTAAATAGTTATTCGTATATTAAATTAAATATTATAGTGATTTTATTCCTTTTAATTTTCATGTTTTCATTTAATTTCTAAAGAAAAGGAATACTAAACTTAGAAATATTTATAATTAAGTGTATTGTATTACTTTATTTTTGTTAAAACTCGGGTTTTATTTAAGCGAAGCGTGTTGCCGGTGACATCTATACCGTGAAAAAAATGCCAATTTATTTGGTCTTTAAGTTTGATTCCTTAAATAAATACAAATTTTTGAAGAAAGATATTTCTTGTGGTAACTTTTGACATTATTTTGCAACTTTCTTTGAATGCCTTTTTTTTACAGCCAGGAGTTCGGAAATGGAAATCTTCACCCCTGGATAAAGACAAGTAAAGCCAGTTTGCTGCGAGAAAGGATAGAAGATAGAAACTTGGAAGGACAGATAGATGGACCACAGATACAGAGATAGACCGAGAGAACTGATACAGAAGAGATAGGGAGGGACCAGAGAATGGAGAATTGAGACAGACAGACATACAGATAGGTTGAGAAGACCAGAACTGATATAGAGACCCGAAAATCTCGCTGTGAGCTTTAGTTTTTAGTTAAGGGAAGTAAGTTGTCCCAAACAGTCATTTTGTCACACAAACTTTATTCTCTCTTTAAACAACATTTACTCAACTTTTTGTTGTCTTCGCCATGTTCTTTTTTGTGGATCTGTCTCGACCTGCAAACACAACGTGAGATAAGATTTTCATTCTGCAAAGTGCATGGCCCGATTCGTATTATCACATGGCAACCGGCTTAGGAGAAGGAAAAATCAGAATTCAAACCTACTAAACTCAGCTTAAAAATGTTTTGAATAGATATATATATGTAGATTCAACCTATTCTTGAAGTTTACTTTCTTATTTATTTTAACTTTGGAAATATCTGTGATAAAGTACAAATCTTAATTCTTATGAATAATTCTTAAAAATTACTATTACTGATTATGAATATACCAATGTATCTAGTCTGTCACTAATTATTATATTTTTATAAATAAAATTTCTGAACGTTTCATTCTTTAATTTGGGTTGATTTTCTTGGACTTTGATTTTTTATGATTTTCAAAAAAGAAAAAAAGAATATTGAAATATTTCTATATTAAACGCCGTACAATTTATTTTTTTATAGAACAATCTAAATTTTATTTGGGATTTGGCATAGTTTTTGTCATACATTTCAGTCGATCTATTTTCGGACTTTTTTCATTTCTATGTCATCTTCAGAAACCTTCAGGGAATCTATAAATATATTTTGAGGAGTGTTCTGGGTTTGACATTAAACTGCATTTGATGGTGATACCCCAGTTCTATAGCTTTGGGAAATGTGAGGTACCCCTTTATTGTCATTAATAACAGGTCTATTCTGACTGGAGTGGTAGTATCCATCTATGGGCCAAAAAGAATGTTTTAAATCATTTACTTAAGATTTGGTTTGGTATCTTTGTTTAATAGCATATTAATCTTCGAGGGTTATTTAATGCCAAAGCCATCCTTCTAGAAGAACAGCAGCGATGCTATTAAACCCATAACTGGGAGGATAAGGGGGTTCATACCTTTCCCAAAGGTATTTGTCCGAAAGTGAACGTAATAGCGCGACTTGAGTTCGAACTCACAACGATTCTGCAGTTCAGCGCTTTAACCATTACACCACGAGGACACCCCATCATTTATTAAGGATAATGACTAATTATTTGGAACAATACAGCTGTGAGTAAATTATAAGTATTAGATCGAAATAATTGCTAAATAGATTTATTAATGTTAAATTGCAATATTTGAAACCATTCAAGTGTGTGCAAATAAATGATTAATAGTAAATAGAGTTGTTGGTGTTAGACATAAAAACAACAAAAACTGGAGAACAGAGATGTGAAGAAACAATAAATGTATGGAGGTTTCAAGAGACAAACTGACGAAATCACATGAGAAAACCGGGATATACCGAAGAAATTTGTTTTCTAAGGACATTAAGATTTGATCATACTCCTAATGAGTAGAGTATTCGCCAATGGGGCGTGAGACCGAGGTTCAATCCCTGGTCGAGTCATACCAAAGACTTGAAAAATAATACTTGATGCCGTCTTGTTTAACACTCAGCATTATAAGGTAAGGATCAAGGGTAAAGTGGAGGAATCCAGGGAAAGGAGTAGTGCCCCCCCCACACCTTGATGTAGTAGCTATTGAAAAGGGAGCCACTGGGTCACCCTCGACTAAGGTCGCCAACTTTACTTTACTACTAAATTGTATACCCAAATCAACCAAAATGAACCTGTAATGATGATAATAAAACTATTTAGGAATGAACATAATTTTTTAGCTTTATGGCAAAAATAAGTCTCACGGTATTTTCTCTTTTGTCTTTCAAATTTGATTAGGAAGATTATTGTTCGATAACACCGATATATGGATGTCTAAATTGATTTTTCGTTCAGACACAATAGCAATTGATAACAACTGATAACAACAACCACAACAACTGATAACAACAATAACTGATAATAACAGCACAATTAATTATAGCAGCAGCAGCAGCAGCAGCAGCTACAACAACTAGTACTGCTGTTACTGCTGCTGCTGCTAATAATAATAATAATAATACAAAGCAACCAGTAACAATATTGGCAAAATACGATCTGACAGAAAACAATAAAAACTAGGAAACAGAAACAGGAAGAAAAACAAATGTATGGAGATTTAAAGAGACAAACTGATGAAATCGCACACGAGAAAACCTGGACATGGCTAAGAAAGAGAAACCTTCATAGAGAAAGTGAATCTCTTCTAATAGCAGCTCGAAACAACACCTTAAGAATCCATTATATAAATGCAAAAATTGATAATAGCAAATGTAGATTATATTGAGAAAAGGATGAAACGGTTAATCATATAATAAACTGATGCAGTAAACTAGTTCAAAAGAGGTACAACACTAGGCATGATTGGGTGGGAAAGATGATCCACTGGGAATTGTGCAAGAAATTAAAATTTGACCATACTATCAAATGGTATATGCACAACCTAGAATCATTCCTGGACAATGAGGCGCATAAAATTCTTTGGGATTTTGAGATCCTGACAAATCACATAGTTTTAGTTTAAAGAAAAAAGAAAAAAAGAAAGAGAATTTGCCCTCTTGTGGATTTTGTTGTTCCAGTGGACCACAAAGTAAAAATAAAAGAAAACTAAGAGAGACTAATACTTGGATCTTGACAGAGAACTGAAAAATTTGTGGAATAAGAGGGTCAAGGTAATATCAGTTGTAGTTGGTGTACTCGGACCGGTACTCAGGAGTCTGGAAAATGGACTGGAGGAACTGGGAGAATCGAAACCATCCAGATTACAGCATTGCTGAGATCGGCTAGATTACTGCGAAGAGTCCTGAAGACCTGATGAGACTCAGATTTCAGTGAAAGCCAACAATTCTAACGCTGGTGTGAAAAACTCGCAATAATAATAATAATAATAATAATAATATACCCTAATGGATGACAAAGAAACAGAATACGCCAATGGATGACAAAAGGAAAGACCACCCTGATCCAAAATGATCGCAAAAAAAGGAATCGTCCCAACAACTACAGACCCATAACGGGTCTACCGATGATGTGGAAAACACTAACGGCACAAACAAGGGAGAAGATATACGATTCACTGATAAGCCACGGACTGTTCCCCAAGGAACAGAAGGGATGCCGCAAGTGCACCAGCGCTGCAGGAGAGCTACTATACATTGATCAACACATCCTCAAGGAGAGAAAGACGAGACGGAAAAATCTAGCTATGGCGTGGATTGACAAGAAAAAAGGCATATGATATGGTCCCCCATGGCTGGATAATATACTATCAAAATTTATTGCTGGTGAAGTCATAAAGTTTATTGAGAATACCATGGAAAATTGGATAGTTGAACTGACCGCAGGAGGAAAAAGCTTAACTGAGGTAAAAATCTAGCGAGGGATCTTCCAGGAAGATGCGCTATCACCATTACTATTTGTAATAGCGATCGATGATGCCACTCAATCACATACTTAAGAAATGCACGGGGAGATAGAAACTTGCTTAATTGCAAGAAAAAATCAACCACCAAATGTACATGGACGACATCAAACTGTTGCTAAGATTGAGAAAGAATTGGAAACCCTTATACAGGAATTGAGAATATACAGAAAAATGTGCCATACTAATAAGGAAAAGCGGAAAACAACATAGGACAGAAGGAATAAAACAACCAAATCAAGGAAAAATCAGAACACTCGCAGAAAAGGAAACGTATAAATACTTGGGAACACTACTAAACATGTGGAGATGAAAAAAAAAGAAGAAAAAGAATACCTCTGGAGAACGAGAAAACTACTTGAAATCAAACTACATAGCAGGGATCTCTTCAAAGAGACAAATACTTGGGCTGTCCCCCTCGTAAGATACTCGGGACCATTCTTAAAGTGGACGAGAGAAGAACTCCAATAAATGGACTAGAGAATAAGGAAACTCATAACGTAGATAGACTGTATGTGCCAAGAAAAAGGAGGAAGAGGCCTTACCAGCATTGAAGATAACGTCAACGCATCGATACAATAACTAAAAGACTACATAAAAAAGCGCGTGGGAAGACTGATTACAGCCACCAGAAACAATACAGACAACACAAACATCAACTGAACAAAAATAATCAGAAAATAAAAATCGGAAGAAAAACAAATGTATGGACATTTCAAGCGACAGACAAGCGAAATCTCACACGAGAAAACTTGGACATGGCTAAGAAAGGGAAACCTTTAGAGAGAAACTGAATCTCTTCTGATAGCAGCACGAAACACCATAAGAACTCTGTCAATGCAAGACAAGAAAAGACATGACGCAACAAAATAGCAGATGTAAACTATGTAGTGATAGACACGAAACGCTCAATTACATAATAAGCGAATGCAGCAAACCAGTGCAAAGAGAGGATAGGACTAGACACGACTAGTGGGGTGGGGGTGTTGAACAAGAAGTTTAAATTTGACCATATGAACAAATGGTGTATGCACAACCCAGAATCTATCCTAGAAAATGAGACGCACAAAATTCTCTAGGATTTTGAGATAAAAATGGATAATCTAATATCGGCCAGACGTCTAGACCTACTGATAGTCAACAAAAAAATAGTGAATAGTGGACTTTGCCGTTCTGGCTGACCACAGAGTAAAACTGAAGGAAAGCGAAAAGAGAGATAAATAACTCGACCTAACTTGAGGATTAAAAAAGTCATAGAACACGAAAATGAATGTGATATCAATTGAAATTAGCGCGCTCGGTACAGTTACCAAAAGATTTATACAGGGACTGGAGGATTTGGAAATAAGAGTGCTAGTGGAGATCATCCAAGCTACAGCGTTGTTGAGATCAGCCAGAATTCTAAGAAAAGTCCTGAAGACCTGAGGATATTTGCTGTCTCTCAAACTCCAGTGAAAAACCATCAGCTAACGCTGGTGTGAAGAACTCTCAATTGAGTATAATAATAATAATAATAATAATAATAATAATAATAATAATGGATATTTCAAGCAAAAAACTAAGGAAATTGCACAAGTGATGACCTGGATATGGTTAAGAATGGGAAATCTTAAAAGAGAAACTGTATCTCTTTTCATAGCGGTACAAAATAAAACCTATTATAAGGCAGAAGTTGATAATACGCTGAAGAACAGCAAATAGAGGTGATGTGGTGATTAGAGTGGAGCATGTAGCCATCTATTTTTTCCTCTGGTTAATGACACATCAACTTTCGTGGGTTATTTAATGCCAAAGCTATCCTTGAAGAACAGCAATAATACCATTTAACATATAGCTGGGAGGATAAGGGAGATCATACCTTTACCGAGTGTATTAGTCTGAAAGTGAACGTAATAGCATGACTTGAGTTCGAACTCGTTCACTTCGAGGCCGCAGTCCAGTAATTTAGCCATTACACTTCGGGGACTCCCCTATAATCACGGTATAAACGAATACAGCAAACTGGTACATTCGGGTGTGCAATTTCCTTTATTAATCATTTGAAGTATCCATACATTATTATTATTATTATCATTATCATTATTTACTTTGAAGGTTTCTGTTCCCTTAGTTGTCTTTTTGTCATTTTTACTGTATCTCTGGATTTTCCGATCAATCCTGCTTAATGTAGTCTTTAAAACCTTTAAACACTGGATACCAATCTTAATACTAAGCAGTATTTTTTCGTTCGTTTTCTCGTATTTTCTAACAAAGCCCTGCCTTTGATGCATGGCTTTCTGCACTGTCACGAACATCCTTGTTATTTGATCTGCATTTCTGCATTCTTTTCTGTCATTGATACGACGAAAAGCACTGGCTACAAAGAATCTCTTTGGTAAATGGCTCTTCCGCAACTGAACTCAGCTAAGGATTGTCTTCTTGTTCTTCGTGCTCTCCAAGTTTACATTGCATTTGTTTTGAATGAAAGTTAAAGCCAAAAGGACGATTTAGCTATAGTTTTGATTGACTACAAACAGCTGACATGATACTTTACCTTAATTAATTAGAATGCATATGTTGAAAATAAAACTGAAATTGGTTTCATATCAATAATAGAAGCATTGTATTGTTTGTACTAAAGTGTTTTTTTACTACACTTGCCACTTCGAATCTCTCTTGGGACATGAATGTTTATGCATATGACCAGCTGAGGGGGTATCTATGGCGTCATGGCTAATGGACTGTGATATCGTGATAAGATACGAGGATCATTAAATAGGTTTTCAGACTTTTTTCGTGTGGGCACTTTTATTAATAGTACACACATGAAACTCTAGTTCCTTTCGAAGTAATCTCCTCTGGCTGCAATGCACTTGTTGTACCGTTCCAACAACCTTTGGAAGGCCCCATGGAAGTCCTCTTGTGTGAGCGTGTCAATGACCTTTGTTACATCCACTTTCATCTCCCCAATTGTCTCATAAGGACAGCCTCTGAGCTTAGGAAATAAGCAAAAGTCACCGGGAGCAAGGTCTGGACTATAGGGAAGCTGAGGAAGTGTCTTGATGCTCATCTTGGTCAAATAGTCTGTGATAAGGAGGGAGTTATGGAATGGTGCATTGTCCTGGCCTCTTCACAAGGAATCTCTTCCTGAACTACCTTTAAAACCTCAGCATAGTAACCCTAACCCTAACCCTTTGGCCAATCAACTTTGGTGTATTGACTTCCTTACTCCTCCCACACCTCTCATCCTCCCTCACAGACTCCGTGCCTTCCTTGAATCTCTTATGCCACTCAAAAACTGATGCTTGATTCATGCAAGATGGTCGAAAAGCAGTCTGAAGCATTCCATAGATTTCTGTGTCATTTTTTCCAAGTTTAAAACAGAATTTTATTGCATATCATTCTTCTAAAGTGTCCTCACGTCCAGATTGCATTTTTGAAATTCACCAGCTGTGACAATCAGGCTTTAGTAGGGTGTATTCCAATTGCTGCTGTAGCTGTTCATTTGAACTTGAAATCATAAGAATTGATCAGTCATCTCATAAGATGTATAGTAATAACATACTAAATTTTCAAGAGTCTACGACAATTTTAAATGCCTGTACAAAAAAGTCTGGAAACTTATTGAATGCACCACGTAGTTCAAACTCCAGTTGCGCTATTACGTTCTCTTTTGAGCTTATACTCTTGGGTAAGGTACGAACCCCTTAACTTTCAGCTATTCGTTAGATAATACCACTTCTGTCCTTCTACTATTATATCTTTGGCATTAAATAACCCATGAAGGTTGATATGCCATTAAACGAAAGAAACCAAACCAAGTATATGACCATTTGGACTTAAGAAATTTATCAATTTTACTTTCATTAATTTTATTTTCATTATCATAAAGTAAACTATTTTTAGAATACTTTACATTAGAAATAAAAGCGTTTTTACAAAACGAAAGTTTTCATCCTGTCAGTGAGGTTTAGAATACGTTAACTGTAGCCCCTGCAGAGAATGTAAGACCCCCTCCATGGGTAGGATCCTAAACTGCATCTGATAGTTAGGCTTCAGTTCTTGAGCTCTGAGGAGTGTGGAGTATTCATTCATCACAATTTCTAACAGGTTCACTTTGACTTGGTATCACCTGTTATAGTCCTACCAATGAATCAAATAGATCTGTTTAAAAACATTCACATTCTAAAAGAACACGTATAAAAGAAAAGAAAAAAAAAAACTCTTAAGAAACTACGTAAACATATGAACATTCAATCAAACAATTCTATAACCTCTAGGCATAAAAATAACCCTAGACGTGTTGACATGCCATTAAAATTAATCAATTACTTTTTTCGGAAACAATTATCGTGTAACATAACCAACATTGAATCATTTAAAAAAAAATATTTTGCTGATTTTCTTACCGATTGGAAATACATCGATTTGTTTTTCTGTATGTATGTATGGATGATATCTTCTGCTCTAGTAAACGTTGTATAGGATTTGTTTTTCGAAGACATTTTTAGAACAGGAGTAAATGAAAACGAACCAAATAAAATCGGAAAGATATTTGAGAATAATTTTGATGAAAATGAAATGACCGAATTGAAAAAGTTTTAAAAAGAAAGGTAAAATATATTGTCAAAAAGCGAAAAAGAGTGAGAAGAAATGAAATAGTAGGGAATGTGTGAGTATCTGTGTGTCTTTGTGTGTGTGTGTGTGTGCGTGTATGTGTGTGTGTGTGTGTGAGAGAGAGAGAGAGAGAGAGAGAGAGAGAGAGAGAGAGAGAGAGACGATACTTGATTTTTTTTTTATCTAATATCAATCGAGAAAATAAAATGCGAAATATCGTTCGGGCCAATTTAGAGTTTACGTTGGTTTGATTTCTTTGTTTAATGACATATCAACCTTCGTGAGTTATTTAAAGCCAAAGCTATCCTTGTAGTGGCACTATTTAATCCATAGCTGGTAGTGGTATGAGTATGTTCATTATATTATATTAGTCTGATCGTGAAAGCAATTACATTCGAACTCGGTTACTACGATGTCGTATTCCAACACATTTGTTACTACACTATAGAGACCCCCTCCCCACTTTAAGTTGGATGGCATCAAAAGATATTTTTTTTATTAAATCGCTGTTTATTATTAAGCTGTATGACAAAAATAAATTGGCTCCTATTTTCCTATAAGAACCTTTATTGAACGATCTGAACAATAAGAAAAAAATTTAAGTTTGAGGAGTTTGTCGATGGCCACCTTTAAAGATTTTACTTTTTCAGATATATCAAACCAGATATGTTCTCTTCTGAAATATCCATCAGAGTTATATCGAAGATACGAAGAAAATCAGGTGTTTTAGAACCTTTTTTTATTTTATGATCAAAAAAGTTTTTTTTCTATTTATCCTCAAGCTTCGTCGTAAAGAAAAAAGTACTATTTTTTGTCCAAATATCACTGTGAACTTTTGAAAAACTCCCTCCAATCTATCTATCTATCTATCTATCTATCTAAATAAAAAAAGAATAATTGTTCGAATAAAACAATGTATAATGATAATTCCTAAAAAAAAAAAAAAAAATCAGAAGTTAATAAAACGTTTCGAATCCTTGGTGATAACCACTGTGAAACCATCTGTAACAAGAGTTGGAAAGGCTTCAAAATTTCACCAACTGATGTCCATTGGGACAATGACTTAGTGCATATAGGAAATCTCAATTTTCAATAGTTGCAATTACATAGTGGTTGTGAGTTCAAATTCTAGATCATTTAACAATAAATCTTGAGATGGTCGGGAGTTGATTACACTGATGAAACGATATATATATATATATAGTCATCTACAGACAGACCGTTTCATTGTGTTACAACTCTTCAGGGTGGCTAGACACGCAGGACGCTTCAAGCTGGAATCGAAACCTGTTTAACTTTACGCTAAATTTGATATCATACCTCTCAGCCAATTCGACGACCTACGCGAACTTGGGAAATTAACGCATTTTGTAATAGCTTTCGTTTGTTTATATTTTGCTTTATCAGATACTGGAGTGCTCAATTTGTTAGAAGATCTTTGCATTTCGCTGGTGGAAGCCGTTAATTCTTACGTCCGAGTGCTCAACCCCTGGGAGGGGAGCGTATATATTGTCATCCACAGACTTTTTCGTAGTATCACAATTCTTCAGTGTGGCTAGATACGCTGGATGCTTCAAGCTGGGATCGAAACCCGCCAAATTTCACGCTAGACTTGATATCTTACCACTCAGCCAAATATATCCTCTGTTATTTCTGGTATAAACTTGATTGTCACTGACATAATTCTCTGAAGAGAAGTGACTGAAACATTGGGTTCCCTTTTTTAAAAATTTTAAAATATTTTAATCATTTTAAAAATATTTCATTATGCACATACTTTTAAAAACAATGCTTGAATTCTGTACCTATCACAATATCTTTATATAAATATATATATTTATGCAACATTTTATCTTTTAAACATGCTCGATTAAATAGAGCAGACACTTCATGTGTGTCTATTTTTTCTTTGATTCTGGATGGAATAAATTCAGGAAGGCGCCTTATTTTTCCTAAGTACATTCAGTCCCAACTGGAGCCATCTTGGGTGGAGCGAATAACGAAATTACAAACACAATATCAAGTTATATAAATTTGTAAAGAGAGTAGGAGGAAGAACAAGTAGGAGGCGGAATTTTCGAAAAAAAGAAAAGAATTTTATTTGAGGTAAGAGGAAGAATTATCTGGAAAAGTGTCAAAGTCATTTTAGAATACTACGCATTCCATCCAGAAGTCAAACGACTCTGACTAAGACTTCGAAGGATCAAAGACAAAATGAGCAGACACAAAGAGTCTGTCCTATTTTATCACACACAGACAGGTGTATATATATATATATATATATAGAGAGAGAGAGAGAGAGAGTGAGAGAGTAGATGGGGAACCAGTCAAATGACAAAGCCATGGAGAAGGCAATTCTTCAAGGATAAGATAACTCCAAAATCTGAACCGGAGAAGCAAGCTCCAGCATCAAACTTCTACTGACTTGTGTGAGAAAAGTGATGATAGCCTGAAATAAATCCTGCAGTTTGTATAGTAACCAATTATCTTACTATGCTTGTCACTGTAGCTATGTAGACCGAGAGAGAGAGAGAGAGAGAGAGAGAGAGAGAGAGAGAGAGAGAGAGAGAGAGGCATTAGTGTTGTAAATGTGTATGTCAATCTAATGCAAGGACGTATGGGGTCGCTAGTGATGTAATAATTATCGTTGTAGAAAATAAACACGGCGACCCGAGTTCAAATCCTGGACGATGTTGTTTGTGTTTCACGTAGCGATAATACATTTTGGAAAAGTATGCATCTAATTATTCTCCCTCCAGCTGTGGGTAAATTTAAACTGTGTTATTTAACGTTGGTAAGGCAACTGGTCAAGGAGAAAGAAAACTCTATTAAAACGTACATTTTCATACAAACTCTACTACTCTAAGCCACGTCGGCTGGGGCTGTAAAATACACCGACTGTAAGACTCCCCCCCGAATGAGAGTCCTGGATATAACACTAAAAAATCTGATGATGAGAGTCCAGTGATACTGGGGCTTTGGGGAATGCGGAGCACTCTTTCATTACCATTGCTCCCAGGTCCACTCTGGCCCGGCGTGGTAGCACTGTTTGACTAAACTGAATAGGTTGAAATAGAAATGTTTTTTACAATTAAACTTTACTTACATTTAAACTGTGTACTTATCCCAAACTGAATCGTTTGAAATAGAACTATTTTCATGAAAAATGGATTTGGCGTTAAATAACCTACAAAAGTTGATATGGCATAAAATCCAACCAACCAACCAACCTACAGCCCCAGCTGTAGAATTATTTGTGTTAGATAGCATTACATGAAACCATCTAACTGTGTGCAAACAAATGAGAATAATGCTACCTACAAACTATTCGTTTACAAATCATATATTTAATATATATATGCATAAACAGGATTTGGTATTAAATAACCTAGAAGAGTTGATATGACATAAAACATAACCAACTAACCAACCTGATTCGGCATAAAATAACCTTAGAAAGGTTGACATGCCGTAAAAACAATCAACCAAACAACCGATCAATTCAAACCTGTTAAAGAAAACGTAAAGTTGGCGGCCTTAGTCGGGGGTGACCCAAGGCTCACTTTTCAATTACTGCTACACCGAGGTGTAGGGGAGGGTGCTACTCTATTCCTGAGATTGCTCCACTCTACCCTTGATCCTTAATGCTGAGTGATAAGCAAGGCGGGATGAAGTATAATTTTTTGAGTCTTTGGTATGACTCGACGTGGGATTTAATCTCGGTCTCCCGGACCATTGGCGAACACTCTACTCATTAAAAAAAAACCCTGATAAACTCTGCTAAAAAATCAACCTTCTGTCACATCCAGCTCATTTGGAGGGGTTGGTCAATAAATATGATCCAACGAGGTACAGATATCTTTTTATGTTATTATCTTACACATATTGTATATTTTTTACATATTAAACAGCTTGTTTGAATTGTAATTTTGGTGGTAAGAACTGCTATCACCAGTAAAATTGTGACGGTCATCATCATCATCTATCTATATATATATGTGATATTTGTGTGTGTTTGAGTTAGTGTGCATCTATCTATCTATCTATCTATCTATCTATGCGCTTGCGTCTGTGCTCGCGCGTGTGTGTGCAAATCTTATTAATAGCAAAAATTCGATTAGTCATTTTTCTATGGTGATTAAGAAAACTGAATGAGTGCTGCCTAGATACATATTAAACTCTCAAGCAAAAAAGGAAACCCATATATATATATATATATATACACACACACACTCACACACCTATATATATATATATATAGCAGAGACGAGAAGACAGTTCAGAATCAATCAATAAGCCAGAGAGTGGAACCTTGGTTATCGAATGACTCTGAAGTCGAACAATTCAGAGTTCGACCAAAAAAAATGGGTTAAAAATGCCTTTGTGATCGAACAAATTTTCGGAGTTTGCGACACACGAGTCGAGCCGATGAAAACGAAACGCGCGAATGATTGTCGAGACAAACCGAAAATGGCCGAACGGCTGACTGAGTCTACCTGAGCATCTACAGTTAGTATCAGTCCGAGCAGGTCCGAGTTGATCTCCCATTGAACGAGTGTCTGATTTTGTGTTTGTGTAAATTCTTCGCTTCTTTGGTGTTGATTACTTTAACCCTTTGTCATAGATCCCATGAAATGCAACAGTAATACTACCGGAAAGGTAAAGAGGAAAGTTGTGAGAACAACGATAGAAGTGAAGAAAGAGATAATCGCCAAGTTTGAGAATTGAGTTCGAGTCTATGATCTCCCAACCCAATACGTCATTGTGAATTTTCGACTTTTCTGTAGAATAAAGACGCGATAAAGGCAGTTGATATTGCTAAAGGAGTGACAAGTATTATTAACTGGCAAAGGCCTCAGATAATGGGCAAAGTCGAGAAACTACTGCTAAATATTTATAAAAGAAAAAGAAATGGCCGGTGATAATATTAGCGAAGGTGTAATTTGAGAAAAAGCACTTGAAATTTACAAAAATCTAAACGAAACTCTTGGTACAAGTTCCAAAGGTGAAAGTGCGTTCACTTTCAAAGCAAGTAGAGGCTTGTTCGAAAAATTTAAACTCCGAAGTGGTATGCATAGTACTATAAGGCCTAGGGATGTAGCTAAAAAATATGTTGCTAAGTTTAAAGAATATGTTAATGCAGGAGATTTTCTTACCCAACAAGTGTTTATCTGAGACGAAACTGGCTTATTTTGGAAAAAAAAAATGCCAAGCAAGACTTACATCACTAAGGAAGAAAAAGCATTGCCTGGATACAAGCACATGAAGGCACGTAAATAGGTATTCATCTGATGGCCAAGAACGTATAAATTGTATAAGAAATAGTGTAAAGATTACACTATTTCTTTGGGGAAATATTTTTTCAGTTTTCGAACAAATTAAATAATTGAACATAGTTTTGGAACGAATTATATTCGACAACCGAGTTTCCACTGTAATAAGAAGTCGTCATCTAAAAAGTTAGTCAAACATTCTTGATTCTTTCACCACTCACTCAAAATTCATGATCGTAGATAAGGACTACTAGATAAATTCAATTTTCAAAAAGAATTAGGAAGTGGGGGGGGTGCTCCTGCGCCATCGAACTCCAGTCATACTATTACATTCACTAATATCTTTGGGAATGATATGAATTCTTCTATCCTTTCTGACCCAGTCGGCTGGGGCTGTAGAATACAGATTTCTCTGCAAAGGGGTAAGACTCCCTCAACGAGTGTCCTGGATGTGACACTAAGCAATCTGATGGTGAGGCTCCAGTAAAACTGGAGCTTTGGGGAATGCGGAGTACCCCTCTATTGCCATCTCTCCCAAGTCTACTCTGTCCCGGAGTGGTAACACCTGATAAGGTCCTATCTATGGGTCAAATAAAACTAGACTGCGTACTTATGCTAAACTGAACTGTTTGAAATAGAACTGTTTTGGTTTTTAAACTGATTACTTATGCTAAACTGAATTGTTTGAAAGGGAACTGTTTCTATGTATAAATTGGATTTGGCATTAAATAACCTATAATGGTTGATACGCCATAAAACCAACCAACCAACCAACCAACCAACCTATCCCTCCAACTAGAGACTAACTAGCACTACTACTGCTCTTCTACTTAGATGCCTTTGGCATTAAATGATCTACGAAAGTTGATATGCCATTAAAAAACCAACAAAAAAACAAAAACAAAAAACAAACCCATGGGCACAACAACAAAGTCACGTGCCAAGAGGTAACTGCTGGTGCCCTTGTTATCTAAATGGTGGGGATGTACTGACCAGCGGACCGAATGGCCTCGGCTCGTAAAATACTTTCTTGTGATTTAAGAATACAAGAAAGAACCTAACATTTTACTCGTCAGAATCTCTTTGTAAATATCACCGTCTCATCAGGAAATTTGAAACAATATTGCTCTGTTAAAAGTTTCTGGTTGATGAAGAAAAAAAAAACCCAAGCATATGGCGAAGTAGAAAGGGTTATCTGTCCTTGATATGAAATAAAAACAAGATTTATTTATTTTATTCAAATATATCTAATAATAAATGACACGGGTCTCCTGAAATCTTTTAGGAAAATTAACAACTTTGGCGATTTTTACACTCAACTATAGCATTAAAGAGATTGGGCAGTATCTTCAAGATAAGCGGCGACTGCAGCAACTCTAATGACTTTTAAGATTTTCACTTTAATTTAGATATCTTTTACACACACACACACACACACACACACACACACACACACACACACACACACACACAACATATATGTGCACAAACACATACACGTATGCGCGCGCGCGCACGTGCACGCACACACACACACACACACACACACGCGCGCGCGCCTGCGAACTTGCATACGTGTATGCATTTTCGCTAATGTAAAAAAGGATGACCCTATTTTTTTTTTCAAAATGCGGCATGAATAAAAGCAAATTAATCGTAATAAAAATGGTTCCTTGAAGCTATAATTATTTTCAAATTATTTTCAAATTATCATTTGATTATTGTTAAATTATTAATTTAATAATAATTTAACAATAATCTAATGATAATTTGAAAATAATTTCATTATTGAATTTTTATTGAACTCTTACTAAATCATTGTTAATTATTTTCCAACAATAATTAAATTATTATTGAATTATTATTAAATCATTATTGTATTATTATTAAATTATTATTGAATTATCATTGAATTATTATTAAACTGAAATAGTTAATTGAAACCAAATAATAGTTTGCCAAAAAAAAAAAAAAGATTACATTTGGTATTGAGTTATCCCCTGAAAGTTGGAATGCCATAAAATTAACCAACCAGTTAGTCAATCAGTCAACCCCCCCACACACTTATATATATGTATGCATTTTTATTATTGAAAAAAAAAAAGGAACCGTCATTTTTTTTTCAGATTATCAAATATACATGTATGTTTCATAAATGAAAGTATCTTACGCAAATGTAAATGATAAAAGCCAAAACTGAATTAATTTGCTTGACTGAATTTATTTCTTAATAAATAATCAATATTAGGATTTCGCTTTGGATTTTCTCAAAGTGTCAAAGATTATCGGATGGTTGGGATCTTTCTGAAATGAAATCAAACAAAGAGCATTTAATATTTCTTTCACAATGAAATTCACGTCAATATAGAAGTAACATTAATAATTTTCAGAGAGCTTGTATTATTATTATTATTATTATTATTATTATTATTATTATTATTATTATTATTATTATTATTTACTCATTAGAGTTTTTCAAGTCAGCGTTAGCCGATGGTCTTTCATTGGAGTTTCAGTGACAGCAAGTCTCCTCAAGTCTCCAGGACTCTTCTCAGTATTCTGGCCGTTCTCAATAATGTAGTAGTTTGTCTGCCAACTTCCAAGTCCTCAAGTCCCTTTAGTAATACTTTAGTTACTGTTCCAAACGCACCAATTACAATTGGTACAATTGTTACCTGCATGTTCCATAGTTTTTTCAATTCCCTAGCAATTATTATTATTATTATTATTATTATTATTATTATTATTATTATTATTATTATTATTATTTTACTCTTTTGAGAGTTTTCACACAAGCATTAACTGATGGTTTCCCACTGGAGGTTGAGTGACAGCAAGTCTCCAGGACTCTTTTCAGTATTTTGGCCGATCTTAATAATGCTGTAGCTTGGACGGCCTCCACTCATTCTCTTATTTCCAAGTCCTTCAGTCCCATTACTAATCCTTTGGTAACTTCATCGAGCCCACCAATTACAAGTGGTATCAGTTGTATTTTTATAACGTTATCATTAAAGTATTTGCAGCATAATTGTCACTGAAGAGTTAAATTTAAGGAAAAATTGATATTTTTAAGGCTCGTTGAGTAGGTTCTCTTGATTTAAAAAAAATGTCTTAAAATCAGAGATTAAAAAAAAAAACTTTAAACAGATTTAATATAATTCACTAACTCATTAATATTGTCACATTTGCCATAAGAAACATCCAATGAAAATGAAAAACTAAAACAGAGTAAGTTAAAATGTTTTTATCATCAAAAATTAAATAACTATTATCGGGAAATTATAAATGCGATGAGGTAATCAACATCTGACAGATCAATTCTTAATGGTTTATAAAATCAAAAAGATTTTACGAAATGTTTGATCAATTAACAAATAAGGTGGGGTGTAGCGGGTGGGGGTCGTACTATTTTTAGGGAATTGGGATTTACCTTTTGGTTAATTAGGTTTCGTGTTGAGTTGGTCGCTGCTTACATTTTTTTTCGAGGGCACATAATTGGCATTGGTAAATAAACTCCTTTCTGTTCACATTTGCTCATATAGAACGATGTTACTTTACACAGATCAATAGATGTTGCCTTTGAAGAAGACAGTTGCATAGCACAAGTCTTGTAGAATTGGTCAGGGTTTACCTAAATTAAAAGACAAACAAACAAAAAATATTATCACATCAACAGAAATATTTCAATAATTTTAGAACAGAATATTTAAATATATTTAAATATGGATTTAATAAAAACTGTACTATGATTTTTTCAAGCTGACAGTAATATTGAAAATTGGTACTACAAAGAGTTCCTATTGACTTATTACAGCTACAATGTACTTGTAAAATCTGCCGTAGTCACTGATAATAAAATATTGCCAAATCGTCTCGAAGTATATCTATAATTATTTTTTCTAGCAAATATAGTAATTTTGTTGATTATATTTTTGATTTGATTAAAGAAAAAGAAAAAAAAAACTGAAAATATATTTCCCAATTTACCGACAATTCTCGAATTTGTAAATATTTTCCAAATGATAACAACGTCTGCAAACTCTTGGAGACAATTAGACTTAAAAATCGACATGTTATCAAATCGTTCAAAAAAAAAAAAAAAAAAAAAAAATTAGCGAGAATTCTTACCTGTCTGAAACAATAACGGAATGGCGAATCAGTTTGTAAGAAAAAGTGGGCACAGTCTCTGTTCTCAGGAACCATATGGCTGGGGGCAAAATTACGGTGAGACTTGCACTCTCTGGAAACTGACCATGACTGGGCAAACTGTTCCAAATCATTGGTGTATTTGTTATTGGACATGAGCATATCATCTACTGGTTCGTGATTGAAGTTACCGAAAAGACCGGCCATTTTGTTGAAGTACCAACCATTGACTTGTACAGTGTACAGTTGAATGCTGTGGTCACACATCACTTTGTAGCCTCGTTTACTTTCTACGACTATCAGATTGCCTTGACGAGTGACTGTAGCATCGGTAAGTTGCAGCGGCAATTTAGCCATACCTCCGTTGAAGGAGACCTTCCAAGACAAAACAGAAATAAATAAATAATTCAGAGACATTTTTTGTAAAAGAAGAAGAAGAAGAAGAAGAAGAAGAAGAAGAAGAAGAAGAAGAAGAAAGATAATTTTTCTTTGGAATAATAATAAATAATAGAACAGCGAGTAAAAGATTTATACCTTGTTGTCAGAGAAGATTTCCAATCGTTCGTTATGAGCTGTTGTCAGACTGAGAGATTTCAGTGTTTTGGCTTTGCGGTTTGCGTCAAAGTTAGCCACAATAGTGAAGTTACCATCAACAAAGTCACGTGCCAAGAGGTAGCTGCAGGTACCCTTGTAATCTAAATGGCGTCCATCAAAGGTGGTGATGTGCTGACCAGCGAACAGACTGGCTTCGCCTGAAAATAAATCATAAAATCATAAAAACTTTCTTTGTGATTTCAGAAAACAACAACGAGTCAACATTTCACGAGTTGAAATTTCTTTGTAAATATCATCGTCGCATTAGGAAATTATGAGTGATATTGCAACGATAACGTTTTCTGATTATTAAAGAAAAACAAAATATACTGGGGAATAGGAAAGGATTATCTGCCCTTGGAATGAAATGAAAACAGAAGATATTTTTATTTCATTATGTTATATCTGATTATAAAATATCTAATTTGAATGACGTACCTTTGAATGGAGGAATATAATCGTTTAGGTCGGAGGAGAGCTTCATCATATAGTAAATATCCCAAACATTCAAGTCGTAGTTTGGCATAAGGTTGCTTAATTTCTTCACAGCTCGTTTCATATCTTCCACACTCGACATGAAATGATTGTAGGCGTATTTGGCAGCACCAAAACGAATCTCAACCATGATCTCTCCACGTTTCGGGTTGAAAATCAAAGTATTCATACCAACGTCAGTGACGATGTCCTTGATTTCTTTCATTTTCTCAGCACCAAATTTGTACAGTTTGTCTTTCAGTCCCAACACGTTGTCTTTAACATCCCAATAATTGTATGTCCACAAAGCCTACAAAAGAGATAAAAAGGAAAACCTTAATCACAAGACAAAGACGTTATTGGAGACGGAGTTTTAATAAATGATAAACATTGAACACAATTCATTTTATCTTAATTAGGAAATCGTCTAAGTAATTATCAATAGATCACATGTTGCAGATTTCGGATTTCAGTTGAAAATCAAAGTTTTATTTACCTGCTGGTAGACTTCATTGATTACGTCCACGATAGCATCAACTAATGGATAACGTCTCATATTGGCAATATGACGGTTGAGTGTATCATGAGCCGAATAGATGGCAGATGTCAATGTCTTTACATGTTTTTTGGCTTTGATTGTATGTTCATTGACAGCTTCGTATATTGTCATCAGAAAATCGACCACCATCTCTCCGTAGGGGTTTTGGCGCATTTGATCCATAAGCTCTGAAAACAAATGTAAAAATCAAATATTCTTGAGAAGAATGTATTGATTAGCAGTATACCTCAGAAGATAAACCTATTCTATTAATATCAATCAATATTCAAATGATTCAATGAAAATCAATAATACAAATTGTTTAAAGATGATGAACATTAGTGGTTGTTTAATAAAAAATTAGATATCTTTCTAATGAGAAAATCAAAGGGAAAAACTTACCTTTAATTTCAGTTGGGTAATTTTTCATGAAGGAAATAATTTCATCTTTCATTTCCATTGCACGTTTATACAACATTTTGTACTGTTGTTGAGAGTAAGCAAATAATTCGTTGACTTTGTCCTGATGAAAGAAAAGAAAAAAGGGTTATAATTTAAACGGAATGATCTCTTATATTGAATAGAAAAATCAGTGGATTTTGGTTTAGTCTGTGGATAAAAATGAAACTGTGTTGATGTTTCTGGGTGTAGTCAAAACCGTTTACCTTAAATTGCATACTGTATTGACCATAGTAGAAGTTAAATTGTTTCTCAGCCTCATCCATCATCTTATTGATATTCTTGTTAAAGTCTTCCATATTGTATTTCATCTTGATAAGATATTCATCAAAGCTGATCCACATTTCATCCCATATTACATTCATGGCATTTATGGTAGATTTTATGGAGAATGTATCCTGTTCGAACATTTGATTCATATATTTCATGGCTTTGTCAATATCTTCTGACAGACTTGCATACTCGGTGGTAAAATAATCTGTGATGGGTGTAAGGTCTTCGGTAAAGGATTGCTTAGCAAGAGCGAATTTCATGGAAACTTCATCGTTCAACACTTGACTCAAAGAATCTCCAAAAGACTTCAATTCCTTTCCGTACATTCTTAGTTTCTGGTAACCAAATGTCTGCAAGAAAAAAGAAGTCAATATATTTATGGAAAGTTGGATTTTTGCAGGGTGTAGAAATGGTTTAATGTTAATTTTAGGTTGATGATTTAAACTAAGGGTCGATTATCTATTATGATTATACTGATACATATAATATAACAGTGAGATGAATTATTCCATTTTTTCTGGGGTTTTATTTTTATTCTTTACAGAGATATGGATTGTTTAATCTTGTATGAAATTTTATGATATTGTATTATTAAACGAATCATCTTTTAGTAATAGTATGTTTCTTACGTTGAGCTCTTCGAGAAGATCTGGGTTCCACTTGATGTGAGATTGGAAAATATTGTTTGTTTTGAGTTCAAGTGTAATTCTTCCATCAATAGACTGTTTCCTTTGTTTGTTGGTACGATAAGCTTTGAAGATGGCTTTTGATTTCATAATATCGGCATCAATGCGGTACACTTTGTTGGGATTAGCTGCAACATAATCACAAGAAAAAAAATTAAATAAAAAATATAAAGAATACTTTTAATTGATAGTTTTAATAATAGACATAGAAATATAAAAGTTCTGTGTATTGCTTTTTTGATTTGATTTAATGGGAGTGAAGTTTTAAGAAAGAACACTGTCCACTCGTCTGTGGAAATCTTTCAAGTCTTTGGAGAATATTAGCCGAAAAAGATCAAAGATGAACAATCAACCATTTTAAATGTCAATTTGAATGGGTCATGGATCTCTTTTAGGTTGTTTTGTGACTTGTATCAGAAAAGTAAAAAAAAAAAAAATTATCTTCGTCATCATTGTTAATCTTAGAAGGAAGGGAAATAAGCAATGTCTTGTCAAATAAATCTTACCTTCGTCATAATTAAAGATAATGTTCATTTTTTTCGATTTTGGGTTGAGCTTAAAGAGAGCCTCCATATTTTCTTTATCGCTTTCTTTCTTCAACACTGACACGATATAACGGTTTCTGTCGCGTATAGATCCATCCAATTCAATGGTTTTTGATGGAGCTTCCAGCTAGAAAGGAAGGAATGATCAATAAAAAAGGATCCTTTTCAAAATAAACCGTAGTTTTCAATAAAAGAAAAATTTGTAAGATTTCTTGTTGTGTGAGGCAATTATTACAAATTCATATTTAGTGTTAATTGTTGATGCCTTTACCACAAATTGTTTGTTAAAACAAATATGGTTGACATAAAAGAAGAATTATTTACCTTCAAATTAACTTCACGGTTGACTCTGTGCAATTCTCCACGAATGGCAAACTTTTGTTGTTGGCCTTTTGAGGTCAAATATCCCATTTCGATATCGGCATGGTATTTTTCTGGGCTGCTGCTTACTCGGCCAATCAGCTCAGTAGCAAAGCCAGTTTGGGCATGTCCAGCGTCCATTTGCATCGTGTACATTTCTTGTTTGCCCTTGGTTTCCGACATCAATTTTGTGGACATCTTAAAGGTCTTTTCGGGATCCTGATCTATACTGAACTCAGAGTTGCTAGTGAAGATAATACCACCCTTAGGAAAATTGACGCTTGTCTTTAGATTCATTCCCTGAAAATTGGAAAGACACATAAAGAATTAGGGAAAGGATAAATTCTGGAAGATAAAAGAGAAGAAATGGATAAAACTTTCCAGATAAGAATTCCAAATCGGATAATCCACCTTTAATTTAGATTAGGAAAATATTTACAAGGGAGATAATTCATTATTTTGAATAAAAGAATATTGACTAACCTTTTTCTGGTTGGGAAATTTAACAGTGACATCAATATCTACTTTGTTGCTTGATTCCATTATGTCTGCTTTGATGTTAATCTTTTGGTCTTTATTGTTTTCGTCCATCATAATATGACCCACCGTAGAATAGTGATTACCATTTACTTCAACTTTGCCAAATAACTCAATGGTACGACGTGGAGTAATGATTCTGAATTTGCCTTCATTTTGTTGTCCTTTCAGTAGCATCAATTCGAATCCAGCCTTTTGATCGGTAGCTACGTCCCACACGAGATCACCGGACATGATAAAAGATTTTTGGGCATTCTCAAAATGAGTGTCTAAAGAAACGGTTCTTTGAGGGAGGATCATTTTAAAGTTGAAGCTACGTGAGACGTCAGCGCGTTGATCGTTATTCTTGTAGGATGTCTGGAACTGGTATTCTTTATCTTTGTTTTTCTTATCCATATTTATATTCAAGAAAGCGTTAAAATTGCCGTCGGTTAAGTCCATGTTGAATTTGCACTGTTGGTTTGGAAGTGTGATATCAACTTCATTTTTTATTTGACCACCAGGTAAAAATGTTGTTTCACCAAAAAAAGAAAATTCTTTAAAATTCTTGAATGGAGTTACAAAACTGAAGGAAAGTACCTTATTACGTCCAAGAGTCTTCAATTTACCTTTGGATTCAATTATTTTTTTGGAATTGCTATAATCACATTTGAAATCAAAGCTAATGCCCTCAACAAAAGACATGTCTAAGAAGTAACCAGCAAATCTTGTTCCATCACGTTCGATGTAACCTTTGCTATTAAATGAATTTCCCGTTTCATAGTTGTGCTCATAGAAGATGTTAGTCATTCCAGTCCATGGTGATTTCAAATTAAGCATCATATCTGTCTTCTGAAGTCCTTTAGACACAATACGCAATTTCATCTCGCTTGAATCAAACTTTGGAACGTTGACAGTCATGGTGACACTTATTTCTGGGGATATTTTTACAGAACCCTCCGATTTGACTAGTACGCCTTCAATCTCAGATTCAAAATCATATTTGTAGGATTGCTCATTAAACATAAGATCAATTTCTAATTTTGCTTTCCCAGATCGGCCAAGAATCTTGTATTCCGGTTCAATTTTAAAGCTTGCTTGGCTACCGTCAAAATTAATTTCAACCTCGGTTTCAAACATATTTTCACCAACTGACATTTTCATAGTTGCTTTTCCTTTTCGTAAGTTCCCGTTTGTTTTCACAAGAACATTGATGTCATCCACTCTAGGAATAACTAGGTGTGCTGTCATTTCTTTGAAGTTCTTGTTGGTAGCGCTAATTTCAATTCTTTCTCCTTGGTAGGTCATAATTTGCATGACAGATTCAAAATTTTTCCAATTGCCTTTGAATTTAATCTGAAGTTTCTCCAGCATTATTGGAAGAGAAAGGCTGAATTCGTTATTTTCCAATGAGAATTCGCTTCTATAGACTTCGTTGTTGTTCTTTACCTCAATGAAACCATTAAAATCTTTCAGTTGTCCGTTGATTTTCACTGTCAAACTTTGTTCTCCAAATTGTGGAGTAGTCAGCTTACCAGAGATTTCACGGAAGTAGTCCTTTGCGGAAGCCATTATTTCATATTTCTCTTTGAAAATAGAAAACTGAGCAGTCAGATTAAAATTATTGAGATTGCCTAGCAGATCGTAACCAAGTACAAAATTTCCAGTTTGGGGACTTGCCAATTCCACGTGGATATTTTGAACGTAATTATCATTGGATAACACGAAGCGATACATATCATTCGCAATCTTGACACTGGCGAAAGATTTAAACTTTTTCAATTCTCCTTCAAAATCTAACTTAGCTTCCATTCCTGGTGCATAAATATTCAAGTCAATCATTTCGTAAAAATTCTTACTAGAGAGGGTGAGTTCATAAGTGTCTTCATTGTGAATGACTTTCATTTCAGCGTTGAACTTCTTCGGTTTGCCAGTTAGAAGAGCTGAGAAAGAATCCTTGAAATAAGGCGTGACCAAATCGGCTTTGATAACCTTCTTACGTCCAAGATCTTTGTAAGTACCGGACAGGGACATCTTCTTCTTGTTATAGATAATATTGAAATCTCCGCTTGTGGCTTTTTTCTTAATGTTCATTTTGCCATTAACTTTCAGCGTGTGTTTCGGAATAGTTACAGCGAGGGAACAGTCTTGGAAAAAGTCTTTGTTGGAAAAAGTGAGTTCGTATTTAGTTTTACCGTATAAAACTGTGAAAGATCCTTTGGTATTATCTAAATCTCCTTCAAACTGAAAATTAATGTTCAAGAATGGTGTATCTAAGAGGAAATTCATTTTTTTGAAGAACTCTTCGTTGGATGCTTTCATTTCGTATACTTTTTGGTCAAAGTTAATCTTAAGTTCAAAGTTAAACTTTTCTGGATTTCCAGTTAAAGAGAATTTAAGAGTTGGTTGAAAGTAAGGGGTGTCCAGTTTGGCATCAATCTGTTGATAGTAGCCGCTGTTAGAAAAGGTCAGCTCGAATTTGTCCTGATTATGCATGACTTGGGCAACGATATTCATCTGCTCAGGGTTTCCAGTCAATTTGAACGATGCTGTATCTTGGAAATATGGAGTGTTCAAAATTCCATCCACCTGACGATAATATTGTTTGTTGGAAAGTATCAATTCGTAAATCTGATTATTATGACTGAACTTTGTTTGCATATTGAAAGCTTTTAAGTTTCCTGAAAATGTGATCAACAATTCATCTTCGTAGTTTGGAATAGATGTCTTGATTTGCAGTTTAGATAGATGTTCGTAAGAAGCAGACATCTCGTATTTTGCACCGTCATTCGAGGTAAATGTAGATGCCATGTTGAATGTGATTGCTTCTGTATCGACATCCATATTAAAGTTCAAGTTGACAGCATTTGGACCGTTTACCTTGATGACAATCGAACGGCCAAAATCTTTAAGACTAGCTTCGATCTTGTTAACTTCTTTCTCAGCCTTGTTTGTAATAATGTTTACTGTCATAGAATTGAGATTACCTTTCAATTCAAATGTGCTCTTCCATTCATCGAAATCCAGAAGTTGGCCATCGATTGAAAGTTCGATGGCTTTTTTTGAGTTTTGGAACATTAAATCGAACGTGAGGATATTGGCCAGTTTCAATTTCAAATTTGATTGCATGGCACTGAAAGGTCCTTTTTTCTTTAAGTCAAACTGAAACTCTTTGTAACGTCTGTGAGATGTAAGAGCAGCCATACTTACGATGAAGTCATTAACGCTTTTAAAGTCATAGTTCATTTCCAAGTCGAGCATTTCTTCATTATTCACTTTAAAGATTGCCTTAAGTTTTTGAGATCGAACCCAATCACCGTCAAATGTAACTGTGAGCTTGGCTTGCTTCCAGCTTTCAAATTTTGACTTCATTCCAATGCTAAGCTGTTTTTTGGTGAACTTCATTTCAAATTGGGTAGTGTCGAAATAAGGCATCACTTTCAGAGATGCTGTGCTGCTAAACATTCGTTTATCACCGTTAAAAGAGAAAGACAAGTCAACTTCTGTGAGTTCAGGAAAATCTGGGCTCATTGTCTTCAATGCTACAAGATTATTTTTCAAGTCAAGACTTCCTTCCATTTTTAGTGGTCTTCCATCGGGCAATCCCAAAGTTCCACTAACTTTGTATGTATTTCCTTCTTTCTTGTAATTGATATTGATCATTACACTCTTGCCATTGGCTGTGACTTTCAATTCACCATCCACAGAACTAAGGCCTTGATAGTCAAGAGAGCCATCGGCAGAGAAGTCGATATATCTTGATTTGATTTCAACATTGGCTGTTTTTCTATCACCTGAAAGGTTGATGTTTCCTGAAGCTGTGTTCTTTTTACCATTTGCTTCTGTGACTTCAACTTTCATATCGATGTCATCCTTCTTTTTCCCATAATCAACATTTATATTGACCACTGGATTGCCGTTGAGTGTCAGGTTCATTGTAGCTTTAAGCATCTTGGGTAAGTTTCTTTTCATTTCAATCATCATCTTTCCGTTTTTGTAATTTCTTAGTGAGCTTGAATAACTCATGTCAATGGAAGATAAATCGTTGTTATGTTTCAAGTTATAAGAAGCGCTGATTTGACGGAGTTGCTGCACTGGAAGATTCAGTTTTCCTTCGCCATTGGACATAAGCTCACCCTTTCGTTTGTCGTATTTCAAAGTGATTTTCATTTTGCCACTAGCATCAAGAATATCAAAATCTAATCCCATCTCGCTTTCAACGCCAATTTTCTGATTGTTATGCTTCAGGATGACATCAATAATGGTGGTTTTACCATGACTAACTTTTATGTTTCCATTTACAGACATATCCGAATATTTCATGGCAATGCCTATTTCAGATTTCTTACCATTGAGAAGAGCAGATGCATCATATGAAAGCTCGAAGTTAGGGTAGGCGAAAGAAAAGTCTTGTTTCAGTTCATTTTGCTTGTTCCAAGATACAGACATCATGGATGTATATTTACGGTTGGCCCAAGTGTATTTGGATTGACCATCAAAGTTCTTCATTGCGTCAAATGGTGTTGAGAAAGTAAGTTTACTGGTAAATAAATTCATTTTCCTATAATCAAAATTGAAGTTTGCTGATATTTTCTGGTTTGGTGCCCACATAACTTCAGCATTGACATCAGTGGAAATCTGCTTGGGATTGATAGTATAAGTAGCACCACCTTCGGCCATATAGTTGATTTTTTGGCGGAAAATCAGTCCTTCATCAGCAGCAAATTGCAATTTGGCTTTGTAGGCTCCAGCTTTTGCTTGCAGCATTCCAGTAGCTTTAGCTTCTTTCTTATTCGGTAATCTCAATGTATTCTCAATATTATGTATATCTTTGCCTGTTTTGGTGTACGTACTTTGAACAGTTGCTTGTTTTCCCTTTTGCCATTGCACGGTAAAATGATTTTCGTAAGTATTCTTATTGACCTGCGTCAATTTATCTGCTATTTTCATATCTCTACCTGGATAAGACAGAGCAATCTCACCTTCATGTGATGGCAAGCCTTTTACCTTGGCGTTATTATAAGATAATAATGTTTGAACAACTTTTCCGGGGGCCATTTGGACCATGACTTTGTTCTCGAATTTCTTAAAAGGCCATTTAGCAGACTGTACATGGTTAGCCTCCACTTTATAGTTAATTTTCTGTAAGAAAAGAAAAGCAATTTTTTCTATTAAAAGCTCATTAGGTATTTCAATCATGTTATTTCAAAGAAAAATGAAACTATCAATTAAAATTAAATTTCGAGAGAAGTATCAAGCTTTGTTAATAATTTTATCTTAAAATGGTAAGATTTTCTAAATCTACATCGACGTTTGGAAATGAATCGTTTAAAACTTAACTATCAAAAGAACTGGGAAATAAGAAATTAAATTAGATTTTTATTGAGTTAAATGAAATTACCATTTATAAAATGGAATTAATACTTCGTAAATAGTACTGTAGTAAGATGCATCTTTTTTAATTTTGATTTTTATGAAATATTATCAAGAGAATTTAAATGAATTGACTGAATAACTATTAATTAAATAATCTTTTATGTGAGGAATAAAATAGGAAATTATTTTCGAATTTATGACGAGGTGTCCTTATATGGTAGTAGCAATATAAAGGTATGTTGGTAATATTACCTGTCCTGGGTGTTGAATGGACATGGCATAATCATAGGCGTGGCTGAATGGTTTCAAGGCTCTGTTGAGCACACAAGCGAATTTAAGGAGATTGGTTTTGATTTTCGGATTTCCATAATGTAAATCAAATTTTGTTTCCAGGTGGTTAATAGCCTTGGCCAATTGACCCTTTAGATTAAAGTTTAAGAATTCATTTTTCTTGCTTGCCAACCCACTGAAAAAACAATTGTATGTTTTTCAACTTCATTGTAAACAATTTATGTTGATGTAGTGAGTGTTGATATCGAACAAAAGATGATATTAGAGGAATCGATTATATGTTTTAATTGATTTTATGTTACGGAATTTCAGCAATAGTTTTTTGTTCTCAGAAGAAAGGAAAATAATACTTACATATTACCCATGTAACGAACAGACTTTTTGACACTGAGATCGCGGATTTTGCTTGACAGGGTGAGACGGTCAGAATATTTCGCTCCAAAATTGTAACTTCCAATAACTCGACTGGTTATTCCAGTTTTCTTATTGTCCACATCTCCAATGATTCTGAAGTTTCCACGAGGGGATTTGAATAATACTTTAAGGATATGTTTTGTCTTTGTCTTTCCAGCGTTCAGGAGGATGATTGCTGAAATATTACGTCAAAACTTTTAGTTAAAATAACCTATAAATATAACATTGTCTATTTCGCTTTCGCAAACATTCAACTGATTATGGCACAAATTATCAAATAAAAATGATCAAAAGGAAAATCCTATGTTAAATCTAAAATGTCTGGGCTTCCGTATCTTTTAGAAGATACCATTTTTGTTTAACTTACAATGGGAATTAGTTTTCTCGAGAAGTTAAAATGTTTTCAAAAGCATTTTACCAGTTAGTCATGGATTATGTAATGGAATCAAATTTCATTCGCTTTTAGATTTTTATTGAACCCCGTTTTAATGAATTATTTTTTACAAATAATTGATACGATTATGTCAATTAATAACTTACCATTCAAAGCGATTGTCTTGGGAAGAACTTTGTTAAGTTTAAAGTCAAAACTCATTTTCTTGTTGGACTCATAGAGAATTTCGCTGGTGAGTTCAACAAGGTCTTTACTGGGAATTGTAATTTTCAGAGATGGAGAGTACTTAAATCCCGATTTCGAAACTAATCTGCCCAAACGACCGGCAATATAATATTCTTTCTTTCCGATTTTCAATTGAGTGGTGAGACCAATTTCTTTTGGAACAATTTCACCGGATACTGAATATGGAGAAGAAAAGTTTTGAGATGAGTTTTGTTGACGGACAAACATGAAAAACAGACTTATAAAACGAAACGTACAATAATTATATATATATATATATATATATATATATATAGAGAGAGAGAGAGAGAGAGAGATCCATAGATATGAAATAATAATATCTTTCGATTGAGATAATTTATATGTGAGATAAATTTGTTTTGCTAACCTTTCAGATTGATGTCACTGGCAATGAATCCCTTGGCAGACATATCAATCAGTAAGGTTTTCATTGGATTCACTTCGATTTTACCTTCATATGTCATTTTTTTCTTAGGAATGGTAATCTCCAATTTAGGTGTGAAGCTCCACAGACCTTTTGTATTTTTCATACCCATTTCAGCATTAATTTCATATTCCATGCGCTCATTAAGAAACAATTTTCCTGTAAGTTTCTTCATTTCATCCATGTTAGCGACTGTACCTGTTTAGAAATAATTTGAAAACAATCAAAATAATTCTTACTTTTGAAATCTTGCCTTACATGAAATAATAATCTTTTAAGAATTCCTGAGATGATATATCAAAATATTTCTTGTTTATTGTTACAAATTATATGAACACAATTATATAAAATCTATTAAAATTAGCATTTCACTTACATCATTAGTATTTATTGTTATGAATTATATGAACACAATAATGTAAAATTTATTAAAATTCGCATTTCACTTAATTGCTGACATTGATTATTGACCTTAATTCTTCTCACTATGTTTCTTTCATAGAGTTTATTATTAAATAAGCTAATGACATAAAAATAGTTTTTACATGGTAAATTTGTATATTTAAGTTTAATGCTGTATAAGTTGAAACAAATCCAATATGCCATGGCATTATTTGCAAAATATTCTTATAGTCTCTTTGTGATTACGAATGTTTTTTTTTTGTCACTGAAGATTCTTTAAATAAGTATCTCGGAGCCGTTGTAATGAAACGAAAAGAAAGAACTAACCTTCAATTTTGATGTTTTTCCATGGAGCCATAAAAGTAACGTGGGCTTCATTTTTGTTCTTTATGACGGTGTCAATAGCAATTCGTCTCGAAACTTTGGAATTTGGAGTATCCATGTAGAAAGAGTAAGGTGATTGCTTGAAAGAGAAAGAGACAAATGACATTATTCTATTTATTCTTATGACTAAAATCGAAAAAGCAAAAAACGAGCAGAATATTTTGTTCTTAAAATAAACATTAGAAAAATTAATTTCAAGAATATTTTGTCTTACTTTGGTGAATCCTTCGATTTGATATCCATTGGGAGCATCTTCGTTGACCATATAAAGATCATAAACAACTGGACCAGTGAACGGGAAGAATGGAGCCTCGTTGTGAAGAGAAGCATTTGGGAACTTGATGTTTTGGCAAAAAGTAAGACCTGTGACTTGTTTCATCAATTTGCCTGTACAAATCTCGTGTTTCTTCACATTATCAACGATCATTTTCTGCTTCTTCTCAGCGTTTCGGTGGACGATGTAAAAATCGGTCCTTGCAAAGGAAACAAGAAAGTAACATTAATAATCAAGCTAAATGATGATTTGATTTGTAAAATCTGACAATTAGTTTATGACAAATATGGATGAAAAGAAATCTTTCCAGAATGAACTTACTTGAGGTTGAATATTTCCATCTTTTTCTGTGGGATCTGGAAGTCAATTTTGTTGTTACGAATATCCAGCTTGGCTCCGGTGCTTGTGTGAGCAACTGTTACCATTTTAAGGCCGGCTTTGGAGACATGGGCATCTACAGACATCTCGCCTTTCACTTGGACTGAAGCACTATAAATATCAAGATAAAGATAACAAATATTAGACTACTTTCAATGTTATTTGATGAGAAATTTATAATTTTGCTGTTAATATTTGAAAATAAAATTCATATTTGATAAGGAATTACCTTGGTGTGAAGTGAAGTGCCAAGTTTGATTTTTCAAAAGAGGCTTTAGCATCGAGAGAAATACTTCCAGTTGATGACATAGTAAGATTGAGAGGCAAACCAACACAGGTGGGAATAATCATACGACTATCGAGAAGCACCATAGTTTTGCTAAATGACACGGTTTGCAGATCCATCAGTCTCTTCAGTGAAGTGTGAAATTCCCTCAGGGCTTGGTCATCCCAATAACGAAGTTCATTTCCAAATACTCTCAAATAAGCAGAAGCATAGAATTCATCCATCTTTTTATCGAACTGTGAGAAAAAGAGAAGAACGAATATTAAATATTATCATATTCCAATCCTATTTACCATATTTGCTGGGTTGAAATCAAATGACTTTAAACTTAATTTGCTCAATTTTATAGGGTTTTACGATTTCCTGAAGCTTTGTAACACACACACACACACACACACACACACACACACACACACACACACACACACACACACACACACACACACACACACATATATATATATATATATATATATATATTGGAAGAAGAAAACTGTTTGGCAATGTAGACTGGTATTTACATTTCAAGCGAGAAAAATGTGTTAATTTACGTCGAATGTTTTGACGCTGAATAATAATAACAATGATAATAATAATAATAATAGTGAAAAACCATCAGCTTACACTGATGTGAAAAACTCTAAAGGGGTAAATAATAATAATAATAATAATAATAATAATAATAATTCAACAAAAAAGAGAACTGGCTTAATTGTGGACTGGTTGACCCCAGAGTAAGATTATAAGAAAGCGAAAAGAAGGATAAGTAGCTCGACTTTGCTAATTAATTAAAAAAAACTGTGGAACATTAAAGTGATGGTAATACCATTTGTAATTGGTTCTCTTAGTACAGTCATCTAAGGATTGGTAAAAGGACTAGATGACTTGGAAATAAGAGGACGGATGGAGACCATCCAAACTACAGCATTGCTGAGAACGGCCAGTATATTGAGAAGAGTCCTGGAGACTGGAGGAGATTTGTTGTCACTCCAGTTAAAGACCATCGGCTAATGCTGATGTGAAAAACTCTCAATGATAATGATAATACAAGCGGATCATCGAATCTCGGCCAGAAGACCAGACCTTATAATAATCAACAACAAAAAAAAAAAGACAATTTGCAAGATTGTGGACTTTGCTGTCCCGGTTGACCATAGGATAAAACTGTAAGAAAATGAAAAGAAGGATAAGTACCTCGACCTTGCTTTTGAAAAAACTGTGGAACATGAAGGTGACAATTATACCAATCGTGATTAGTGCTTTTGGTACAGTCAACAAAGGATTATTAAAGGGACTGGACGACTTAGAGGTAGGAGGTCGAGTGGACACCATCCAAACTACAAAATTATTGAGAACGGCCAGAATACTGAGAAGAGTCCTTGAGACTTAAGGAGACTTGCTGTCACTCAAACTCCAGTGAAAGACCATCAGCTAACACTGATGTGAAAAACTCTCGAGGAGTAAATAATAAGAATTGACGTAAGTTAACTGCATGAATCTCGTTGATTTAGGGGTTGACGTTATCATAATGAATTCTGTTGTTTACCATTACTTTTTAGTTCTTTCTTATTTTTTTTAAAATTTGAAATTGATTTTTTATCAAAGTTCGACAGCGTTTCAGCGTAAGTATGTATGCGTGTAAAAGAGAAAGCTATTTCGCGGTGTTTTTCTTCAAACAAAACATCTGATATTCATACATGTGTGTGTGTGTGTGTGTGTGTGTGTGTGTTGGGTGTCTGTGTGCGTATACATATGCATAAAACATGTGTTTGGATCAAATTGATTAATCACAAAATAAACTGGCGAGAACTATTCATTCAATGATCAATATTTACTGTAAATTTCGTTTTACTTACATTTATTGGGACACGTGTCTTTAAAGCTGGTGTTTCAGTTCCAATAGGTCCAAAAAAGTTTTCCAGAATTCTTTCCATACCTTGAACTCGACCTCCAAACTCGAGGAAATTGATGGCATGACCAAATAAATCAATGGTAAGGTTCAAATTAGCAGATCTTGGAATGAAAGATTTCTGTGAGAATATGACATTGCTATCGACTTTGGCACCAGTGTTGATTGAATCAAAGAAAAAGGATCCTTCGTAGTTTCTGGAGAACTTCCTTTGGTCAAGGTTGAATTCTTTCTTGAGTTCTTCATCATGGACAATGTTGCGAATGTCCTGCATGTGTGGGTCTGATGTTTCCATCAAATTTGTCAGATGAGACCACACAAATGATCCAACTTGGTTAGACTTTTCTTTTTCCAATACTTGGCGTACTTCAGACAGAACTTTCTGGCTTGGACATTTCATCAGGGCAATGTAAGCGTTAAGACGGAGTTCAGAGTCTTCTGATTCATCACGGAATACTCCCATCAAATCGGATCGCTGTTCAAAGTAACACAAACATACAAGATATTTATTGAGCTGCTTCTTATAAGAATATCAGATAATTTAAGTGTATTTATATTCGCCTTTTATTTTCGGAATTCTACAGAGATTTGCAAATTCATTAACCGAATGTATTTATACTGGCAAAGAAATATCATAAAGAATTCTTTTCAAAGTTTTATGAATATTTAATCTTAAAAAATCTTTAAAAATTACGTCTTGAAATTGTTTAATTTTGGTTAAATACATTATATTGTTTAACATGAACTTACCAATATAATTTTAAATATAACATTTGTATCGGTTTTTTAAACCTATGAATATTTCAGATAGGTTTTGATATTTACAAAAATATTTGTTTAATTTGAAATATTAGTACATACGCAATGCTTAAATCTTAGTAATACCTCTTTACAATTTCTATAAATTACGAAATTTGTAATTAACTTCAGGAGTTATTTTTCTGAAATTTAACACACATTCCAATAATATTGATGTGTTTGAAATGACAGAGAAGCAAAAATATTGTTAACCTACCACAGCATCACATGGAATTCTTCGGAAAGCGTCCATAGCGGCAATTCTTATTTCTTCATGGACATCTTGACGAGTGACACAGCGAGACAGATGAGACACAGCCTCATGAGAATGACCAATATTGCCAAGGGCTCGAAGAGCAAAGACAATTCTTCTGACGTCACCATTTTGAGCGTTACAATCGTGAGTGAGAGCCATTAGTTTTCTGATAAGAGCAGAGATTTCGGAATCTTTTCCGCACTCAGGTCGTACATTACAATAGCTGCTTGTCAGAGATGATACAGCGAGCAAGACATTTCCGGAAACATCAGGTTCGTCTAACAAAGGCTAAAATCAAGCGAAATAGATCAGAATTAATGATTATTAATATTAAATTTTCAATTTAGATTTGTGTCAAGATAGAATCCTACCTCCTTCATAGTTGGAATTTTACAAGCAAATGGTTGTGATTGCTTGGTTTCACAATCTGAAACAGTATGATTATTCTTGTGTTGGAGAAAATAAAACCCTGATGCATACCATAAAATTTATCACCCCCACTTTTTTCTGTACAAGTATTATACTTTCTTTTTTTCTATTTTTATGTAAAGCCTACCATTGCTACGTTAACATGAAATTTGATAAAATCCTGGAGACCACAAAGAATGCAAACTATGAAGACGTATGTAAGTTATAATTCGTATATATATATATATTTTTTTTTTCTGTGTGGCACAGAACAAGGTGGAATTGAAAAAATTATCTTACCATGGTAGCTGCAACCATTTCTTTTGTAGGATGATGAACAAAGGATAAAGATAAGAGCCACATTTCAGCTTCGCTGCCGGTGACGTGTTTCTTGGAAATAAGGTCTTGGATCATTCCAACTGAAGCTGCAGTTCCTACCATGGGAATGGCATCGTGGAAATATTGTCTGAAAAATGAAACAATATATTTGCATTTAGATCCTCTTTTTCAAACAAATGAATTCGAAATTTTAATAACAATAAAGTATTTGAGGGTTTTATCTTGAATTTTGATGAGAAGGATCGTTATATTCGTTAAAAAGTTATTAAGAATTAAGTTTTAAATTTGAATCACATAATCTGTCTTATTTGAACGGGAAAGAAACATCTTTTCATGAGCCAAACTTTTTCTAATGTTTACAATTTTTGGTCATTTTTTTTATTCATTCAATACTTTTACTTTTTTCTTTATAAATAGACAAATTTTTTTCTAATGTTTTATGAAAATTGGTTGATTGTTGCCAACTTATCAAAGATAAAAGCGAAAATGTAAGTAAAGAAAAATTAAAATGCATACTTGATACGATCGGCTTTAGGAGCACAGATGGTCTTTTGGCTGATTTTGTCGTAAACTCTTGAAAGAACATCTCGGTCAACTTGACGCATATGCTCGATCAATTGGTTAACCATTTCTGGAACTTCAGGACGAATATCTTCGGCTGCTTTTTGGCAGAGTTCTTGCAATTTAGCTTCAATCTTTTCTTCTTTCTCTTGCTTACTCGGTGTGTTATGTTGGTGATGGAACAGCAATGTACTTCTTTCGCTGAAATGTTCTGAAAATACGATAATGAACAATGAAACGCATTCTTCAAGTTTGAGAGAATCGAATCCACCATCGAATTCGATTAAAATTTAGGAGCAAAATTTGTATTTTATTAGAATTAATTTATATCTTGTTTTAGTTCGAAGCAATGATATAAAATGTAATAAAATATTTTGGAAGACATTTTAAATTTTCAAAATCGATTGAGTCTTGAAATAGATCGATGAGGCAGTTGATATTCTGTTCCTACTTGTATCCCGGGAAGTCAACCCACAAATACATTTAGATTTGTATTATCAGCTGGAAAATTATGCTTACTTTATTTTAGATTAAAATAATTTTAAAAATTAATCCTTTTATGCTTAATATATCAAAAACAGTTCAAAGGACGAAATAAATATTATATTTCAATTTTGATATCTGTATGTGATTGAAAAATATTAATGTAAGTAACTGACCATTGGAAGAACGTCCTGCCTTCTTTTTGTTGGTGAAGGTCAAAGTCTGCTCACTGCTTGTCATGGCACCGTTCTTTCCGTAAGAGAATGGTCTGAACACGTGTTCTTCTGAACATGTTGAACTTTGCAGGATGTTGGAGCCGAGATCAAGTGTCTGTGTGCATTTATATTCGCTCTTCATCAAAGGAAGGGATTTGACGAACTGGAAAAGAATACACAACAAATACGATTAGTTTACTGCTTTGATAATTGATCAAACCGATTGGCAATGAACTGAAAAAATACAATAAGAGAGGGGGAGTGTATCAAAATACTCACTGAAGGTACATTGTATCCAATGGATTGGATAGCCATACGGTAACCTTCACGGTCGCTACATCCGAGCAGATTTTTTGTCTTCTCCACAAACTTTGTTTTAGGATCTTTGTCTGTTACTTTATACTCAGATAGACATGTTCCAACAACGTCAGTCTGTAAAAGAAATATTTCACTTAAAATAGTTTTCAAAAGAAAATATTAAATAATCGTTCTATTTGTTAAAAGGAAGTTATTGGTGAGGAATTACCAAATGAAAAATGAATGAAACGAACCTCAGTCAAATTTTGGTTCCTATCGAAGCTGTCCATCGAGTTTTGGAAAGCGGAGAGGATACCTCTTTTGATGTTCAGAGTCCATGTTGATTCCCCATCCATTGCACAGACGTGATCAATTCGGCCATCTTGGAATGAGAACTTCAATGATTGCTTCATCATGGCTTCCTTGAAAGCCTGAGAATTCTGATCGTCCTCAGAATCTCGAAGAGAAGCATCCTTGATCTGGAAGGAGACATCAATGTTTTAAGATTTAAATAAGATTAATCAAGTATTTAACAGCATAATGATAAAAAGAATGAGACAAATGACAATAAAAAGAAAGAAAAGAGAGTGAATAAAAGAGAATGAAAAAAGAGAAGAATCATAGAGAGGAGATAGAAAGATGCTAAGAGATTAAAAAGAAACTTGAAATGAATTTCATTTTATTCAACAAGTAGAGACCCCGATGGAGAGCAACAAATAGAGATAGACTGGTCCAGTGTTGAGTGGGAGTTTTAAATTTAAACTATTTTAGAAATTTTAAATAATATTCGATTGTTAACCGTAGCACTTGTCCCGGGAGAAACGCAAAATAAGAATTCATAATTGTTCTGTACACATTGCGGAATATTATACTCTTCTTGGGTGCTATATACACGACGTTTCGGCTGCTGAACTCTCTGGCATTCTTCAGGAGACTTTTGTCATACTCGGTAACCTTCCCGGAATTTAGAACTTAACCCTTTAGATTACTCTCATTCCGCCGTCCATGCATTTTGGATGTCTTGTATCAACCATCTTTTGCCTTTTTCCCTGCTATTGGAGCCAGGACCAGGGATTGAACTCACAACCTCTAGTTGATTGATTATAATGATATTCCACTTGAAGTCTTAACCATGTGTCCAGGTGGACAATTCAGACAGGGTTTTTGGCACTTATGAATCTAATTTATCAATTGTCTGCCGAGTTAATTTTGATCTTAATTGTTTTTCTATGGTTATCTACTCTCTTTTTCCTAATTACTTGTTTCTAGGTTGTGTTGATCTGGAACTTCTCAAGACATCTTTATGGTCCAGTAGATGTGCTGATTCCTTAAGTTTTCTCATCTTTCAATGTTCCCGAACTATTAATCTGACTTTATTCCTCAAGAGTTGATGACATCCCTTTTCCCTTCATATGTGATCTGCTATGTCTGATTTTGTCTCGCTTCTGAATTTATTAACAAATAGAAAAACGAATTCATTGATTTTCTTTGATTGATAAGAAATAGTTTTTTAGTGACATTTTCTGATAATTTTTAAAAAATATTTTTGGACTTACTCTCATAACCAGGTCGCATTTGGTGAGGGGTTCAATCTCAACCATTGCAGTCATGTCAATATTGGCAGAGTCTTCAGAGGCACCATTCATTTTGGTTGTTGTTTTGGCATCGTAGGAGAATTGGTAGACGGTTCCAGGTTGATAATCGAATTTGTTTGTGTCTGAAAAATAAAATCAACTAAATCTATAAAATTTCTATTATGTTTCACAATGACTTTGAAAGAATAAAAGTTTCATATGAAAGACTCGTTTGAAGTAGAATATTTCTGGATATTTTTCTTCCCTGTTAAACGGGCTGTTTCAAATTATATAGATAGTTGTAGATTAATCAATATGCGAATATCATCAATCAATATAATCTATTAAGAGAAATAGATGAAATCAATTATTAATTATTTGTTTATATGGTAGAAAGGAAGAAATATCATATGTCAAATCACTTTGTGTCGCCTGACCCATGACGTCACTTCCGCGTCGTTTCAAAATACTTTTGAATCGACCTGAGAATTAAGTTCACTGATAAACGCAGATGAAAAAAATCAGTATACTTCTTATCAGACGGATTATTTTTTAAAGTCAATTATCAACTTTAATCTAGAATAGTTGATTATTTTATTGATAATTTATCAAATTGATTTCACTGATGTTCTTGATTGTTAATGAAAAATCTGATCAGAATTTGGATTTTCATTTGATATTCCATCCATTTTATTTAGTGCAATATATAAGTATATTCTGTTGAAGACTGTGGAGTATTTTCTTTTTAAGTGAAGACTTTCAAGTCTTCTTATTTAGTTTATGTCTGGGTCGAGGTGATGAAGAAAGTGGCCCATACTAGCCCAAGCGTTTTCGACCTTATGGGGCACTCTCTTTCCCAACTTGATTCAGACATAAATAAAATAATAAGACTTGAACGTCTTCACTTAAAGATCCTAAAAAGAAAATGCTCCGCTGTAATAGGCTTAAATAATGATTTGCTGCCTAAGTACACTATATATATTTTTTCCAAACGAAGCTTTTTGGGTTATACAATGATAAATAAAACTGATTCTTACCGGAGCATGTTACAGCACATTTACTTTCTTCAGTAGCCGCGAGTTTGTAAACTGGACCTGGAAAAATTAAGCAAACAATGAAGGCAATGCAAATAGTTATTTTCATTTCATAAAAACTATGTCTTATAAACTAAATGTGAATAAAATCAATGAATAATGATAATTAACGAAACTAGAAATATATTCCCTGTTTTCCAATAATAATGATAATAATAAAATCAATCAGAAAGCGCCATTCCTTTTTTCTTTGTTAGAAAGAAGAGTTTGAAATTCAAGCATTGTTAATTCGATTCATTTCAAACCAAAATGAAGATCTATTAAAATGCTTAAATCTTGATCAATTATTCTATAAGGTTCATCATATTTTCTTTTGTTTGTTGAAATTAAAATTTATGAATTTTAAATAATGAAATTTTGTGAAATTCTAATAGATTACACAGGAATTAAATTCCACAGAAAATATTCAATTTTATTAATTGATCGAAGACGTCTTTATTATTTTCCGCCAATACTCAACGTTCGTAATTTTCAAGTAAGGAATCCTATAAAGACAAAAAAAAAAAAGTTGCATTTCGATTAACTATTTTTTCTAACATTTAGATCTAATCCCTTCGAACTAAAGTTTAGGAAAGATGTGTGTGTGTGTGTGTGTGTGTGTGTGTGTGTGTGTGTGAGGCTCATTATTTCATATGATTTTAGTGGATCTATCTCCACTACTATATGGTAAACGTAATAAATTTCAATGGTCACGATTAGGATCACTAAAAAAGAAAAAAATGTACTGAAGCACGAAGTGAATTTAGCGCTAGTTAATTTAAAAATGTACCCGACAGATTCATTCAATGCAATAATAATCATAATAATTGGAGTACTTGGAAATAAGAGATGGGGAGGAGACTCTCCAGACTATACTATTATTAAGATCGGTCAGAATAGTGAGTAGAGTCCTGGAGACTTTACGTGACATGCTGTCACTTTAAGTCCTTGGAAGACCATCAGCTCGCACCGGTGTGAAAAACTCTCAAAAGAGTATGAATAATTCGGCCAGACGACCAGACTTAGTCATTGTCAAAAAAAAAAAAAAAAAAAAAAGAAAAAGAAAAAGAAAAAGAAAAAAGAGAACCAGCCGGATAGATGACTTTGCTGTCCCGGCAGACCATAGAGTAAAATTAAAAGAAAGCGAAAAGAGAGATAAGTACCTAGAACTTGCTTGAGAACTAAAAAAACTATGGAATATGAAGGCGACGATGATACCACTTGTAATTGGTGCACTTGGAACAATCCCTAAAGGATTGATAAATGGACTAGAAGGCTAAGAAATCAGAGCTCTAATAGAGACTATCCATTACTAACCTTGGTCAGAACACTGAGAAGACTTGCTTTCGCTAAAGCTCCAGTGAAAAACCAACAGTGTGAAAAATTCTCAAAGGAGTAATAATAATGAAAAAGAATCTATTCTGGTTGATTTAAGCAGTGCTGTGGTCTGGACAGTCTGAATTCTTCTTTGAATTTTCAATTTCTTCAATCATTTTCTCAGCTTTTTTAGGATTGTTCAGAGAACTTCATCTATTATTGGTAGCACTATCACTTTTATATTCCGTAACCGTTTTCAGCTCTTCAGCTTGGTCCAGATTTTTATTCAGTTCTTCGCTTTCTTTAACTTTTATTCTGTGGTCTACCGAAAAGTCGAAATCCACTAATTGACACGTTTTTTTTTCTTTTTAGCAATTAAAATTAAATCTGGTTTTCTGGTTGGCATTAGAGGATTTGTTTTTATTGCAAAATCCCAGATAAATTTAGCTTTTCATTTTCGAGGAATTATACTGATCTGTGCATATACCATTTGTTTATATGGTAAAAATTTGCAGAATTTCTTACTCAATTCCTAGTTAATTACGTTCCCCATAATTATACTTGCTCCTGTACTCCATCAATATCAGTTTCTTGCATTCATGAGTCGTGAAGAGGAGAGGTGACTTGCTGTTGCTAAGATTTCAGTAAAGGCCACCAGCTAGTACTAAGGTATAAAAATAGTCGAAAATAATAATAATAATAATAATAATAATAATAATAATAATAATAATAATAATGGTAACGGCGATACCAATTATAATTGGTGCTCTCAGAACAATCCTCAAAGTCTTGGTCAAGGGACTGGAAGACTTAGAAATCAGAGAACACGTGAAGATCACCCAGACTACAGCATTATTAAGATCAGCCAGAATACTGAGAAGCGTCCTGGAGACTTGAAGAGACTTGCTGCCGCTCAAACTCTTGTGAAAAAACCATCAGCTAACGCTGGTGTAAAAAACTCTCAAAAGAGGAAAATAATTATAATAATTGAATTATAGAATTAAGAGCGTCTGTCATATATCAAGCGAATGCATATGAGTGATTGAAAAGTATGAATATAGACATAATATGAAAGATACGTCACGAGAAACTGTGAAAAAAAAAACCCAACAACAAAACAAAAAAAAACCCCAACAAAAAACAAAAAAAAAAAAAAAACGGAATCTGTGTTCGGGAAATATCTAAAATTCTCTGCGACTTTGAATGTCGGAAGGAACATCAAAAAGAGCAGAAATTGTTATCGTAAACAAGAAAAAAACTTGTCCAATAATTAATTTTATTCTTCCATCAGAATACTTATTAAGACTGAAAGTGGAAAGCTGAAAAAATATCTTGTCCTTGTGAGAAAACTGAAAAAGTTATTGAAAAAGAGACATTTTTTCATCATTATTGGCACACTTTGAACAGTCCTAAAAATTTGAAGAACAGGAAATCTGAGAAAAGATTCAGACATTCGACACAACACCATTAAAGTACTGAGGAGAGTGCAGGAGTGTAGAGAAGATTTGCTCAAATATGATCTCCAGCGATAACCAACAGTAGCAATGCCTAGAGTAAAAACCCACAGAGAAAAATATAATAGTTGTGGTTGTAGAAATTAAAGAAAACTATCTAATTTGGCATTTCAGGAAAAGGAAATTCTTTGTGGAAATGGTTGATTTTAAGTTTCCAGAAAAAAGGAAAAAAGGTTTCAACTTACCAGCATTTGCTAATACCAGCAGAGCGGCACAAAATGTAACCGTTGTGAAACCCATTATTGTCCAACGGTTTGAGTCGGTCAAATGACAAAGCAACATGCAAATGCATCCGTTTTTATAGTCAACAAGGACAATGGCTGGTCAAAAGTCATAGCCCATATCATGACTGTCCCAGAATGATTACACATTCAATCAATATACTCTTGACTCAATTCTGTTTTTAGTTCACCCATATATGAACAACATACATTTGTTTACCAAATCAAAATGTTATCAGTTAAGCCTCCCCCTAATAATCACCCCCTTTCTACTTTTAGTTCATTTTTTAATCAGTTTAATAGACTAGAGAGGGAACGAATCAAATCTAGTAATATAACGTCATCTATCTGTATCTAACAATTACATTTGTTCATTTTGTTTTATCAACAGTCGAGAAAAAATGGAGTGATAGAAAAAAGGAGAAAGAAATATGGAAGAAAGGTAAAAGACGAAAAGATTGACAACTTTCTGATAATTAGTTGCGGGGTGGGGTGAATGGAAAGACTGCTGTGTTTGAGAGAAGATGCACAGTTAAAAATGTAATTAAAAATAAATGATAAAACCAGCACCTGCTTCACAAAATAGTTTAGTGATATTTAGTCTGGCAAAAGGCCACAAGTATGGGATACTTGGTAAGAATCAAATTCATTACAACGGATTAACTTACTAACCGCTGCTCTTCGCTAAACCGTAAATTTTGATAATATGTAGTTATAGATAAATAGTAATAGTTTAGTAACAGTTAAATTGTAATAGTTTAGTTATAATCAAAAAGTAATAGTTTGAAATGAGTGGATATCTGTAGTGGCTACATGTTGCTGTCAATAAAAAGAATATACGGTTATCAATAACTTAGCGCAGTTTATTTTGGCACAAACGCAGAAGTATGGGACTCCCATTGAGAATCGAACTCACAAACAATGGTGTATTAGTCACACTATTACACCACGGAAGGCATTGTGGCCAGTGATACTTTAATAATGTCAGACACTAACATTAGGTCGTGAAAGTTTGGTACTGAATTTACTTATGGTCAATAATGCATCGAAGTATGTAATTGGGTAATAGAGACAATGGCCAGACAAGAGTAATAATCAGAGAGAATAGTAATAAAAATAACGGATCATCTAATCTCGGCCAGACGACTAGACCTAGTGATAAACAACAACAATAACAACAAAAAGAAAACCTGCTGAATAGTTAAGTACTGAATTTAATGGTCAATAATGCATCAAAGTATGAAATTGGGTAATAGAGACAATGGCCAGACTAGAGTAATGACCAGAGAGAAGACGAAGAAGAAGAAGAAGAAGAAGAAGAAGAAGAAGAAGAAGAAGAAGAAAACTTTTCTGTTAACAAAACTTTTGTCACAACACTAGCATAATGATAATGAAGTGCTGGGAGAAGTGGCTTCATGCCTTTCCTGATAACAACGGCAGGAATAAGCAGCGCTTATGTAGAGTTCAACAGGTCTGAATTAAGAGTTTTTCTTCTCCTTGACCAATTGCCATACCAAGGTTAAAGAGCACAGTCTGCCCTACTATTTTCCCATAGCTGGAGGGAGAATAGTTGGATTTAAACTTTCGTAAGGGTATTAGTGCAATGTGAAATGCACCCTACGTGTCCTCTAGAATGAAGAAACCTTAATCCTACTACATCTTACTTTGGCACCAGCTAAGTAATCTAAATATATTTAGCAGATCTTTTATCAAATTAATGCAAAAGTTCACATTGATATCGTTTGCACAATGTTAGGAAAATCTTAGAAGTATCTTTGAAATTTGGTTAGTTTTGTATATTTAGTTCAGTCAGTAAATACTATTTTAAAGCCCTTGAAAAGAAAAAGCGTGAATTTATGAAAATAAACATTGGTCCATGTTTAAGCATTTAACTTTCTCTTCTTGCTCGATATATAATTTTTTCTACATTCTGGAGATCCTTCAGCGCCTCCATCTAAACCGAATCTATCGCTGAAAAATATTATTCATTAGGTTTGATTGGCTTTAAAGGCAATTCAGAAAACTTGGTGAGTAGTATTATAATATGACACGGTGTAATGTGATATACAGCATGTCTTCTTTGTTAGTTTTAATGGCATATCAACCTTCGTGGGTGATTTAAAGCCAAAGCCATCCTTGTAGGAGAAGAGCTGTGTGAAACTATAGCTGAGGTAGGGGGATAAGGGGATATTAGTCCGAAAGGGAACGTGATTAGAGTTCAAACTCGTTTACTTTGAGGCCAGAGTACAACACTTTAGCCATTACACCAAGGAAACTCCCCTCATAACATACAGTAAAATTATACAATGAAATTATATAATGAAAAATAGACTTGTTTGAATGATTAATTAGAAAAAATAATACACTTTACTTTGATTAGGAATTCGACTGGGAATTTTTCTTCATGACAAATCTCATTTCCATATTGCAAATGAGATGTAGCTAATTATTTTATATATTACCCAGACCTGTCCACATGAGGTTATCATTCGTTTCAATCCAAGGAATAGTCCTTGTCGGGTTAGTAGTTCCAATGATATATATAAAAAAAAAATCCTTAACGAAATTAGAGGTGGCTGAAAAGGTCATAGGAAGTCATGGAAACATTTTGATGACAAGAAAATGTACAAGAATTTATGCGAAGAACTACTAAGAAAACCTTGACACAATCAACAAGGCAATTACCTTTTTATAAAAAGTTATTGTACATTTAGGAAGAGTTAAAGAAACGAAACAAACGGCATACCAAGTGAGTCGAACGGAAAAGATGTACGTTTCGTGCTTCAAAAAATCCTTTCATTTTCGTAAGAATAGAAAAATTTTATGCAAAAATCCTGGATATTTTTACATTGATCTAATATTTGAACGTGATTGATCTTTATTTTATTTTATTTTATTTTACAAATAACTGAACCCAAATGTTTGGATCATCATTTTTTCTCCTGAAAATTAACATCAATGTTCAAGTTGATAAAAAAAATTGATATCATTTTGCAATCTAATAACTTGATCAATTCTTTATTTAAATGATCTCCAATTTTGACAACGTGAAAAAAACAGGTCAAAATTCTGTTAAATATTTAAACACTATTTTCTTTTCCAGTGAACAGCATTTTTATATCAGAAAAGAAAAAAAGAAATTAAACAGAATTTTAAGCTGTTTTAGCACTGGCTATTAAAATTTGAGATCGTTTGAAGTTATTAAATTACGAAATTACATTAATTTTTCAAAAACACTGTATTTTATTATAGGTATCAGGTTGGAACGAATGTCATGCCCGATTTTAGAGTGTATATGATTTATGAAAAACCTACGCTTATAAAAACATTTAATCATTAACATAACTTTATTTGCTTCCTAAAATTATGTCAAGGAGCTTATAGAAGCCACGCTTGTAAAATCCCTTAGTTCTGACACATAATATGAGACCATCTCGTGTTCAACATCCTCTCTTGATGTTTACCTAAGACTGTCCAAACGATTCTGCAATCTCTTGAATATGTGATAATCAGAAGAAGCAAGGCTAGGAGAATATAGAGGATTAATATTATTATTTTTATTTCTCAGCGAGTTCCCGAACAGCTGTTTCGTTTGGTTTGGTTTCTTTGTTTAATGGCATATCAACCATTGTAGGTTATTTAATGCCAAAGCCATTCTCTGAGAAGAATAGTAGAGGTACTATTTAACCTATAGCTGGGAGGATAAAGGGGTTCATACCTTTCCCAAGGGTATTTGCCCGAAAGTGAACGTAATAGCACAACTGGAGTTCGAACTCGCTTACTACGATTCCGCAGTCCACCGCTTTAACCATTACACCACGAGGACCCCCCCCCCGAGCAGTTGTGGCGGGATTTGCAGTGACAATAGCTTCCAACTCGTCGGAATCAATTTTCTTTTTTTTTTTATGATCCGAAAACAGGAAAACCCCCTTCTTCAACTTCTTTTAATCAATCTATCATCTCTAAAAGAGTTCTGAATGGATTTTGTTGCTGCACTTGCATTGACACCTTTATGAAATTCAGAGTAAAACATGTCTCATGTTATTTAGTTGGGACTAACATTGGAGGTGAATTCTGAAGAAGATTACAAAAATAATATTTTTATAATCTGAACAAAAACGAAAAAAAATACTAATTGAATAATTCCTCAACGATAACAAAAGGAATATTTTTGTAAATATCTAACATTCATCGAGCAAATCGAACATTAGATTTGTTCCAACCTGATACATATATTTGCCCAACACCTCCGCACCACCAAGATGATACACAAGGCCAATATCTTAAACGGAGTCGAACAGGTTTGAATTAAGAGTTTTCCTTTTCCTAGATTGGTTGTCATACCATAATTAAAGGGCCCATTCTGCTCTAATAGTTACCCATAGCTGAAGGGGGAATATTTGGATTCACACTTTTCCCCCAAAGTATTAAAACTCTATAAAAAGCAAATTTGATATAAGAATAGATTGGAACTCCTCAAAATTGTGTATTTTTGTTTTTATTAATTGATGGACTGTTTCTAGTTCCTTGTTGTTCCTTTTTTAACTTTTAGAATATTTTACTGTTCTTCCACACGGATAGTTTTGGCGTTAAATGACCCTCGTAGGTTGATATGCCACAAAACAAAGAAGAGTAGCCGATGAGACTTAGAATATTTGTGCCCCTACCTACAAGTACATATGCCCAGGAGGCCGAAATTCCTGGGGGTTAGTCCCCATTTCAACATCGCTATTTCCTGTAAAATGTTATAATCTTTATTCTACAGCATCTAAGGCTGTTAAATAACAGGTGACAACATTTACATTGTTTGCTTATTTTTTATTCTGGAGTCGAGGGTGGAGTCACGCGCATGGGTTAAACTCAGGTTTAAAAAAAATGCTGAACTTTGCAATTTTTTGATAGTTTTTGTTAAAGTTCTTATCCAATATATCATGATCTGTTAGTCACTCAACATAGTGGATTATGGAAGCCTTGAATGTAATTTTTTTCTTCTTTGCTCAGTGGATCAGGCTGTTCAGAAATAACCTCGGCTTCAGAATTATAAGAAAGAATTGACCCATTCCATATCATCATCCGTTTAAACTTATTCGTATTCGATAGGGCAATGTGCACTGCATGGCCTTTTTGAATATCAATGATTTTTTTCGAATTCCAATAATTTTTAAAAATTTGACTCATAGATGGAACCCTTTTGAATCGTAGATGGAACCCTATTTGAGTCATGGATGAGACCCTATTTGAATCATAGATGGGACCCTATTTGACTCATAGATGGAACCCTATTTGAATCATGGATGAGACCCTATTTGACTCTTCGATATGACCATATTTGAATCATGGTTGGGACCCTATTTGAATCATAGCTGAGACTCTAATTGAATCATAGATGAGGCCCTATAACAATAGTATAATCCCCATAAGCACAACACTGATAAAAGAAATCGTTTGATAAACAACGACTCACCAAAATGTAAATATGAACATACAATGAACACGATTCCCCAACTTCTCTGCATGAAGTGGAACTGGACAGTTTGATATGCCTTTGAAATGAATGAATCATTTTATTTTCTAAATAAGGATTGGAGATTGCTCGTGATGTAGTGACAAGCATATTGGACAACAAAATCGTTGTAAGCCAGTTCGAACTCTGGTCGCGCTATTACGTTTCACTTTCGAACCCTTTATTCTCCCAGCTGTAGATTAAACAGCACCACTAGTTTCCTTTGACAAGGATTGTTTTGTTATTAAATAACCCACGAAGGTTGATATGCCATTAAAACTAAGAAACCAAAAGTAAAAAAAAAAAAAATGTCGAAGATTTATATCTTTATTTTCGGTTACGAGTTACTTCCCTTTTACAAGAAGTCAAAATTCTTAACACTACAAATACTCTTTCTTGCTTCATAATATGAAATTTCAAAGCTCCCACTCCGAATTTTAGAGCGTATGAACAGTTTGATGTGAAAAAAGCCGTATGCTTTTTCAGTGATTGCATTTGTTCCAAGAACCTGATGTCACGTTAACATTTAACACGCTATGTTTATACATACATATATTGCCGAACAGGTGTTTGTTGTGTACATAATGCGAGTAATGCTATTATTTAGCAGTCCATATTCGTCAATTGGCGCACGAATGGTTCTTGGACAAAATACGAATGTCAAAGGAGTTAACACGAAGAGCGAGGGTAGTTCGACGTGATATTTGTAGGGTTCAATATCTATTTCTGACGGAATGTATTTTTACCGTTCAGGGTTCATTGTTATTGTATTGTTCAATCCTGACTGCAAGCGCGTAACAAAACAGGAATACTTAGCACTTATACCCGGTTATGGTTAACCGAATCAGAAAAAGCGTCCCCCGAGGATTAAATCAAGGACATGGTTCGAAGTTCCGTGTAGGCTCCCGAATTCGACAAACACCTGAAGAAGGCCAGAGTATATATCGGCCGAAACGTTGCGAATATAACAATAAAGATGAAGACAATAGTCCGAAAACCATGAATGATAATAATCCCCCAGCTTCGTCTCAAATTCAGACAACTAGAATGTATTTTCCTCTCGCGAGTATCTCGGATGTATTTATCCAATCCCTCCACCATGAGAAGGATGTGACACAAGTTCCTTATTAAAGCTGAGTAAAGCTGGTTTAAATTCAGTTTACCTTATTCTACATCGATTGCCTTACCCAGGCTAAAAAACCCACTCTGCTCTACAACTCAGTCCTAACTAGAGTGAGAACAGTTGTATTCAACCTTTCCCAAGGGCATTATTACGAAGTAAAACACAGACAGCCTCATCCACGATTTGAACTCGAGTCGCCAATGCCATTTCCTAAGACGATAACCGTTACGCTAAGAATTATTTAGATAAACAATCAATTAGTGCATAAAAACTTTGGGTAAGTGTACCTAGTTACTTGTCAGATAAGAGTTCAATCCCTGGGCTGGGTAAGGCATACGACGTAATGGAAATAAATAATGAAAATGAATCCGGCAATATAGAGAAAAATTGTAAAACAAGGTAATCCAAAGAGAATAATTTAATGTAAAAGAAAGTCGAGGTTATAACATTTCAGTTCTGATGAACCTTTATCAGGACTAAAAAGGATATCAAGTGACACTAGATGACCAATGGATTTTTAATAAAATATAAAACAAGGAGGAAATAATATATACAGAAAAAGAGGTAACCGTTCAATCAATAAATCGGCGTTCGAATTTAAAAATACGTCACTGTATAAGACAACGATTTAAATTCTTTTTGGATTACCTTATTTTTCAATCATTTTCTATACGACGTTATATATTTTGGTTGCGTCGAAGAGACAGACAAAGTATGAATTAATTCGAAAGAAGTAACCCAAAGACAATATAATGAGAATGGTCTATACTTGTGAATTGAAAAAAAAAAAATTCAAATTGAAATTCCTTGGTAACAAATTATGACAGACACGTAAAGAAAGCTGTAGAGTTGGGCATTGGGCATCCAAAAAGTGATTACTAATAACAACCAAGATTTAGATATTAGTTCAGAAAAAAATACATTTTCTGTAATTCCTCGGATACCAATAAATAGTTTTCATTCAACGAATAGATATGCTACGTTGCCAGTTCATTTCTCATACCTTTTTTTATAGTATATCTTGCTCAGTCGGCTGGAGCTGTATAATACTCCGACTGCTTCTCTGCTAAGGGATAATACCCCACCCCAATGAGTGTCCTGGTTATGGCACTCTAACAATATGATGTTGGGGTTCCAGTAATGCATAAGCTTTGGGGAATGCGGAGTACCCCTTCATTACCATTGCTCCCAGTTCCATTCTGGCCCGGGAGGTAGCACCTGAAAGTACCCAATCTATGGGTCAAATAGAACTAAACTGTGTATTTATGCTATACTGAATTGCTTGAAACAGAACTGTTTTGACGTTTAAACTGCCTACTTATACTAAACTGAATTGTTTGAAATTTAATTCGGCGTTAAATGTCCTGAAAAGGGTTGATTCGCCGTAAAACAAAACAAACATGATATATCAATTCTTTTAAGAACTGCTTCAAGAACATTCTACCCCCCCCCCAAAAAAAAGACAAACCTTTCTAACCAAAAAACATTTTCTTCTGACGATGATCTAAGGTTGATACTAGCTGAGGACATTCAAAAAATAAATAACACAAAAATATTCCTATATGCAGTGTACTGCTGAAGAAGTAAGGACGAACTCATAAACGTTGTTCTCTTATGAACTCCTACACAAGGACACACAAGTGCCGACCGACCAGAAAAGACTAACGTACATCTCTGTGCGGACACTGAATGCAGTTTAGAAGACCTACTCGGAGCAATGCGATAGGTGATAAAGACGGATAGTGAGAGAGAGAGAGAGAGAGAGAGAGAGAGTCAGGGAACGCCATACTGTCGGCGTGACACACACACACACACACATGTGTGTGTGTGTGTGTGTGTGTGTGTTTGTGTATTGGGAGCAAGGTATTCTTAATACAGGTTTAGTTAAAGACCACTGAACTTCCTTATTATCTTATGTTTTTATCAAGCTTGCGTGCTGGTTTCTTTGTATTAGGATCCAGTTGATAGAGAAATTGCCCAAGGTTCTGCTCCCCAGCGCTTTTGATCATATTGGTTGGTCTTCTTCGGGCTGGAGATTATTTTCTTAGTAGATATTGCGTGTTTTTGTTTAGTTTTTGGCGCGAAATATATTTTGTTGGAAGGGTTTATTATTGGTGGATGTTCTTTAGTTAGCATATTAGGCGTTGAAGATGTTTAACATGTTAGTTCCAGTGTTGAACGCTATTTTATTTCTGTTTGGTTGTTCATTTCTAATATTTATGGCTTCGGGGATTTGTAGTTTTCTTTAGTCGTTATCTTTATATATGATTTTGGTGTTGTTGATGAAGATTTTCGTATTTCAACAGTATGTGAATTCATCGGTGTTATTGCTATTGTGTATTGTTATATGTTGTTTCCTGGTAACATACCCAATATTTCTGTCAATTGAATCTTAATACAAAGAATCTAGCAAGAAAGCTAGAGAGAAACATAAGATCATAAAAAAGGAAAATCCAGTGGTCCTTTACCAAACTTGATGTCGCAAATGAGGATGAGAGCTGAGTAATAATTGTTTAAAATTGATGATGTTATGGCCCAAGTACATGTATTTATTTAGGTTTGGTTTGATTGAGTTTTATGGCATATCAGCCATTGTTGGTTAATCCTATTTACCCAACCCCTCCGCTTGGGCAGGATATGACATAAGGTCAATTTTTTAAGCGGAGTTTAACAGGTTTGAATTCAGAGTTTTCCTTCTCCTAGACTAGTTGCCTAACCAAGGCTGAAGAACCTAGTCTGCCCTACTATTTACCCATAGCTGGAGGGAGAATAATTGGATTCATACCTTTCCCACGGGTATTAGTGCTATGTGAAATGCAATCAGTCTTATCCAGGAATTGAACTCGTATCGCCGTGTTCATATCCTGTGACGATAACCATTACACCACGGGCACCATTGTTGGTTAATTAATGCCAATATTTTAATATTTTACATAAATATCAAATATATGATTTATAAACAAATTTTCAGATACACACAGCTAAATGATCAGTTCCGTTGATAACAATCCAATTTAGCATCAGTCAAAGTTAAATTGTACCAAGTATTGCTATGTATAACTAACAATTCAATTAAATATCAGTCATTTGTTTACACAAAGTTAAATGATGTAACAATTCTATTTCTAACAAATCAATTTAGCATAAGTCATTTGTCTGCACACAGTTTAAATGTCAAACAGTTCTATTTGACCCATAGATAGAAACCTACCAGATGTTACCACTCCAGGTCAAAGTGGATCTGAGAGTAATAGCAATGAAAGGGTACTCCGCTTTCATCAATGTTCCAGCGTTACTGGGGCCTTACAATCAGATTGTTTAGTGTCATATAACAGGATACTCGTTAGGGAAGACTTAACCCTCTGTAAAGATGCGGTCGGTGTATTCTATAGACCCATCCCACTGGACAGGGATGAATAGACTGAGATAAGTGAAATCTAACCCAACTACACCATACCCATGCATGTATGATTCTAATACTCAAATCAGGCGGGTTACAAAATCAATTCTTATGACACAACACCTGTTTCAATTACACTACCTTGTTTTCACTAAAATACTACAACAGTGTAGGTAGGTGTGGGAGGGACATTTAACGTAACGGTTTTCGTCAGGGAAAAAGGACACGGCGAGTTCGTATCCTAGACCAGACTTTTTATTTTGCAAAAATCTCTTTGGGAAAGAAATGAAACTTTCTACTTGTCTTTAATTGGAATCATTTTGAGATGAGGCTTCTTAATCTGAGTATTAATTTTTATTTATTGCGGCCGAAACGTAGTGAAAGAAGACCCCCCAACCCCCCCCCCAAAAAAAACCTACCAAGATGAGGACAAAAAGTCCGCAATAAATAAAAAATTAATTCTCATGAAACTTTCTGTTCTCCACTCCAGCAATACTTGGAACCATTTAACTGTATGCGAATAAATGAGTAATGTTGAATAGAATAATTAGTATTGAATAGCAATAATTGTAACCACTTCACTATGTGCAAACAAATGATTAATATTAAATAGAATTATTAGTATTAGATAGCAATAATTGAAACAATTTAACTGAGAAGAAAGAATAGGAATACTAGTGTGCAAAAAAAAAAAAAAAATTAATTCTGACTCATTTAAGAATGAAATTACCTACAAACTATTCATTTACAAATCAAGCGTATATCCCTTTAAATGTGCGTAAAGAAATGACTAATAATAAATAGAATAATTCGTGTCAGATAGAAATTCTTGAAACCATTGAACTGTGTGCTAAAAAAAAAAAAGAAGCTCAGGCTGATTTAAAAATGTTTTCTACAAAATGTGTTTACAAATTGTATTTAGTATATATGTAAAAACAGGATTTGGCATTAAATAACCAATAACAGTTGATAGGCCATAAAACCAAACTAAACTATTTATCCCTTTCTATCCCCGTCCCGAGTGTGACATATGCCACATGACTTAGTTAAGTAGGTTGTTACAACGTTATTAATAGATGATTCAATGAATTTATTGTTCATTTACTTTTGGAACACACACACACACACACACACACACACACACACACACACACACACACACACACACACACACACACACACACACACACACACATTTTTTAAATAATTATCTCTATGAAGGTTTATTTTTAATCTGAATAGATTCCAAAGTATTAGTGATTGTAGTGTTTTCGTCCAGTGCAAAAGGTTAAATTAATAGTAAAACAATGAAGTCGAATTTAGGACAAATTATCAAGAGGAAAGCGAAGTGACCTACCGACAAGGAACAGACTTTGGATCTGGATTAACGGGCTTAAATCCGACAATGGTTACTAAATTCAGCGATGATCAGTTCTTTTCAAATATTCGAACTTCACACCCTGTAAGAGAAATATCCTATCCAAAATACACACGACAAGGACAAATTTATTTTAAAAGCTATACGAGAAAAAAGAAAAAAAAACCCAACAAAAACTCAGAACTATTTGGTTCCTGGATGTATCGAACTGAAAACTCTTTCGTATTCTCAAAAGAATATATATATATATATATATATATATATATATATATATATATATATGATTAAACAATTCGGACATCCTTCAGCTGCACATTTTTGTATTTATCCTTTCGAGTCGCCGAATCGATTTTATGGTATCCGGCAGGAATTGCGGCGACTCGAAAGGATAGATACAAAAATGTGCAGACAAAGGATGTCAATATTATTTAATAAAATATGTATTAACCAAGAAATACTGCCTAAACACACACACACACACACACACACACACACACACACACACATACACATATATATATATATATTCTACTGGTTGTCAATCTAGAATGGCAGACCATTTATAGTGAGTTCAAGTCTCATTAGGTGTCCTATACTTCTGGTCTTGTGCCACAACTAAGCAATCTTCAGCAAATAGCTCTCTCTCTCTCTCTCTCTCTCTCTCTCTCTATATATATATATATATATATATATATATATATATATAACCTTTTCATACGAAACCACCCAAAATTATCGAATTAGTCTACTGACAATTTAGTAAATATTTCTTACCATTTTGTTTGAAAGAATTCATTGTAAGATTGTGTATACCTATGGTTCCTGAAATTTCGTTGAAATTTTGCAAGTACAAATAAAATACAATACACAAGCTTTCTTGATTTATTACTTGCAAAAGGGGGATATATATAAATTATATTTCTAGTGAAATCATCATAAATTTTATTCAGAGTTCTAATGTGGTGACACAAATTAGTAGTTTGATTTAAAAAAATTAAACATTAAAGTGAGACTGTGAAGCTATCCCTTGATCTATTTACAGTCTTATTTTTCTTTAAAACGACACTTGAGTGGTTGTATTTATGAGTTGAGAAGGTAAAACAAAACTTTTTGTAATGTTTGAATTTTTGTTTTGTAGTTCTTGAGTTAAATTTTATAAAATGACATCATTATAGTTAAATTGAAAGAGAATGTAATTTTCATTAAAATTCAATCTTGATTCATTTGAGAAATTCTTAAACGTAAATGTATGTTTTAACTTAGCATATATCTCAGCAATTGACGGGTTTACCTGTCTTGTTCGATTTAATTCCTCATCAAACGTAATATCAAGATTTTTTGCTTCATAAATTCTCTTAATAACATGAACTACAATTATAGTAGAATCCTGCTGAATATTCTTTATTTTTCACATTTTAAGATTCTGACGTGACCCAATCGCAATAATGCTTATTTACGGCATTCACCTGTGAGCAATTAAATTAAATTAGATGTAGGACAAGACCACATGAATGGGGCACCCAATTAGAATTGAACTGACTCTTGAGGGTTTGCTAGTCTAACTTGCAAACCATTACACCACCCGAGGTGCCCCTCACCTGTGAGCAATGAAATTACTAAGCATTGCTTAGATGTTGCACAAGGCCACATGAATGGGGCACCCAATGAGAATTGAACTGACTCGTGAGGGTTTGCTAGTCTAACTTGCAAACCATTACACCACCCGAGGTGCCCCTCACCTGTGAGCAATGAAATTACTAAGCATTGCTTAGATGTTGCACAAGGCCACATGAATGGGGCACCCAATGAGAATTGAACTGACTCGTGAGGGTTTGCTAGTCTAACTTGCAAACCATTACACCACCCGAGGTGCCCCTCACCTGTGAGCAATGAAATTACTAAGCATTGCTTAGATGTTGCACAAGGCCACATGAATGGGGCACCCAATGAGAATTGAACTGACTCGTGAGGGTTTGCTAGTCTAACTTGCAAACCATTACACCACCCGAGGTGCCCCTCACCTGTGAGCAATGAAATTACTAAGCATTGCTTAGATGTTGCACAAGGCCACATGAATGGGGCACCCAATGAGAATTGAACTGACTCGTGAGGGTTTGCTAGTCTAACTTGCAAACCATTACACCACCCGAGGTGCCCCTCACCTGTGAGCAATGAAATTACTAAGCATTGCTTAGATGTTGCACAAGGCCACATGAATGGGGCACCCAATGAGAATTGAACTGACTCGTGAGGGTTTGCTAGTCTAACTTGCAAACCATTACACCACCCGAGGTGCCCCTCACCTGTGAGCAATGAAATTACTAAGCATTGCTTAGATGTTGCACAAGGCCACATGAATGGGGCACCCAATGAGAATTGAACTGACTCGTGAGGGTTTGCTAGTCTAACTTGCAAACCATTACACCACCCGAGGTGCCCCTCACCTGTGAGCAATGAAATTACTAAGCATTGCTTAGATGTTGCACAAGGCCACATGAATGGGGCACCCAATGAGAATTGAACTGACTCGTGAGGGTTTGCTAGTCTAACTTGCAAACCATTACACCACCCGAGGTGCCCCTCACCTGTGAGCAATGAAATTACTAAGCATTGCTTAGATGTTGCACAAGGCCACATGAATGGGGCACCCAATGAGGGCGACCCGAAGGCTCCTTTTTCATTAGCTACTGCACCGAGGTAGAGGGTAGAGCTCTACTCTTTTCCCTGGATTGCTCCATTTTATCCTTAATCCGTACCTTATAATGCTAATTTTTGAGTTTTTAGTATGACTCGACCTGGGATTAAACCCCGGTTTCTCAGGCCATTGGCGCATGATTTCGTAATCTAATAACTTGACTAATTCTCCTTCATATAATTACAACCTTTGACAGCATACGGAGAGACAACTCTAAATTCTATTTTTAATGTTTTATGTTTTTTTTTTCTTTTCAGGTATAAATATGCCATTCACAGGAAAAGAAAAAGCATTTAAACAGACCTTTGCGTGGTGTCAACACTCGCTCTGAAGATTGGAGATTATTTGAACGAGAATTGGTCAAGTAATTACATTACGAAATGATATTCATTTTTCTGAAACATCCGGTACTTCTCAAATGATATTATTTTTTAAAAACATTCTTTATATAAATAACAACTTAATTAAATGGAATAGAAAGCTTAAAAAAGATCGCCAACCTTTTGTTTTGAAGCCTTGGAAATCAATTGTTAAAATCCTGGCTTTTACATTGTTTTTAATTCTAAGTGGAAATACACAACTATTTTAGCCACTGTACTTATTTCAATAATTTGAGTGAAGTATGTTAGAGAGTTATGGGACATGTAATAAGTTTATTAAAACAAAACAAAAAAAAAAAAAACCCGCAAAAAAACAAAAGACAAAAGAAAAACCCCATAAAACCCCAAAAGACAAAAACATATATAAAAAAGAATTTAAAAAAAAAAATCCCTTTATATATATATATATATATATATATATATATATATATATATATATATTTCTTTAAGAAAAAACAACGAAACCAATCACAAAGGATTATAAATTTATTTCCATCCTATTACGCATTTTTGAAATTTTCAAAAACACGAAAACAGTCTTTCTGTGGATGACAATATATATATATATATATATATATATATATATATATATATATATATATATATATATATATTGTCATCCACAGAAAGACTGTTTCGTTCTATCAGAACTGCATATATATATATATATATATATATATATATATATATATATATATATATATGCAGTTTTTTATTTGGTTGACACAGTTTTCAAAGGATGTTTTTAATTCGTCACAATATGTGAGAATATCATACAATTAAACATAAATTGCTTTTTTCAATGTGAAGGGATTTTGTTATATTACAGCAAATTGTAACTATGGATATTATAGGAGATAGTGTTTTCTTGTTTACTTTTAAGTTTTAAATGAATTAATAAAAATCAATAAAAAGTAAATTTAAATTGAATGAAAAACTACATTTCAAAAAGTCTTGATTGATCACTGATTAGAGTATGATATAGTTTATAAGTATTAGTTGAGAAAAAAGTTAACTGTTAACTTGTAGAAAGAAGAAGAAGAAGAAGAAGAAGAAGAAGAAGAAGAAGAAGAAGAAGAAGAAGAAGAAGATTATCTTAATCTTATCAAGCTGCTTACAATTCGGTCAAGAACCGAATTTCAAGTAGGGATGGACGATGAACGTTACTGAATTTGATAATTTGAAAGTCTGACGGTGAAAACTGAACCCATTAACAAAAACGAAGCGAAATCAATGACATCTCAAAGATTCACCCTAATTCAAATTCTGTATATCTTTCGGGTTTTAACTTCTGGCTTTTAAGTGTTTTAGTGTCCACCAGAAAATTTGATGTGACCAGTAAATAAATTTAGGAAGGTTTATATTCAACAACTTATGTGAATCATAAAATTCAGAACAGTATATATATATATATATATATATATATACCCCCATATATATATATACATATATATATATAAGTGGAATCATCATTAAAATTTAAAGTATTTACAGTCTGTAAAATCATTAGAGCGTTCAATGCACGAAAATGCAAACCAATATCTCGATATATTTTTGAGTACAAAATCAGATAAAACAGGATAAAAACTCTTAAGTCAGTCTCTCGTTATCGATCTTCAGGTGAGCTAGGATTCAACTCATTTGATAATTTGATTAATAAAAACCGAGGAAAAATCCGACGTGCTAAATACTAGCACACCTTAGGATCAATAACGAGAAACTCCTAATGCTAAGTGTTTATGTTCTTTTGTTATTCTACTTTATACTTAAAAAGTATTATATATATATATATAGAGAGAGAGAGAGAGAGAGAGAGAAAGAGAGAAAGAGAATTTACGTTTGAGTCCATGTCCAGAATACTTCTGAGAAGACTTGCTTTCACTAAGACTCCAGTGAAAGACCACCAGGTAAAACTGTTGTGAAAAACTCACAAGCAAGCGAAAGGAGAGATAAGTACCTAGACCTTGCTAGGGAACAGAAAAAACTATGGAACATGAAAGTGACGGTGGTAACTCTTGTAATTGATGCGTTCGGTTCAGTCACCAAAGGATTGGCACAGGGACTGGAGGACTAGGAAATAAGAGAACGAGTGAAGACCATCCTTACTACAGCATTGTTCAGATCAGCCAGAATATTGAGAAGAGTCCTGGAGACTTGTAGAGACTTGCTGTTGTAGCAGAAAGAACTTCGTATGTTTGGCGCGTAAATTAATTTGACCGTTGGTCTCGTCGTATAATTTCACCCAATGGGGATGACGAATCCCATTCGGCCCGGATGACTTTCACGGGCATATCGAATTCGGTGAAAGCCCACAAAATTACTTCTTCCTCAAAATCCTTCAGACAGGACAGACGTTTTTCCGTCCACTCCTTTACCAGCAGCAACTCACCACCATGAAGATAGAGCGGTCTGGTTCATGGACCCTTTGGGTCTACCTCTTTACACTCAGGGGTTCCCAGTTGCAAATGAACTAGACGTATTAATTCCACCTCTGACAATTCGGCTACTTCATTCCCGGACAACCTTTTCTGGAGACCTTCATACTTCTCTCCTTCAGCAGACAGGACCACCGTCTAATTCACGGACCTTTGGGTCTACACTTCTAGACCTAGGGTTCCACCGATGAATACGAATTAGACGAATTAATCCCGCCTCTGACAATTCAGCAACTTCATTCTTGGACAACCTTTAAGGAGACAGCGATTACTTCTCTCCCACAGCAAATAGAATCACACATCTACGGCTGAACATTTATTCCTGTTCTAAACTCAGCAACTCAATACTTGCTATGTCTACAGCGACGCATATTCCGCTCCGACATATCGCTGCTGTGATTCTTTCTCAACTCGATAACTATTTCTTCCTTCCTACGAGACTTGCAGCATAAAGGTATTCTTTCTTCTGGCTGCCATTAAACTTTCTTGAAAACCTTTCGATATCTCGTTCCGATTCATTCATTTTCCTTTAAATATAACGTGAAGGTAACACGTTCCACATCACCGTTATACTGTCATTCAGACTCCAGGGAAAAAAATCAGCCTACGCTGGTGTGATAAACTCTCAAAAGCGTAAAATAATATAAGTCCTTTGCTACATACATACATACATACATACATACATATTGATGTTGGTATTAAAGTAAAAAAGAAAAATGCTCTCTTTAATTATTTACATTTTTTATTGTTTAAATTGAAGAAAATATATTAAAAAATCCTGAGTTTTGTGAGTGACAAGATGGCGACGTATTCATTTTCCCGAAACTGATTCTGATTCAGTGAGTTTTGACGTTAACAGCCAATGACGTGTTGATTTGATATTCTCCATGAAATGACGTGATGAAAATAATCAAATTAGAATAAGGTTATTAACGTTTTTTAATTTTTCCCCCAAGGTTTATAAATAATAATCCAATTGACTGTTATCAATATTTTCACTAAGTGAAGCTTTGGTTCTCGATTTTATCTGAAAAAAAAAAAAAACCAACAACAAATTAATGAATGAAAAACAAAGAGCCAAACATTTCAATAATTTAGTTATATCGTTTATCATAACATTGGGGATAAATTATAAACACTCATAAATAATCATGACAGGCACAACTCAACAATAATGACAGTTTCTAACAGCAACTTTCAGCTTTAAGAAAACTACTTGTGATAATTATAAAAAGGAGGAGGAAGAAGAAGAAGAAGAGGAGGAGAAGGCGGAGGAGAAAGGGCGGGGGATATATGCAAAATCACAAATGCTGGAGAGTCGATATTTGTCACTGCTTCCTAACAGACAAGACTTGACACAAGGTCAATGACCCGAAGGTCGATTAAAGTGGGGAGGTCGGGCACGAGCCGAGGCTCGAGCCCTGCAGAAGTATGATGCAGCTCGTCCACTCGAAGGTGGCTCAGCCGAAGCCGGAAGCCTTACGGCCTCAAGTCTGCCTTTGTTGGACTGTGCCCGTACCAGAGTCACCAAGTTTGGTTCTCATCTTCGGAATTAGAAATGAACTGATAATGTCTCCGTTATAACAATCCATTTTGATATGTAAGTTACTACAGCACATAAAAAATGGTACATTATAGCTGGACTCTGGTCAACGCAATTATGTTACAATATTCTGATTTAGAGAATAAAGGAAGTTCAAATCCAATTAGCAGCTAAATAAAAGTATTGGACCCTTATTCACACTCACCATTATAAATTCCCCAAGAGAGATAACTAAAAAATTATACTTATAGATTACTTCCCTTTATTCCTATATTTGCGTTTATAGCATATCTTCTATAGATAGTTTAACTTTACAAGCGGATAGTTCCAGGTTGTGATTTGATAAGTTATAAAAAAGAACCAGCGGCCGGAAGAAAAACGAGCCGACAAAGTTCAATATCTCGTCTAGTGGGCTAGGTGCAACAAGATATGCTTGATTTAGCGCCCACGACTGAAAACAGCAGTTAATCAGTACTTGCAGAGCTCACCAGCGTTCGGCTATCTCAGGAGTGGAGTGAAGGGTGGGGTCTGGCCCTAGAAACTGAATGGCAAGAATAAGGCAACAGAGACCTTAAAGCTTAAAACAGTTGCGTTTATGTGTTTCTCTTTCCCCATCTAATGATTTGGTATCACCGACATAGCAGTTGTCGGTGACTACGTTACAAGAGAACATTATAAATTCTGCAAAAAGGATATGAGTGTGTGTGCATGCGTGTGTGTGTGTGTGTGTGTGTGTGGAGTTAGATTTGATAGATGAGTGTTGAAAATAAGAGAGGACGGGTGAATATTTTAATCGAAGAAGCACGATTTTGCAAAAGAAAATTGTTTATTAGGGTCAATATAGATCCCGTAAGTGTATTAAAAGAGGGAGAATTATGATCGATGCAGCTGATAGTTACCTGAGAAGATTTTGCAAACAGCCGGCTGATGAAGAAAAACATTTCTTTTTTCGCATTCTTTGATGTAGAAAGACGTTACTTTACACAGATCACGTGATGTGGATAGATTAGACGACATTTGAGTAACACATGTCTTGTGGAAATAATCAGGCGTTATCTGAAAAACAAAATTTATATGAAATATTATTGAATCAAAGAAAATGATTGATTGATTGACTGACTGATTGATTTTGATAGCGTGTCAACCCACCGAGGGTTATTTTATTCATAGAGGTTAGGAAATCGCGTTCATTGTACATTAGTATTTACATTTTTGTAGTTATTTCTTTATGAATTATTTCTAACACATCTATTTGATCCGTAGATGGGAATCATGACAGGTACGACCATTTCGAGTCAGAGTGGACCTGGGAGTAATGGCAATCATCCAATGCATATTATTATCATCTCAAGGTTCATTGAATTGGTGCTCTTTCCCGGGAATCTAAGCGACAGCAAGTTTTCTCAGGTCTCCAGGACTCTTCTGAGTATTTTAGCCGATCTTAATAATGCTGCATGGTCTTCTGATTTTCAATTCATCAAGTGTCTCTCAGTTCATTGAAGACTGTTCCAAGCACACCTATTACAATTCTTATTCTATCACCCTAATTTTTTATCTCTCAGGGAAGATCCAAGTATTATATTATATATCGTATGACGTCTACTTGATTTGGAGTCAGAATTCCGGTCAAGTCGTACATGAGGCACTGATTCTTACTCGAATAACGAAGTTGAGAAGTGATGAGCTTATCCACTTCTTAAAAAAGTGAAAACTAAGTTGCATCAGCAGTTACCGTAAGAAATGTGAGGCGTGTATTCAAGAATAAACAAAGCTGGGTCAATTTTATGTGGGCAGCTCCGATGGCATAATGTTTAACGAGCTAGACTTGTGAACTCTTATATATGTGAGTTCGATTTTCATTTTTTAGCATCAGATTTCTGATCTCGTGTTTATCCAAGCTTATATTTGTAAATGTTTACTTAATTTTGGGTAATTCGGAATAAATAAAAAGCAGAAGAACGTCTCGAAACTCTTGGAGACGATTAGAATTGAAAATTGATACGTCAACAAATCCGAAAAAAAATAAGGAAGAATGCTTACCTGTCTAAAACAATAACGGAATGGTGAATCAGTGTGTAAGAAAAAGTGGGCACAGTCTCTGTTCTCAGGAACCATATGGCTGGGGGCAAAGTTACGGTGAGACTTGCACTCTCTGGAAACTGACCATGACTGAGCAAACTGTTCCAAATCATTGGTGTATTTGTTATTGGACATGAGCATATCATCTACTGGTTCGTGATTGAAGTTACCGAAAAGACCGGCCATTTTGTTGAAGTACCAACCATTGACTTGTACAGTGTACAGTTGAATGCTGTGGTCACACATCACTTTGTAGCCTCGTTTACTTTCTACGACTATCAGATTGTCTTGACGAGTGACTGTAGCATCGGTAAGTTGTAGCGGCAATTTAGCAACACCTCCATTGAAAGAGACCTTCCAAAACAAAACAGAAATAAATAAATAATTCGTAGACATTTTTTGTAAATGAAGAAGAAGAAGAAGAAGAAGAAGAAAGATAATTTTTCTTTAGAATAATAATAAATCATAGAATAGTGAGTAAAAGATTTTTACCTTGTTGTCAGAGAAGATTTCCAATCGTTCGTTATGAGCTGTTGTCAGACTGAGAGATTTCAGTGTTTTGGCTTTGTGGTTTGCATCAAAGTTGGCCACAATAGTGAAGTTACCATCAACAAAGTCACGTGCCAAGAGGTAACTGCAAGTACCCTTATAATCTAAATGGCGTCCATCAAAGGTGGTGATGTGCTGACCAGCAAACAGACTGGCCTCGGCTGAAAATAAATCATAAAAACTTTCTTGTGACTTCAGAAAACAACAAAGAGTCAACATTTCACAAGTTGAAATTACTTTGTAAATATCACCGTCGCATCAGGAAATTATGAGGGATGTTCTATTAATGGTTTCTGGTTATTAAAGAAAAACAAAAGATATTGGGAAGTAGGAAAGGATTATCTGCCCTTGGAATGAAATGAGAACAGAAGATATTTTTATTTCATTATGTTATATCTGATTATAAAAATTCTAATTAGAATGACGTACCTTTAAATGGAGGAATATAATCGCTTAGGTCAGAAGAAGGCTTCATCATGTCGTAAATATCCCAAACATTCAAGTCGTAGTTTGGCATAAGGTTGCTTACTTTCTTAACGGCCCGTTTCATGTCTTCCACATTCGACATGAAATGATTGTAGGCGTATTTGGCAGCACCAAAACGAATCTCAACCATGATCTCTCCACGTTTCGGGTTGAAAATCAAAGTGTTCATACCAACATCAGTGACGATGTCCTTGATTTTCTTCATTTTCTCAGCACCAAATTTGTACAATTTGTCCTTCAGTCCCAATAAGTTGTCTTTAACATCCCAATAATTGTACGCCCACAAAGCCTATAAGGGAGATAACAAGGAAAACTTTAATCACTAAACAAAGACTTTATTGGAGACGGAGTTTTAATAAATGATAAACATTGAGCACAATTCATTTTCTCTCAATTAGGAAATCGTCTGAGTAATTATCAGTAGAACACGTATAGCAGACTTTATGTTTCAGGTGAAAATCAAAACTTTATTTTACCTGCTGGTACATTTCATTGTATGTGTTCATGATAGCATCAACCACTGGATAACGTCTCATACTGTCCACATTATGGATGAGTGTAGCATGGGGCAAATAGATGTAAGATGTCAATGTGTCCACATATTCCTTGGCTTGGACTGTCTGTTTGTTGATTGCTTCGTATACTGTAATCAGAAAATCGATTACCTTCTCTTTATAGGGGTTTTGGAGCAACCGATCAGTGGCTTCTGGAAAAAGATAAAATAAATAATATTGTTGAATAAATTTTACTGGTTATTACATTTTGATTCCTGGTGCTGTGCTCCTCAATGAGAAACCAAATCCTGACCTTACCATCACAGAGTACGATCTTCATTTCATTGGTTGCTATAATCTTATGTCATAAAGCTATAGTTTGAAAGTTTATATTGCAAGCCAGTGTTGCTATTTATTGCTCTTATTCTTTCTGAGTGATCCAATTAAAAACCTTAATATATGGTTATTGCATTGTTAATGTTTGTCATCATACGCTGCATATATCTCGGTCAGTGTAATATTCTCGCACGATCAATTGCTAAGATAAATTGACCAGTTTAGATATGAATTGTTATTTCGTATAATTTCTTAAGGTATCAATACAGGACAACTCGATTTTTCATGGCTTGATGGTTAAGTGCATGTTATATTCTGCTTTTGCTACTGACTGTATGCATTACAATATTTTTTCCACTTACTAAGATGTCTTTTTAGTTCTCATACTGGTCCCATATCTATCTATCTATCTATCTATCTCAGTCTATTCCTATTTTTCTATATAATTGTTTATATGTACGGCCGTTACGCTCTTTTGGATTAGATTTGGCATTAGATTAGGAAGCAGCATAGTGGACGTAAAGGCAGACGAACCCAACCATTGGTCAACGGCACACCTAACCAAGTGCTAGGCGGACGAATTCCATTGTTCGATCGTGGAACTACTGATGCTCATCTTTTAAGGTGACTTTTATAGATGAGAATAAAACAGCCATCGAAAGATTACCATGACTCATACTCAAACCACTTGACCAAATCGCATCGCTCTTCGCGCGGATAAAAAAAGGGGCGCGTCCTACTGAGGTTGGAGCCCTGGCCTTAGGTTTCGAAAAATCAGCTAAAGAGCTCAAACTAAAACAAAATTACTAAAATGTAAAAGCACAATACAAATACTGACATTCAACGTTAGAACTTTAAATAGAACAGGCCAACTACCGGAGCTGACAGCTTCTGCGATAGATCATAACATAGACATAATATGCATACAAGAACATAGATATATTCAGAGCGAAGATATAAGCTACCACGATACCGCCAATGGATGAACGTTTGTCTCGGTATCTGCATGGAAAAACTGTCAACGCCGCGACAGGAGGTGTAGGTATGCTTATCGAAGAACGGGCCCTAAAATCAATAAATAGCATAGAGGAAATACAATCGAGGATGATGGTGGCCACGTTTAATGACAATGCTCTACTACGCAACCACATAGAACCTAAAATTGAGAAAATAATTAGGAAGAACCAAAATGGCTTTCGGAGAAATCGATCCACGACATCACAAATTTTGACTATCCGTCGAATTCTAGAAGGTGATCGTGTAAAAAACCCTGAGGCAACAATATTATTCGTCGACTTCTCCAAGGCATTTGACTCCATACTCAGAGGGGAGATGGAGCAAATACTTCTCACCTACGACCTCCCCAAAGAAACCGTCGCTGCCATAATAATGCTATATAAAAACACGAAAGTAAAAGTCTGTTCTCCGGATGGAGGCACGGACTACTTCAACATTGTATCAGGTGTGTTGCAAGGAGACACTTTAGTCCCATACCTGTTTATTATCTGCCTAGACTACGTACACTCACACATGCCCCATCGCCCCTACTCACATATACACATATATATACACATATACAGATAAACTCAAAAATATATAGTTGGGGGAAGTAAAAAGTTCTCCGCCCAACCAAGAACCAAATTACTTTTAAAAAATTCAGTTGAGTTAAAGAAACTTGAAAAAGTGATATTGGACTTGGAAGTGGAATAGTTTGTACGTTTCACATCTCAAAGTTATTCCTTTCTTGGTCAAGCCAAGAACTTTCTAACACTTTCTCGTAGCACTCCCCTACGTTTACTTACATTAAACCACAAAAAGAAAATCATGTCGATAACCAGTGTCTTTCTCCCAAATCCAAAGCGTTTACGAATTTTTTCTCCCTTACTCGGAATTTTAGGTTTTTTTTCCGTGACCTTTTTTGTGTTTTTGTTTTTTCCTCCTTTAGTTTCTAACGCTGTCGTGCAAGTAATCCACCTCTCTTTGCAGGAGGAACCCGAATACCAAAAGTCATTTTGAAAGAGGACCTGATACGACGTTCGTGTTGCAGCAAAAGAGTATCAACTACTGGCTGATGACACCATTAGCAAAAATAATCTATTCCCTTGTTATTGTAAATATATATTTGATATGAAGCAGGTGAGACGTTTCTTACCTTTAATTATGTTCCGGTATCTTTCAATAAACATGTTCGTTTCGTCCCTCGTTTTCATAGCACTTTGAAATAGTTTTTGGCTCTGAGCTTGGCAGTAAACGAAGATTTTACTCGATATTTTCTGTTAAAGAATAAAGTAAACAATTTAAAATAATTAAACATTACGAGATTTGAATTTTAGAACTTTTAATTGCTTCATTCCAGTTTGCGAATAGACTAAAATTGGCGTACAATGCAACGACAGAAACACTCTTTATTTTCAGGCAACAAAAAGACAAGCGACTATCTTGTTTGGCAAAGGAACATCACTAAATAATGTTGAGACGACACTTTGAATAATTTTGATGACGCAGAGGCATATCAGTTTTCATCCTTTTTGATAAAGATATTCTTTAATACAGTAATAATCTAAGAGGAAGGCATGTACACTTTCATATATATATATATATATATATATATATATATACCGAGATGTATAGAGATATATAGAAAATAAAAATAATCCTTACCGTAAGTAGTACTTCGTACTGAGCGTATTTCTGGTCAAATTTTATTATCATTTTTCTAAGTTTTGACTTCATTTTCTCATAAACGTTGCCGGCTAATATTTTGCTATGGTCCATTTTGTTTTGAAAATTTGACCCTAAATTTTCCCATACACGAAAGAGAGTTCTTGTTCCAGACTTCAAATAAAAGTAGTTCTTCTGGTACATTTCTTTAAATTCGCGCCACATTTTGTCAAAGTCTTGAAACAAGGTATCAAATTCTATAAAGAAGACATCACTGAAAAGGGAAAGATCTTCGCCAAATGATTTTTTCACCGAAACAAGTTTTCCAATTATTTGGTCGTTGAAAATTTTACCGAAAGATTCGCCGAAATCTTTTAATTGCTCTCCGTACATTTTCAGTTTCTGATGTTCAAAAACCTTAAAAAATGGATAAATAAATATTTAAAAATATAAAACAGTAGAATATTACAGAGATGAAATATTGATATTATTCCAGAAATTATTTAGACAATTATTATAATCTTTCTTTTTTTGCCTATACATTTCAGTAGTTAAGGCATTAACGACTGGATACATGACTGAAGAGATGGAAATGAATGACTGATTTATTCTAATGTTATGTCAACTCATCTAGGGTTATTTTATATCGAGAGGTTAGGGAATTGTATTCATTGTATGCTTATGTTTACATTTTTTATGTAGTTGTTTCTAAAGAGTTTTTTTTTCATATAATTATATGATATCAAGTATTCCTATCAAATACAAATAATTTGCACACAGTTATATATTTTCAAGTATTCCTATCTAATACAAATAATTTGTACACAGTTGTATGGCTTCAAGTATTCCTATCTAATACTAATAATTATATGGTTTCAAGTAATCATTTTCATTTAGTAATAATCATTCGCTTGTACACAGTTATATGGTTTCAAGTTACTAATAATAATCCTTAGTAAACAATTACAGCTTCAACTAATTATTCCTAACAGAAAAAATTACAATTATAAGGTTTCAAGTATTCCTATCAAATACTAATAATTTGTACATAGTTATATGTTTGTTTTGGGTTGGTTTTATGGCATATCAACCGTTTTAGGCTATTTAATGCCAAATCCTCTTTATACATATATGTTAAATATGAATGATTTCTAAACACATTTTGTTTATAACATTTTTAAACGAACCTAAGTTGATTATTTTGTAAACAGTTAAGTGGTTTCAAGCATTTCTATCTAATATAAATAATTCTATTCAATATTAGTTATTTGTTTACACACTGTTAAATTGATCCAACTATTGCTATGTATCACAAACAGTTCAATTAGACATCAGTCTTCTATCTATTCACCGTTTAATGGTCAAAGAGTTCTATTTCTGACATTTCAATTTAACACAAGTCATTCGTTTGTACACAGTTTAAATGTCAAACAGTTTTATTCGACCCATTGATTGGATCCTATCAGGTGCTACCACTCCGGTCAGAGAGGACCTGAGAGCAATGACAATGAGGGGTACTCCACATTTCCCAAAGCTCCAAGACCAGAGTCTCTCCATCAGATTGTTTAATGTCATACCCAGGACACTTGTTGGGGGAGTCTTACCCCTCTGCAGAGATGCAGTCGGTGTATTCTATTGCCCAAGCTGACCTGGCAGACAGTTGCATGGTTTCAAGTATTTCTATCTAATACTAATAATTATATAGTTTCAAGTAATTATTTCTATTTGATAATTGTTATAAGCACACCGTTACATGGTTTCAGGTAACTAATTATAAACCTTTGTAAATAATGATAGCTTCAAATACTGTCCAGTACTAATAATTTGAACACATTTATATGTTTTCAAGTATTCCTATCTTATACTAATAATCATGTAGTTTAGAATAATTATTTCTAGTTGATAATAGTCATATATTTGCACACAGTATAATGGTTTCAAGTGACTAATAATAATCCTTAGTAAACAATTTTAGCTTCAAGTAACTATTCTTAATGCAAATAATTCACAGTTATGTTATAGCAAGTACTTCTATTTACCAACCCCTCCGCTCGGGCAGGATATGACACAAGGTCAATTTCTAAGCGGAGTTTAATAGGTTTGAATTCCGAGTTTTCCTTCTCCTAGACTAGTTGCCTCACCAAGGCTGAAGAACCCAGTCTGTCCTACTATTTACCCATAGCTGGAGGGAGAATAACTGGATTCATACCTTTTCCAAGGGTATTAGTGCTATGTGAAATGCAATCAGTCTCGTCCAGGATTTGTACTCGTGTCGCTGTGTCCATTTCCTACGATGACAACCATTACACTACGGGAACCTCCATTAAAACAACATCGTAGTCCCCATATCGGGGACGTATCAGATATTAAGCTGATAAGAACAGATACTACACTTTGATCTTATCCATTAGGCCGAGAAGCAAGTAATAACAAATACTTCTATCTAATAATGATTATTATATGGCTTTAAGTAGGTATTTCTATTTAATAATAATTGAATAATCATTTGTTTATTTAATGATCATTTGTTTAAAATTTAATGATCATTTATTTTCCACAATTTTATTGTTTCAAGTAATTAATAATAATCCTCAGTAAAAAAATTTCATTATATGGTATCAAGTATTCCTATGGAATTTGAATGATCTCTAAAAAGATCTATTTGACTCGTAAATGGGATCCAAACAAATATTATCACTCTTGATCACTTTGCAATTTAAAACTTGAGATTTTTACAATTAGAGTTTGAGATCAATACCGAATAAAATGCAAAGAGCGTTACATTTCCGTAATAAAATAAATGCTGCTCACTTTTTTTTTGAAAACAGAGATATTTTATGAATTAGACTCGTAAGCCATTGTTAGTGAATCCAGTGTTCGCTCTGTGCTCTTTTATTGTGATCTTATGTCAAACTAGAATAAGCTGAGTTAATGTCTTCATGAACTAAGACATTTAAAGAAGATTCAATATGAAATTCTTCTCGCTATTCTTTTGGTACATTAATTTTTTAGTGACTGTTGAAAGATATTGTTATTGTCGCATTTGAAATCGGCTCAAAATTTCGTACATTATTCATGTACAATCGCGGTGTAGTGGCTAACGTATTGAACTGCAACATCGTAGTAAGTGATTCCGAACTCCAGTCGCGCTATTATGTTCACTTTCGGATTAATACCCTTGGGAAAGGCATGAACCTCCTTATCTCCTCCAGATTAAATGGAACCATTACTGTTCTTCTACAAGGGTGGCTTTAACATTAAATAACCTATGAAGTTTAATATGCCGTTAAACAAAGAAACCAGATCTTGTAAAACCTGTGCAAACTAAGCAGTACAAATGTTAATGAGATAACAGAAAATAATGGATGAAAATTTATAAAACTTTAAGAACGCAGTTAGAAATAGCTCATAAAAGAAAAAAAAACTGATAACGTCGAACACCAACTGCAATATATTCATCGACAGGAAGAAGAAGACCTGTCAATTTTGTTAATGATCTGGTCAAGTATTTGCTATAGAACAAAAATCCGATGGCTGCTTGTTAATAAAACTGTATTCTTTAAGAAGTCTTAGAAAAATGTTCAATTTAAATTTGGATGTTTTAGATATTATTGAAAAATACTAACATTGAATTCACGGAAAAGATGAGGGCTCCATCTGATGCTCGACTTTAGGATGTTGTGAGGTTTTAACTCAGCATAAATAGCCACATCTTCGATCAAGTTGTTTTGTTTATTGGCACGATAAGCCTTGAGCGAGGTTTTCGTTTCCATTACTTCAGCATCAATATGATACTCCTTGTCTGGGTTCTCTGAAAGAAAGACAAAAAAATGTTGAAGTGCTATTCAATATGTATTTTCATAGATAATGGCAATAGTGTTGTCTGCGAAATATTTGCTCAATATTTATATATCATTATTGTTTTTATAAATGTAACAAATGACATTGTAAGAATCTTTCATGAAGAAACGGAAATGCCAATCCAAATAAATCTTACCTTCATCATAATTAAAGATGATGTTCATTTGTTGAGAGTTTGGGTTGAATTTGAAGAGAGCCTCCATATTTTCTTTATCACTTTCTTTCTTCAACACTGACACAATATAACGGTTTCTATTGCGTACAGATCCATCCAATTCAATGGTTTTTGATGGAGCTTCCAGCTAGAAAGGAAGGAATGATCAATAAAAAAGGATCCAAATAATAAATGAAATAAGCCGTAGTTTTTAATAAAAGAAAAATTTGTAGATTTCTTGTAGTGCAAATCGATTATTACAAATTCATATTCAGTGTTAATTGTCGATGCCTTTACCACAAATGGTTTGTTAAAACAAATATGGTTGACATAAAAGAAGAATTATTTACCTTCAAATTAACTTCACGGTTGACTCTGTGCAATTCTCCGCGAATGGCAAACTTTTGCTGATGGCCTTTTGAGGTCAAATATCCCATTTCGACATCGGTATTGTATTTTTCTTGGTTGCTGCTTACTCGGCCAATCAGCTCAGTAGCAAAGCCAGTTTTGGCATGTCCAGCGTCCATTTGCATAGTGTACATTTCTTGTTTGCCCTTGGTTTCCGACATCAATTTTGTGGACATCTTAAAGGTCTTTTCGGGATCCTGATCTATACTGAACTCAGAGTTGCTAGTGAAGATAATACCACCCTTAGGAAAATTGACGCTTGTCTTTAGATTCATTCCCTGAAAATTGGAAAGACACATAAAGAATTAGGGAAAGGATAAATTCTGGAAGATAAAAGAGAAGAAATGGATAAAAAATATTAGAATATAAACTTTCCAGATATGAATTCCAAATTGGATTATCCACCTTTAATTTAGATTAGGAAAATATATACAAGGGAGATAATTCATTGTTTTGAATAAAAGAATATTTACTAACCTTTTTCTGGTTGGGGAATTTAACAGTGAGATCAATATCTACTTTGTTGCTTGATTCCATTATGTCTGCTTTGATGTCAATCTTTTGGTCTTTATTGTTTTCGTCCATCATAATGTGACCCACGGTAGAATAGTGATTACCATTTACTTCAACTTTGCCAAATAACTCAATGGTACAACGTGGAGTAATGATTCTGAATTTGCCTTCATTTTGTTGTCCGTTCCGCACTGTCAATTCGAATCCAGCCTTTTGATCTGTGACTTTATCCCACATGAGATCTCCGGCCATTACTATGGAGTATTGACTTTTGGCTAAGTGATAACGTCCTTCGACTGTGCGAACAGGATGAACTATTTTAAAATCAAAAGTTCGAAAGATGTCCATCAGTTGGTCGTTGTTCTTGTAAGATGTTTGCAATTGATATTGATGGTTCTTCTGTGATCTAACGTTTACGTCGAGTGAAATGCTTCCGCTGTTTGTGTTTAAACCTAACTTTAAACCAACTTTACGTTTTTGTTGAGTGAAATTTAACATGTAACTCAAATTATTACGTGATATCTTTGTATTAATAGACAATTCTTTCAATATTCCGAATGACGTATTTATTCTAACAACTACAGTGGTTACAGATCCGTGAAATTTCAAGTCTCCGTTGACTAGAAATTTATTTCTATAGTTGTTATAGTCGCATTTGAAATCAAAGCTGTAGCTCCTGTTAAACATCGCGTGAACAGAATAACCAAGAAGCCTAAACTCATTTTGTTCCATATAAGCTTTGCCACTGATATACTCTTCCGAATTAATATCGTGTTCGTAATAAATCTTAGATATTTTTGTCCAGGGGGTGTTTAGATTAAGTATAGCACTGATCTTGTGAATTCCTTCAGACACATAACGTAATTTGATCTCACTATTTTCAGTGGTTGGGAGGCTTACAATGAAAACAGCGTTCATTTTTGACAGAACTTTGTGGAAAGACACAAATACATTGCATTCCACGTCTTCAACTTTAACTCCAAGTTTACTTTTGAATAAAGTTTTGTGGATTATGTTGCTAACTTGAAAATCAAATAGACCAGATCGGCTCAAAATTTCGTACATTATTTTTACATCAATGTTGAGTCGCTTTCCGTCAAACTGAATTTGAGCTACCTTATCAAAAACATTTTTTCCAAAAAGCATTTTTACTTTTGTTTGACTGTTTTTTAAGTCCCCATTCATAGAAGCGTTAATCGATCCCCAATGAGAGATAATGATGAAATTTTTCAGGGCTTTTATTTTTGTGAGGTTTATTTCGTATCTTTGACCGTGGTGTAAAAGTTTAATAAACATTTCAAAATCGTCTCCGCAGCTCAGAAATTTTGCATGAAAATCCTCTTGTAATTTGGGTAAAGAGAGGTGGCATTTGAATTCGTTATTCTCCAATGAGAATTCGCTTCTATAGACTTCGTTATTGTTCTTTACCTCGATGAAACCATCAAAATTACTCAGTTGTCCATTGATTTTCTCTGTCAAACTTTGTTCTCCAAATTGCGGAGTAGTTAGCTTAGCAGAGATTTCCCGAAAGTAGTTACTAGTGGAAGCCATTATTTCATATTTCTCTGTCTTGGCATTGAAGGAAAAGCTTCTAAAATCCCCATTTAAGTGTCCATTGATGATTATTTGAGAAGCAAACAATTTTAGTCTGTATTCATCAATTTTTTTGTTGATAGAAATATCAAATGTGCATTTTCCTGTTTGTGGTGTTGATAATTCTAAGTTGATATTTTGAAAATTCTGATTGGATAAAATCACTTCGTACAATTCATTCGCCATTTTTAAACTGGCAGAGACTTTACATTTTTGAATGTTTCCTTCAAATTGAAATTTTACTTTAATTCCTGGGGCAATGAGATTTAAATCCAATTCATCGTAATAGTTTTTGTTTGAGGCTATCAATTCATAGACATCTTTGTTATGTTGTAATTTCATATTGGTATCAAACTTTTGAAGTGTTCCTGCAATCACTATATGTAACTGATCTTTAAAATAAGGAGTTTTCACATCGGCTTTAATGATTTTCTTGTGTTCAAATCGCTTGTAATTTCCGTTAAAAATTATTTTGTTTTTGTTAAGCAAGGAACTTACCTCTCCAGTGATACTATTTTCCTTGTAATAGACAGTAGTCTTAATACGAAATCTGTGATGAGAGTCAGCGATGTTCGAATGTTTATTATCTGAAGCATTTACTTCGTGTTTTGCTTTTGGTACATTTATTTGAAAATCAGCATTAACGCCTCCTTTTGACCAATCAAATCGAAATTCACAAGCTACGAAGGGCATGTTAAGCCGGAAATTAATTTGGTGGTAAGTATCTCGTTTAAATATAACATCGTAAATTGTAGCATTGTGTTTTATAGTAAATACAGCATTGAACTTTTCCGAGTTTCCTCTGTAGGTAAAGTCAATAAATTCTTCATTTAGTGGAGTCAACATTCGTAAATTAAACTGAAGATCTAAATCGCTGCTATAAAAAATCATTTCGTATTTTTTCATTTTCTCATTTGATTCCAATGTGTTTAAGTGAGGAATGATAAGTTCTGCCTTTATACTTTCTGTATAGCCCTTGTTGGAAATTTTGATTTGGTATTTATTCGAGTTATAAGCAGCTTTTGCTAAAACCCGAAAGGATTCCAAGTGACCATTTAAACTGAACATGGCTGAACAGTGCACAAATGGACTTGTTAGCTCAGCATCAATCTCTCGGTAGTAACCACTGCTAGATACTGATAGTACGTATTGGTTTTTATTGTACAACGCGTGGACCGTAGTTGTGAAGTTAGTCAGACTTCCGTCAAATAAGAAAGTGAAAGAATCTTCCGAGAGTGGAGTTTTCAAGTGGCAGGTTATTTGTTGGAAATCTCTGTTCGATATAGTCAGTTCATAATGGTCATTATTGTGCTTAAACGTTGTTTTCACGTCAAAAGTTTTCAAGTCTCCATTTAAATTAAACGAAAAAGAATCCCTTTGATAAGGCGTCGAAAATTTTCCGTCCGTTTGCCTGAAGTAGTCTTTATTTGAAACTGACATTTTGTACTGGTCATGATTATGCGTGAATGACGTCTGAAGTGTGAAAGATTTCAAGCTTCCTTTAAAAGTATATGATAATGATGTATTGGTAAAAGAAGGTGTCGTTAATTTGATGTTAAAAGAGCGGTAATGATCCAAATTAGAAATGACTAGTTCATAAAGTTGAGAACCATAAGTGAGTGATGCAAGTGTCTTTAACTCTTTGGTTTCCTTTCCGAAATCGAAAATAACTCGAGAATTTGTTAATGGAGTGACTAATTCTATATTTATCCGTTGATAATAACGAACAATGGACATAGACATTTTATAATCGACATTATTATGGGAAAAACTCATTGAAATGTTAAAAGTTCCAGATTTGCCTTTCAAACTAAAAATGGCCGTTTCTCGGATAGAAGGAGTTTTCAACGTAGCCCATATCTCAAGATAATGCCCATTAATGACAAATTCGTACTGTTGGTTTTGGTACATAATTTTAATCTTCGAACTAAAATGATCCCAATTTCCATTAAATGAAAACGAGGCCGAATCGTCTGAAAATGGAGTGGTCAACTTGATGAATATCTGTCGGTAATAATCTTGGTTTGATGCTATCAGTTCGTATTGGTCATAATTATGTTTAAATGTTGCTCTAAAGTTGAATGAGTTCAATTCTCCGTTTAGATGATGTGAAAGGGAATTATTAAAATATGGCGTTGACAGATTTATATTTATATCTTTGTAGTAGCCTTTGTTTAAAACAGACATTTTGTATTGGATGTTGTTATGGTAAAATGTCGCCTCTGCTCTAAATGCTTCTAAGCTTCCTTTTAGGTTGAATAAAAAAGAATCAGTGAAGTGGGGAGTCGTCACTTTTGTCCAAATCTTACGATAAAATCCCGAATTGGCAACGTTTAGTTCATAGTACTGACTATCAAAAGTAATTCGCGAAACCATGTTGAAAGTATTGAGATCGCCACTAAAATTTAAAGTGGCCTCTATTTTGGTTGACGGAGTGACAATGTTAACTTTTGCATTGCGATAATAATCAACACAGAAAACATCTAACTGGTATTTCTTTTTACTATAGATAATTTGTGATGTGAAAGTGAATCTCTCTTGATTTTCATCAACTTTAAAAATTGTTTCTATTTCAAACGATGGTGTGATAAGTTCGGCGATAACTTTAGAATTATTATCAGCATTACCAACAAACAAACGATATTGTTTATCATGACAATAACAATTAACCTCAAGTAAAGGTAGTTTATTCCCACCTTCCCAATTGAAAAATGTTTCAGTCTTGAAAGATGGAGTCTTGACTTTCGCTTCCATATTACGATAAAAATCAAGTGAGGAGACAAACAGGCGGTACTGTTTATCTGCATAAGACAAGTGGGTCGTTAATTTAAACTTATCCAAGTTTTCTCCAGAGGTGAATGATCCATTAATTCGAAAAAAAGGAGTGAATAATTGTGTGTTCAGTTCTTGATATAACCCGCGATTAGAAACAGACAAGTAATAAGTGTTTTGTTCATATGTGGCACTAGTTTCAAGTTGAATATTATCTATCCAGTGACCTTTCATTTTATACATGGCTGATTGTTGAGAAAATGGAGTGGACAATGTAGCACTAATATTCTCATAGTAATCAGCATTGGCCAATGCAAACTCATACTGCATATCATTATATGTCAAACTGGTTGTCAAATTAAAAGCTTTCAGATTTCCTTCAAAATTAAACAAAACTTTTGTTTGAATGGATGGTGTGTTCAGTTTAACGTTCAAGTCTTTGTAATAGTTATTATATTCAAAGGTCAGTTTATAAATTTTATCGCAACAATTAATTTCGCAGTCCGAATGAAATGTCTTCGAATCATCGTCGAATCTAAATAACAAATCCATTTTGAAGAAGGAATTGTTCAATTTCGTATTCGTGTTTCTATTAGAATTATCGTGCATAAATTTGAATTTTGCAATGGAAGTTTCTTGATCTCTATTAACGATAAATGAAGCCTTGTCAGTAAAGAATGGAGTGATCAACTGAGCATCTATTTTTTGGTAATAGTTTTGGTTCGAGATGATCAATTCGTATTTTTTTGTGTTATGCTTTAATTTGGCAAGAGCGCTAAACATTTTTAAGTCTCCATTCAGTGTTAGTGTTAGTTCATCATTGTAGGAAGGAAATGAACTTTTGATATACAATTTGGCCAAGTGTTCGTAAGTCATGAATATTTCGTAGATTTCCTGTATGTCCGAGTTTGAACGAAGATTAAAACCAGGATTTATTAAACGAAAATCAAACTCATAATTATCTCCCATTCTAATTTTCAGTTCGAATTTAGTCTTGGCGTAAGAAAGATGTAAAGATGCTCCATTTTTAGCCAATCTGAAATCGCAATTCAACTTTGGCGTTTCTAAGAGGAAGTTCATTTTTCGGAAATATTCTTCGTTGGATGCTTTCATTTCGTATATCTGTTTGTCAAAGTTAAGCTTAAGCCCAAAGTTAAACTTTTTCGGGTTTCCCCTTAAAGAGAATTTAAGATTTGGTTGAAAGTAAGGGGTGTCCAGTTTGGCATCAATCTGTTGATAGTAGCCGCTGTTAGAAAAGGTCAGCTCGAATTTGTCCTTATTATGCATGACTTGGGCAATGATATTCATCTGCTCAGGGTTTCCAGTCAATTTGAACGATGCCGTATCTTGGAAATATGGAGTGTTTAAAATTCCAACCACCCGACGATAATATTGTTTGTTGGAAAGTATCAATTCGTAAATCTGATTATTATGACTGAACTTTGTTTGCATATTGAAAGCTTTTAAGTTTCCTGAAAACGTGATCAACAATTCATCTTCGTAGTTTGGAATAGATGTCTTGATTTGCAGTTTAGATAGATGTTCGTAAGAAGCAGACATCTCGTATTTTGCACCGTCATTCGAGGTAAATGTAGATGCCATGTTGAATGTGATTGCTTCTGTATCGACATCCATATTAAAATTCAAGTTGACAGCATTTGGACCGTTTACCTTGATGACAATCGAACGGCCAAAATCTTTAAGACTAGCTTCGATCTTGTTAACTTCTTTCTCAGCCTTGTTTGTAATAATGTTTACTGTCATAGAATTGAGATTACCTTTCAATTCAAATGTGCTCTTCCATTCATCGAAATCCAGAAGTTGGCCATCGATCGAAAGTTTGATGGCTTTTTTTGAGTTTTGGAACAACGCGTCAAACATGAGGATATTGGCTAGTTTCAATTTCAAACTTGAATTAAGTATTTTTAAATTTTCATCAACTGTTATCATCAATTCACCATTGTAAGAAGACACTGCAATTCTGGCGTATAACTTAGTCACATGTTCATAAGTTGCAAGAATGTTATACATTTCCTTTTGTTTAAATTCCATTCTTGAACGCAAATTGAAGAAAATTTTTTCGAGATCGAATTCGGATTTAAATTCGAAATTAACTATCAAAGATTTAATTTCGACATTTAAAGAATTGTTGTATCTTTGAATGAAAAGTTGTCCCGAGGATAACTCATCTCCGCCAATCTTTTCACTAAATGTTACTTTCATATGATCTTGAAAACCCATCCGCGTTATTAACATTTCCCATGCATCATAATCTCCCTGCTCTACCCTCAAGGATATTTCACTCATTCTGTCAGTGTTTCTAACATTGGCTACAAAATCTTTTTCACGACCAAATTTTACTTTGAGAAACGAATCCACTCGAAAGTTTTGCCGGAAATATTTCAAATCTACGTTGATGTCCTCGAAGCGATAGTGAGACATTTTGACATCAAAGGAACCTGTAAAGTCCCTGATTGAATTAATTCGATAAATCAATTTCATGTTGAGTGATTTTTTATCATTAAGGAAAGATTCCAACATCAGTTTCTGAGTGAAGATCGAATGTTTTTCCCATGAGATAGTTGTGTGTATACTTTTCCATCCATACCAATCAGTATTTAAATCAATGACTAATTTTGGCTGATGCTGATTTACAAGACGTGCTTCAAGTTTACATTTCTCAAGATATGGCAATACTTTTAAATTTGCCTTTAAATCATTATTCTTATGAAGAATTCTCATCTCAAAATACTTGCTTAATAGCAAAGATATTTCCAAACTGGCATCCTTTTTCAATTCAAGTTCGTATTTTTCACCACCAAACAAAGCAGAAATTTTTCCATTGATTTTATGTGCATTGTTCATAAAGTAAAAAACACATTTACCTGCCGGTGAGTTTAACATGAAATTCATATGATTTGTATATTCTTTGTTGGATGCTTTCATTTCGTATTTTTTATTGTTAAGTTCAATTGCAAGTACCGTGTTGAAATTTCTGATGATTCCATTTAAGAAAAAGTCAATTGACAGACTCACAGAAGGAGCGGTCATTAGAGTTTTTAATCTGCGATAATAGTCGTCATTAGAGAAGGTTAATTTGAAGTTTTGCCCATTATGAACGCCACCAGCATCAATATTCATGCTGTCGATGCTTCCCTTCTTGATGAAAAATACTGAATTCTGAGAATGTGGCGTATGAAATTGGGCTTCGATCTTTTCATAGTTGTTATCGACTGACATGGTCGCTGTGTAGTTTTGGCTGTTAAGAATCAAATTAGCCTTGACCTTGAACATTTTTTCCCCAAAGGTCATACTTAACTCATGTTCAAATGAGGGGACATTTGCCAACAGGATCAGATTTGACAGGTGCTGATATGAGCCGACGAATTTATATATTTCTTGTTTAGTCGTTAAATTAGAAATGAAACTTAATGCCATATCTTCCATATAAAAATCAATAAAATGTTCAAAAATGAAGATTCGGGGATATTTTACTGAGATACTCAAGGAGGGATGGTATTGGTTAATAGTAAAATGACATTTGACCCTTTCTTGGTCTCCATCTTTATAAAGGAACATTGTATACAAGTTAGTTATTTTATCACCATGACGCGAAATCTGAATCTCCCGGTCATCAAAATTCAGCCCGTGTGTCTTTAAGAAAATCTCACTGTTCATATAAGAGTTTTGTAACTTCATATCAAATTTTGTCTCTTGGCCGACTGTAATGTTCAAGTTTGATTTCATATTGGAGAAGATTCCAGTGTGACTAAAGTTGACGGTAATTGAATCAAATCTCTGGTTCGAAGTTTTTACTTGGAATAGGGCGGAGACATCTTTTAAATTCTTGATATCGTAGTCAAGTTTCATGACAATGATTTTGTTCCCATTCAGCAGAAATTCTGATTCAATGATCTGTGAAGTTGTTGAATCTTGTCGTAAAGACATTGTAGCTTTTACGTGGTTAACCTTTCTCCAGGGAGTCTTTAATTCGAAAGCAAATGTGTTATCTCGTTTTGAAAAACTCGCTTCAAATTCGCTCTTTTCTAGATGAGGCAGAATCTTTACATATCCTTTTGTAAGGGTTGAAACTGAATTAAAAACTTTGGTAAATTTTATGTCAATGTGTTTTAAGTGTTGAAATCCTGGACTGTTATATATAAATGAGATGTCAATTTTATCCTTTCGATTCAAAATGAACTTGCCATCAATTCGCTTTTGATCAGGCAAAACCAAAACCCAATCTACATTAAAATCTGCGTCTTTCTTGTAATTGACATTGATTATTACACTCTTCCCATTCGCTGTGACTTTCAACTCACCATCCACAGAACTAGCGCTTTCATAGTCAAGAGAGCTATCGACAGAGAAGTCGATATATCTTGATTTGATTTCAACATTGGCTGTTTTTCTATCACCTGAAAGGTTGATGTTTCCTGAAGCCGTGTTCTTTTTACCATTTGCTTCTGTGACTTCAACTTTCATATCGATGTCATCCTTCTTTTTCCCATAATCAGCATTTATATTGACCACTGGATTGCCGTTGAGTGTCAGGTTCATTGTAGCTTTAAGCATCTTGGGTAAGTTTCTTTTCATTTCAATCATCATCTTGCCGTTTTTGTAATTTCTTAGTGAGCTTGAATAACTCATGTCAATGGAAGATAAATCGTTGTTATGTTTCAAGTTATAAGAAGCGCTGATTTGACGGAGTTGCTGCACTGGAAGATTCAGTTTTCCTTCGCCATTGGACATAAGCTCACCCTTTCGTTTATCGTATTTCAAAGTGATTTTCATTTTGCCACTAGCATCAAGAATATCAAAATCTAATCCCATCTCGCTTTCAAAGCGCATTTTCTGATTGTCATGCTTCAGGATGACATCAATAATGGTGGTTTTACCATGACTAACTTTTATGTTTCCATTTACAGTCATATCCGAATATTTCATGGCAAGGCCTATTTCAGATTTCTTACCATTGAGAAGAGCAGATGCATCATATGAAAGCTCGAAGTTAGGGTAGGCGAAAGAAAAGTCTTCTTTCAGTTCATTTTGCTTGTTCCAAGATACAGACATCATGGATGTATATTTACGGTTGGCCCAAGTGTATTTGGATTGACCATCAAAGTTCTTCATTGCGTCAAATGGTGTTGAGAAAGTAAGTTTACTGGTAAATAAATTCATTTTCCTGTAATCAAAATTGAAGTTTGCTGATATTTTCTGGTTTGGTGCCCACATAACTTCAGCATTGACATCAGTGGAAATCTGCTTGGCATTGATTGTATAGGTAGCACCACCTTCGGCCGTATAATTGATTTTTTGGCGGAAAATCAGTCCTTCATCAGCAGCAAATTGCAATTTGGTTTTGTAGGCTCCAGATTTTACTTGCAGCATTCCAGTAGCTTTAGCTTCTTTCTTATTCGGTAATCTCAATGTATTCTCAATACTATGTATATCTTTGCCTGTTTTGGTGTACGTACTTTGAACAGTTGCTTGTTTTCCCTTTTGCCATTGCACGGTAAAATGATTTTCGTACGTATTCTTATTGACTTGCATCAATTTATCTGCTATTTTCATATCTCTACCTGGATAAGACAGAGCAATCTCACCTTCATGTGATGGCAAGCCTTTTACCTTGGCGTTATTATAAGATAATAATGTTTGAACAACTTTTCCGGGGGCCATTTGGACTATGACTTTGTTCTCAAATTTCTTAAAAGGCCATTTAGCAGACTGTACATGGTTAGCCTCCACTTTGTAGTCAATTTTCTGTAAGAAAAAGAAGCAAATTTATTTTCTATCAAAAGATAATCGTATATATCAATCATGTCATCTTAAAAAATTAAACCATTAATTAAATTTAAATTTCCAAAGAAGGATTAAGCGGTATGAATTATTTTATTTTGATGTCTTGTATCTATATCGATATTTTGAAGTGAATCGTTTTCCACTGTATTCCAGTAACATCTACAAATAAATCTTACAAAATAAAACAAAATAGTTCTGTTTTCAAGAAAGTGGTTTTGTTGATTTTCTTCTCCTTTACCCACAGATGATCACTCAAATATTGGTGTTGTTTCTCATCATTTTAGTCCCTTTTCGCGATAATCACCAGCCATCTCCTTTATATAACATTTCCTACTCTACAATATAACAATTTATAGATCTCTATGCTACAATATTTAAAAAAATATCCGAATGCTTTGCTAGCAAAGGAAATATGAAAGATTGTCATCTTACCTGTCCTGGGTGGTGAATGGATACAGCATAATTGTAGACGTAACTAAACGGCTTCAGGTCTTTTTTGGCAACGGCCAAAAAATTGAAAACGTTGGCATCCTTTTTTTCTGGACCTCCATATTGAATTTCAGCGTTAGTTTCCAAGAGTTTATCATTCTTTGACAATTTACCGTTCACATGAAAACGCAAAGATGGATACTTTTCACTCTGCATGTTACTGAAATAATAAGTAATTATACAAATAATTAGGGATGATACAGATGGAAATGAATTATGAGATAATTAATAATTTATCATAGTCAATCTATTTTAAAATTATAATATATATAAATATATATATATGTATACAAAAACAGTAACAGCAATAACAATAAGAATAATGCTGTGAGAGTTAGATTGTAGAGGAGACTTGTTGTTACTTGACCTCAAATCTGAACCGCTAGATACTACTAATGTGTTTGGAAGTGTTCTTAGCGTAACGATTATCGTCGTAGAAAATGGAATCGGGGACCCGAGTTCAAATTCTGGAAGATACCGTTTGTGTTTCACTTCGCCCTAATGCCATTGGGAAAGGCATGAATCGATCTGTTCTCCATCTAGCTATGGGTAATTAGTCGGTCAGACTGGGTTTCTTAGCCTTGGTAAAGCAACCAGTCTAGGAGAGGGAAAACTCTTAATTCAAACCATCGTTACTCTACAAAAATTGACCTTGTGTCCCAATCTGCCTGTGGTGGAGGGATTGAGTAAATACCTGATACAAGTGCGTTCCTGTTATGGTTTATTATTACAGTAACGACTGTCTGTGCAAGTTTGATTATTATAGGTGAGTGGTTTACCCAAGTGATCCCTTATCCACCCTGTTGATTAGACCTTGTCAAGGTGGACTCTTGGAGTAACAGCAAATGAAACGGAATGTGAAATACTGTGAGAAGAGTGATCTGGTTACCCTCGTTCACATTCCGCATTCCTCTTTGCCGTCAACTGCTGTGGCATGTTAATGACGATGCATTTTGTCAAAGAACAAGGCATGGTAGGAGGCAGAACTGAGTTCATGCCTTTTATTCGTGACATTAATGCGACGAAGAGGTAAGTTGCTGAAATTCGAACTCAGTTTGGAGATTTTGTTTTCCTTCCCGGCAATTGTTATACATCTTCTGGTGTTTTTCTTTCTTTCTTCAGAGTGAAGAATTTCCGAGGCATAGTAACTAATGTGCGGGATTACGACATAGTAGTAAGCGAGTTCGAACTCCAGTCGCGCTATTACGTTAATTTTTGAACTAATAAGTAAGTAAAGTTGGTGACCGTAGTCGAGGAGGACCCGAAGGCTCTCTTTTTAATAGCTACTACACTGGGGTGTATGGAAGGGCTCAACTCCTTTCCCTAGATTGCTTCACTTTACCCTTGATCCATACCTCATAATGCTGAGTGTTAAGCAAGGAGGCATCAAGTACCATTTTTTGAGTCTTTGGTATTACTCGGCTTGGATTTGAACCCCGCTCTCCCGGGCTTTTAGCAAAGACTCTAACCGTTAGGCCAATGGACTGGACTAATACTCTTGAGAAGAGTATTATGAACTCCTTTTATCCCCACAAAAGAATGGGTTGAATAGTTCCACTAATGCTCTTTTACAAAGGTGGCTTTGGCATTAAATAACTCATGAAATTTGACATGCCATGAAAGAAAGAATCCGAAATCGAAAATTTCTTCAGAACATAAAACAAAAACGGTATCAAATAGATTTTTAAAGTTTTACATTAAATTTTTCTTGGATATTTTTTCATAGAATTTCATTTCACATTGTTGAATTAGGTGCTGGCAGAGAGTTGAATTAGGTACTGGTCTCGTTCATGCATTTCCCAAACATCTTGATGTGTTCTAAGAGACGCGAAATGAAGTTCTGTGAAAATCTGAGTACAAATAAGTCGAAACGTCGTGTTTACTACAAAAATGAGTTTAATTGTTCTTCGAGATTCTTTGGTTGATAATCATCCTTCTAAAAACAATCTATAGACAGTTTTCTATTCATAATATCCCGTAGATGGTCATCCAGTGTTTTTGTTTGCAGATCGAATATTGATTACCTAAAATTATGTTTGACAGAAGTACCTTCATTTATTATGACTTTAAATTATCTAAAGACAACGAATCGTTTTTAATTCAATTCTACACGTAACTTTTTACTGCTGATCATATCTAACAGGAATTTGAAAAAAAAAAAGTAATACTTACATGTTGGTGATAAGTCGCGTAGTTTCCATGGTACCAAAGTTCTTTACATTACCAGACAAAATAAGGCGATCAGAATAGTTGTCCCCAAAATGGTAAGTGGCTGTTATACTACTAATCCACAAGGCTTTCTTCATGTCTATATGACCAATAATCTGACAAGATCCTTTCGGCGATTTGAAAGCGATGAGAACAGATATCTTTGACTTCATATTTCCATCATAATGGTTGAGGACCACTGAAAAATGGATTAAATTATATGAAAATATTGCGACATGTATGCATGCTTGTATGTGTGTGTATGTGTGTGTATGTGTGTGTATGCATGCTTGTATGTGTGTGTATGTGTGTGTATGTGTGTGTATGTGTGTGTATGTGTGTGTATGTGTGTATGTGTGTGTATGTGTGTGTATGTGTGTGTATGTGTGTGTATGTCAGGTTGCTGAAGGCGCTACTAGTACAATGTAACCAAATATAATACTACTTGTTTCATAGTCGGGTTATCGATGACTAAAACGGCACCCCCTCTAATTTTGTATGGTGAGGGTGGTGGTGGTGGTTAAAACACCCTGCATGATGAAAATCAAGACCTGTCAAAGGGTGGAGGAAGCTTTTTGCTCAGCAGTAATCTAGCACAATATTTCTGAGAGTGTTGGACCCTTTATTCTTTGTCAAGTTGTCCAACTAGGAGAAGGACAGCACTGATATAACACCAGCAATTGACTTAATTACTGGTTATCTTGCTTCATGGGATATAACTATGAACACTTAGAGAGTGTTATTCATGTTGTGCAAGCATTGGTCACTATAATACCAGTATGTACAAATGTTTCCTTACGTTCTTTCCATCTACCAACCTTTTTCTCGAAAAATCTCTAGGCGATCGAGGTGTGGCAACATATGCAGACTTGACCAGATAGAAGCTTGAAATTATATATTTATACATGTGCGGTAGGAGTCTTATCTTAACATCATTGCTGTGTCCTCTTGTGACCGGGACAGATTCCAAAAAAAAAAAAAAAAAGAATCTTGTGTTTGAGTTGCCTTATTTAGGAGAACACTGTTTACCAAAACGAAGGAATGCCGATGGTGGAGATGTGATATTATGTGGGACAGCAACGATCTGTGAAAGATTATGTAGTTACCATGCATGTATGTATGTATATATGTATGTCGATATTACAATCTATCTATCTATATATATATATATCTATCTATCTATCTATTTAAATATTTTAGATATAATTATTATTTATCATTAATAGTACAACACCCGAATCAGTGAAATGAAATATTTATTTTTTTTGTGAATAATTTTCGTTTGAATTTGTTTAAATTTTGACAGTTTACTCTTAACAGTATATCAATTCGATACATAAATATACTCTGACATTATTTCATTGACCAAGCTTTCCTTTGAAATGCAAAATTTTTAAAATTTGAAGATTGTTATAACTTGTAGAAGATGAATTCAAAATCCCAAAATTTGTCTTCAATGTTGGGATAAGAAAATGATCTAGGACATCCTGATAGACAGCAGCATTAATCAATCTTTTTAAGAAGCAGATCTTTCTGACATCGGTGGCAGACATGTAACCCCAAACCATAACAGGTTGAAGGAATTTTACATTTTGGAACGCATTTAGCATCATATCTCTCGCATGGCTTTCTCCAGACGTAAAGGCCATGATCCCCGAAGGAAATACAGAATCTTGAGTCATCACTGATGATGACCGAGTTCCATTGATTAACTAACCAATTTTGACGATCTCTAGCCTATATTTAACATTTTCATTTCTGTTCAAATACTAGTATTGGCTTCGAAATCGGTATCCTGATGTCATATCTGAGCTGATAGAGTTTCCGGGGTGTTATGAACCGAGAGACAATTATACCAGCATCATTTCAGGCTTTGGAAATTTCACCACAATTAGCAAACAGAATAAGGGTCTTATTCAGTGGACGTTCATTCCTCGCTGTTGTCTTGGGTTTGGAGCGGATGGCAAATTGAGAGCATCCTACCTGTTTTGAGTCTTGCTAGTTTTCCACAACGCATAAATGATGTTTTTTTTTGTTGTGCCTCTTACATATCCTTAAGTCTTGCCATTTATGATAATGGCGATAATATGTTTAACACCGAAGATTTCACTCTTTTTATGCCAATATATTGAAACTGAGAAAACTAATGAAATTACCTATTATTACCTATTATTAGGTCTTGCCTAAATAAACGGAGAATAAAGGGAAAAAATGCTGGATTATGTACATATATCGAATTGATATACAATATATTAAGTGTAAACTATTCAATAGTAAGCAAATTCAAGTGAGAAATATTGGCAAAAACTGGAATATTCCACTTTACTGAATTACTGTAGTAAAATCAATGAATTCTGATTGCTGATGACGGTAAAGGAAATCTTATAATTTCAAAGAGAAAATAGATTAAGAAAGAAAGAAAGAAAGAAAGAAAGAAAGAAAGAACTAGGAAAGTAAAGGAAATTATGAAGAGAGAATGAAAGAAAGAAATAGAAAGTAATAAAGATTGAAGTGTGACATCAAAAACTAAAAAAAAAAAAAAAAAAAAAAAAAAAACTCATTCAATTTAAAGTTTCGAAATTATAATTACTCTCTTGATCATCCTGAAATGAGAAAATAAACTAAATTGTTGGGAGTCAAAACAAATGTAGAAACAATTGTATCAAGAGATATCTACAGACACATCTTCATTCGTCGTAAATAAAAGCTTTGAAAATGAACGTTAATTGTATTTAAATTCTTTAAGTCCTACGATTAGTCATTTCACATTATAATAAGGTTAGTATAATTATTTCTGCAAAAAAAAAATAAATAAATAAAAGGTTGCATTTAAAAAGCTTAACTCTAATTTGATGTTGTCAATTTTACCATTACTATCGAGATGATCGTGTTTTTGAAAACGCAGATTTTTTTAGTAGAATTTCAGAAGACTGTCTACTTACCGTTCAGGTCAATACTTTTCGTAAAAACTTTTTTCAGTGTGAACTGCAGAGAAACCCGTTTGCTTGAGACGTAGTTGATTTCAGAATTCAATTCAATTAGGTCTTTATTAGGAATCGTAATCTTCAGAGATGGAGAGTACGTAAATCCTGATTTCGACACTGATTTACCCAAACGACCGTCAAGATAATATTCTTTCTTTCCAATTTTCAGCTGACTGGTAAGACCAATGCTTTGTTGATAGTTTTCTCCAGACACTGAATAAGAGGACACCATAAAAACGACTTTTAGATCATCAATACAAACACTGGAATGAAGACAGATTTAATCAATTTAGTTTAACCTGGCATAGGATATCAACCCTTTTGAAGGGATAGTGGCATTTTTGTCGCCAACGGTACACAGGCGTAGCGACATTTTTATGTTAGTAGTAGCTCAATGTAAGATGTTTTCCTATTGGCTGCCTTTTGACCAATTCACTGTTAATGTATAGAAATGTATAGGAAGCCCCACTACACGCATTGCTGTGGAATTCCAGTGATTTGCATATCATTACATCATAAAATAAAAATAGATGCTGATTAAATTATCATATTTTGCTTGTTCTTTTTTTATATAAAATTATATGATTATTTGTTAATATAGAATTACATGATGAATTGACTTGTTTGAACATATCCTCCATTTCGCAAATTTTCTGGAAATAATTCGCGCACTCTAAAAGGATTAAAAAATTATCTGCCAGGGAAAGGGTTAAAGTGAAAAATTCTCATCGATATCATATACGTGGAGCATTCAATAGGTTTCCAGACTTTTTTGTACAGGCATTTAAAATTGTCGTAGACTATTGAAAATTCACTATGTTATTACTATACATCTTATGAGATGACTGACCAATTTTTATGAGTTCAGCTTCAAATAAACAGCTACAACAGGAATTGGAATACACCCTACTAAAGCCTGATTGTCACAGATGGTAAATTTCAAAAATGCAATCTGGACGTGAGGACACTTTAGAAGAACGATATGCAATAAAATTCTGTTTTAAACTCGGAAAAAATGCCACAGAAACGTATGGAATGCTTCACACTACTTTTCGACCACCTTGCATGAATCGAGCATCAGTTTTTGAGTGGCATAAGAGATTCAAGGAATGCAGGGAGTCTGTGAGGGATGATGAGAGGTGTGGGAGGAGTAAGGAAGTCAATATACCAGAATTGATTGGCCAAAGGGTTAGGGTTAGGGTTACTATGTTGAGGTTTTAAGGGAGTTCAGGAAGAGATTCCTTGTGAAGAGGCCAGTACTCTTCAAATCGGGTCAGTGGCATTTCCAGCAGGACAATGCACCAGTCCACAACTCCATCCTTGTCACAGACTATTTGACCAAGATGGGCATCAAGACAGTTCCTCACCGTCTCTATAGTCCAGACCTCGCTCCTTGTGACTTTTGGTTATTCCCTAAACTCAGAGGCTGTCGTTATGAGACAACTGAGGAGATGAAAGAGGCTGTGATGAAGGTCATTGACACGCTCACGCAAGAGGAGTTCCATGGGGCCTTCCAGAAGTTGTTGGAACGGTACAACAAGTGCATTGCCGCCGGAGGAGACTACTTCGAAGGGGACTAGAGTTTCATGTGTGTACTATCAATAGAAGTGCCCATACGAAAAAAGTCTGGAAACTTATTTAATGATCCTCGTACTTTTTTTCTTATACCATTGCTTACCTCTCAAGTTAATTTGATCATCAGTAAAACCACTGGCGTTCATCTTGATCATAAAACTTTTCTCCATGCGGATTTCAATGGTTCCTTTATATTTCATTTTCTTTTTGAGAAATGTGATATCAAGTTGAGGTGTATAGATCAATGATTCATTCATTCTTTTGATGCCAAGCTGAGCAGAAAATGCAAAGTTTGTTTGACCACCGACGAAGAATTTCCCGCTAAGTTTCTTCATGTCTCCCCTGTTAATAAAAGCAGCTGTTACAAAAAAAAAAAAAAAAAAAAAAAGAAAGAAAGAAAGGAAAATAAAATTAAAACAGCTTTATAAAAAGTGATCCCCAAACTCCCCAAATAAAGTAAATGCATTGATGTAATAACAACAGACAATTTTGTCCTGTTCTTCAAGCTAGGATTAAAGTGTTATGTTCATATCTCTCATCGATATCTTTTGTTTTCGAGCACGTCCAGTGGGTAGGACTTGAAAAATGCCGACTGTATCTCTACATAGAGGTAAGACCCATCTTCTCCCCAAAATACGATGCCCTGAGTAGAATACTAAACTGCATCTAATTGTGAGGCTTCAGTTCTAGAACTCTGGCGAGTGTGGCGTACCCTTTCATGGCCATTTCTCTCAGTTTCACTCTGACCAGGTTTAGGGTTGTACAAGTTAGACTCTCATCTATGAGTAAAAAAAATCATACATAATAGTAGTAATTCTAATCAAGTAAGAACATTAAGTTTATAAGTCCCCAAAATTCACTCTGAATTGTGTAGCAGGACAAATAGCGTAACGTTATTGGCGTTGGTTCCATAAGCTTCTAAAGAGACAATCATCTGCAGATTACAGCTTCAATCCTGACTGGAGGCGAGTAACAATACAGGAATACTTAACACTTGTACCCGGTTATGGTTAACGGAATCAGAACAGGCGACCCCTGTGGATTCAATAAAGGACGTAGTTCGAAGTTCCGTGAAGGTTCCCGAGTTCGACAAACACCTGAAGAAGGCCGGAGGACATATCGGCCGAAACGTTGTGGAAATTACAATAAAGATGAAGGCAATAGTCCGAAAACCCTTAATGATAAAAATCAAATAAATCTCTTTAAAAATTATTTGTACTCGATAGATCCGTATGAAAAATCTCTTAAGAACCAACTACATGAAAATGTAAATATAGACGTACAAGAACGTGATTCCTTAACCACTCTTGATGAGTTAACATGCTGTTAAAATCAATCAATCAATCAGCTAATCAATCAATAAATCAACTAATCAATCAATAAACTATCAATCCATCAACCAATAGATCAATCAGCCAATCAATCAATCAATCAACAATATTCAAACAACAATCAATCAACCAACTAATTAATCAATCAATCACTTAACAATCAACCAACCAATCAATCAATCAATCAGCCAATCGATCAATTAATTAACCGACCAACCAATCAACCAATCGATCAATTAATCGATAAATCAATCAATCAATCAATGTCTTCGGAAAGGACACAGCAAAAATACAAGGTGAGCCTTTTTTTGAGGACTCCAACCCTGTAGCATCCCATGGGAGAGTCAGGATAGTCCAGAACCAGCGTGAACAGTAATTGCCAGTACTGGAGTTATTTTTGGACTTTGCTCATGTGTAGGCGCCTGAAGCCTTTCGTTAAATTGACTAAGTGTTAAAATTGACCCCAGTTGAAGCTCGTATCAAAATCAGCAATCATGGTGTCGAAACTAACATTTTCGTTTGTAGAATATAAAAGATATTTCAGTGTTGCTATAAAAAGCAACGAAAATAAGATGAGTTGTGCGATAGCCTGAAATTGATATTGATAACAGGTTTTCTTCGTCGAAGACATTCAGACAACCAGAAAATGTTGACTTACTGTTCCCGTCAGTTCACTTACGTAAAGTAACTCTATATCTGCTCAGTACTTAGATGGGTGACTACTTTCGAACATCTAATACCTGTGGGTAAGACTGGGTTTTGCTTAGTAAACAACAGCCACAATAAGTCGGATTCATGATTCTGCTTTAACAAAGAGGTTATAAATTATAATTTTTTTGTGTTTTCTTGTTTGGGAATTACTTTACAGTTGAATTACATTCACTAATTTTGTTTCACTTTAAATACGAACGAGTTTCAGGCATATAACAATGATATAGATTCACTACCATATGCAATATACTCCAAAGAAAGGCTGGAGAATATATAGACCGAAACGTTTTATTAAAGATAACAAACAACACGTCAATAATTCCCCAAAATGTTTGGAATCATTAAAACATTTCTTCTCAGAAATATTGAATCTATCCATGGAAACGTGTTTTAACGCAACAACAACAACAACAACAATAAGTATAATTATAATAATAAACTCCAGTGAAAGGCTACCAGCTAACGCTGATGTGAAATCTAGCAAGGAGTATAATAATAATAATAATGATAATAATAATAATAATAATAATATATATATATATATATATATATATATATATATATTTATATATATGAAACTTACCTCCGACTTGAATATTCTTCCATGGAACGTTGAAACTGATTTCTACTTCGTTTTTGTTCTTTATAGAAGTTTCTAGTGATATCAGTCTATTTGTTTTGGAACCAGGAGTATCAATATAAAATGAATTGGGCAACTGCTAAAAAAATAAAAAATGAAAAATAAAAACAATTGAATTACTAACAGTTTTTAAGGTATCAACGTATCTATTATTTATCATTAACAGATGCTTTTAGATTTCGAAACCAGTAAAAATTTGTCTGATTTTTCGAGATTATGATAAAATAATGAATTAAGAATATTTCTAATTTTCTTAGAAACATCTGCCCCTTTTATGGATTGATCCTTATTCGTAGAACTGAACGAAGGAAACATATGTATAATAGATATTTATTTTCCTTAGCTCAGTTCAGGACAGGGCCGAACAATAATGGAGGAGAAATAGAGTAGGAAGATCATATTCTTCCCAATAAAGAGTGAGTGAAAGTTGTTCAGAATATCAGTATTATACATTTTAGAGACTACCTGGATTCGAACACTAACCACCAGTGTCGATGGGAAGTATGAAGTTTTTTTGTGAACAAGTTAGTCAAATACAGTTTAGATGTATATTTTGAAAAATATTTGCTAAAAAACGGTCATATCTATTTTTAACGACAGAAACCCAAATACTGTCAAATATTTTGATGTATAAAATTTTTTTCGTATATCTTAAGAACATAGAACTCAACATTTATTATTCATAAACCTCAAAGTACTAAGTGCGAATAAAAAGGATGGAGTTAATTTTTGAACCGAAAATAGATTATGTTTAAATTGATGAACAGAAACCACGCTTTCCTGCGACAAAATAGTTTTGAATACAGACATTAACAATGATATGTATTTTGTACACATGCTCTATATGTCCCGCCTATAAAATCAGAAATTAAAAAAAATCTTTTCGAAGTAAATTTGACGTTACTACTTTGAGTTCCGCTTTTGCAAACAAAGAATCAACAATTTTTCAAATCTTTAAAATTGTATCACTAACCTATACTGATCTCTGGACATCTTGGAACTATGGCTGCTTTAAAATAATTAGAAATTGTTTTTTAATTATAAAAAAGTATTTCTTTGTGTTAATCATTGTTTATATCTTAAACGTTTGGCGTGAAACGGAGTTAGGGACTTTCTACCAAGGATGAAAATCTGTTCAGCGGTTTCAGACTCATTGTTTTGTTGAGCTGTTTCCCTTTGTCACTGTTGGGAATCATGAAGAAAAGAATGTTGATCTCACAAAAAGCATATTTATTGATTTGTGATGAAAATAATTTTACCTTGCTAAAGGCTTCGATTTGATATCCATTGGGAGCGTCTTCATTGATCATATAAAGATCATAAACAACTGGACCAGTGAACGGGAAGAATGGAGCCTCTTTGTGAAGAGAAGCATTTGGGAACTTGATGTTTTGGCAGAAAGTAAGACCTGTGACTTGTTTCATCAATTTGCCTGTACAAATCTCGTGTTTCTTCACATTATCAACGATCATTTTCTGCTTCTTCTCAGCGTTTCGGTGGACGATGTAAAAATCGGTCCTTGCAAAGGAAACAAGAAAGTAACATTAATAATCAAGCCAAATGATGATTTGATTTGTAAAATCTGACAATTAATTTATGACAAATATGGATGAAAAGAAATCTTTCCAGAATGAACTTACTTGAGGTTGAATAATTCCATCTTTTTCTGTGGGATCTGGAAGTCAATTTTGTTGTTACGAATATCCAGCTTGGCTCCGGTGCTTGTGTGAGCAACTGTTACCATTTTAAGTCCGGCTTTGGAGACATGGGCATCTACGGACATCTCGCCTTTCACTTGGACTGAAGCACTATAAATATCAAGATAAAGATAACAAATATTAGACTACTTTCAGTGTTATTTGATGAGGAATTTATAATTTTGCTGTTGATATTTGAAAATAAAATTCATATTTGTTATGGAATTACCTTGGTGTGAAGTGAAGTGCCAAGTTTGATTTTTCAAAAGAGGCTTTAGCATCAAGAGAAATACTTCCAGTTGATGACATAGTAAGATTGAGAGGCAAACCAACACAGGTGGGAATAATCATACGACTATCGAGAAGCACCATAGTTTTGCTAAATGACACGGTTTGCAGATCCATCAGTCTCTTCAGGGAAGTGTGAAATTCCATCAGGGCTTTGTCATCCCAATAACGAAGTTCATTTCCAAATACTCTCAAATAAGCAGAAGCACGGAATTCATCCATCTTTTTATCAAACTAAAAAAAAAAAAAGAAGAAAAGAACAAAAACAGATATTATGACAGAAGTTTGATCTACTCATAGGGATTATATTTGATTTGATATCTGGAAAATAAATAAAACTTTTCTTGAAAGTGGATCCAGTTCAATGATAGAAACTTGAAAATCTTTAGCGGCAAGATGAATTGATGTAATAAGTCGTTGAACTTTCAGCTGATATATATATATATATATATATATAGAGAGAGAGAAGAATACAATTTGCGATTTGATTTAAGTAGGATTTTACTGCATAGGTAATATTTCAACGCATGTAAATAGAAAGAGACATTTCTTTATTTCATGAGCTCTTATCAAACTCTCCTTCAGTTCCAGACGTCCTCAGCCTTTAGGAAGCATTTGAGTGTTGTATATGAAGCGTTAGAGTCAGAATCACTCTATTATGCCTGGATAAAGGATCTATTAAAAATTCAACTGGGTGTCACCATCGAAAGTGAACGTAATAGAACGACTGGAACTCTAATTTACTTACTACTACGTTGCAAGCTCGAACGTTTGCCACTACATCACAACACTCCCCTAATACAATGTCTAACTAGAAAAAGGTTGAAATCATTTATGTATTCAATTGAATAACTAAATTAAGTTTAAGAATAGATAAAAAATGAAGTAGTTGTATAAAGAAGTCTGTGTAAATTTGGCTTTTTTCGTTATTTTACTCACGTTTTTTTGATTTTGTGTCTTCATTTTTGGTTCTTTCGTCGCAGTGGGTCCGAAAAAGTTTTCCAGAATTTTCTCCATACCTTGAACCCGACCTCCAAACTCGAGGAAATTGATGGCATGACCAAATAAATCAATGGTAAGGTTCAAATTAGCAGATCTTGGAATGAAAGATTTCTGTGAGAATATTACATTGCTATCGACTTTGGCACCAGTGTTGATTGAATCCAAGAAAAAGGATCCTTCGTAGTTCCTAGAGAATTTTCTTTGGTCAAGTTTGAATTCTTTCTTGAGTTCTTCATCATGAACAATGTTGCGAATGTCCTGCATGTGTGGGTCTGATGTTTCCATCAAATTTGTCAGATGAGACCACACAAATGATCCAACTTGGTTAGACTTTTCCTTTTCTAATACTTGGCGTACTTCAGACAGAACTTTCTGGCTTGGACATTTCATCAGGGCAATGTAAGCGTTAAGACGGAGTTCAGAGTCTTCTGATTCATCACGGAATACTCCCATCAAATCGGATCGCTGTTCAAAGTAACACAAACATACAAGATATTTATTGAGCTGCTTCTTTCAAGAATATCAGATAATTTAAGTATATCTATATTCATCTTTAATTTTGCGAAATTTTACAAATTCATTAACCGAATGTATTTATACTGGCAAAGAAATATCATAAAGAATTCTTTTCAAATTTATACAAAAATTTAATCTTGAAAGTTTCTTTACAAATTATTTTGACGAAATATATCATGTTGTTCAACAGGAAATTACCGATGCAATTTTAACATGGGATTAGGAATTGTTTCCATAAATTATCTATCACTTATAAAAGTTATAAATATTTACATAAGCAATTATTAAAAATATTTTATCACATAGAAAAATATCTAAATTTTAGAAATATATTTTTGATTCTTTCATGGTAGTGATCTTTGAATTATTTTTCTGAAATTTGATAATATTGGTGTGTTTGAAATGAAAGAGAAGTAAAAATGGTGTTAACCTACCATAGCATCACATGGAATTCTTCGGAAAGCGTCCATAGCGGCAATTCTTATTTCTTCATTAACATCTTGACGAGTGACACAGCGAGACAGATGAGACACAGCCTCATGAGAATGACCAATATTGCCAAGTGCTCGAAGAGCAAAGACAATTCTTCTGACATTACCATTCTGAGCGTTACAATCGTAAGTGAGAGCCATTAGTTTTCTGATAAGAGCAGAGATTTCGGAATCTTTTCCGCACTCAGGTCGTACATTACAATAGCTGCTTGTCAGAGATGATACAGCGAGCAAGACATTTCCGGAAACATCAGGTTCGTCTAACAAAGGCTAAAATCAAGCAAAATATATCAATAAATAATCATAAATATTGATTTTTAAGTTTAAATAATAAAAAAACAACCCCTACAATCTCCCCTCCCCACCCACCCCGCAAAAAAAAAAAAAAAACAACAACAAGAAAACAAACCCATAAATGTGCATATTATAAGAAATAATTAAATTACGTTGAACATATGAATTTCTTAACCTGAAATTATGCTTCTTCTTGTATTGAAGAAAATTAAAAAAAAAAAAAAAACCCGCTGCATACCCTAAAATTGATTACCTCTACTTTTCTGAACAAGTATTATACTGTCTTTTTATTTTCTATTTTTACCCTTGCTCCATCGACAAGAAATTTAATAAAAATCCTGGAAACCACAAAGAATGAGGATGTGGGTGAGTAATAATTCATTCATGGATACATACATACATACATTCTGTGGTACAGAAGAATGTGGAATATTATATTGATTGAAAAAATTATGTTACCATGGTAGCTGCAACCATTTCTTTTGTAGGATGATGAACAAATGATAATGATAAGAGCCACATTTCAGCTTCATTGCCGGTGACGTGTTTCTTGGAAATAAGGTCTTGGATCATTCCAACTGAAGCTGCAGTTCCTACCATAGGAATAGCATCGAGGAAATATTGTCTGAAAAGGAGAACAGGACATTTCGAACAAATAAAGTAAATAATAAATGAAAGATTGAAAGTAAAAATGTATGAATCAATTGTTAAAGAAAGAAAAAAAGAAAGAAAGAAAGAAAGAAAGAAAGAAAGTATTCATTTTTTTCCTTATGCTAGATAAATCTCTCATAATAACATAGAGTTATTTCCCTTGAGCAAAAATAGTACAAGAGTTATTTCCCTTTAACAAAAATGATTATGTTATTTCCTATACAAACTATAGTCATAATTTAAGGAATATTTCAATTAATTTATCATTTATCTATTAAGTATTTGCTCCTATTTTTTCCTACAAGAATTTTCGCTCTTGAATTTTTGAAAATGTAAAATTAGCAAATAAAAGCGAAATTCGTCATTAGCATTTTTTGTATGAAGCTGATTCATTCAATTTTTGATTTTACGGTCAGATATACTTTATTCAAATATTTCATTGATTTATCGGACAATTAACTTCATTGTTATTTTATGATACATTTCGACCAACCTTTTCTTTAGCAGATGGATTATCTCATTTTTTCCCGACTATTGTTTTAATTCTTTAAGATTTGATATGAAAATTTTAGCCAACATATTCTTCGACTTTCCTATTGCCCGGATATCTGACAAAAATATTTTCATTATATCCTATAGTATTTATACTGTTGCTTTCGATACACAAATATTCGGCTGTTACATTTTTCGGCCGTTCATATATCTCTTTTGTATTTGTTAAATACTCTTTTCTTTCTCCTTTACAAATAAACATTTTTTTCTAATGTTTTATGAAAATTGGTTGATTGTTGCCAACTTATCAAAGATAAAAGCGAAAATGTAAGTAAAGAAAAATTAAAATACATACTTGATACGATCGGTTTTAGGAGCACAGATGGTCTTTTGGCTGATTTTGTCGTAAACTCTTGAAAGAACATCTCGGTCAACTTGACGCATATGCTCGATCAATTGGTTAACCATTTCTGGAACTTCAGGACGAATATCTTCGGCTGCTTTTTGGCAGAGTTCTTGCAATTTAGCTTCAATCTTTTCTTCTTTTTCTTGCTTACTCGGTGTATTATGTTGGTGATGGAAGAGTAGCGTACTTCTTTCGCTGAAATGTTCTGAAAGTACGATAGCGAACAATGAAACGTACTCTTCAATTTTCAGAGAATCGAATCCACCATCGAACTCGATTTAAATTTTGAAGCAAAATTTGTATTTTTCTAGATTTAATTGATATTTTGTTTCCATACATGATATAAAATATTATAAAGCGTTTGTTCACAGATTTTTAATGTATGGATATTTATTCCAAAATTTGCCGGAAATTTTATTACTTGAAATAATAATTTTTAATATTTATTTATTTTTATTAAAAAATGCTATGAATTGATCATAAGATATAAAATATGGCCAAGGAAAGCAAACACTTTAAAAAGTTTTTTTTTAATTATCAAACTTTAAAAATTAGAAAGAACTTACCGTCGGAAGAACGTCCTGCCTTCTTTTTGTTGATGAAAGTCAAAGTCTGCTCACTGCTGGTCATGGCACCGTTCTTTCCGTAAGAGAATGGTCTGAACACGTGTTCTTCTGAACATGTTGTACTTTGTAGAATGTTGGAGCCGAGATCTAGTTTCTGTGTACATTTATATTCGCTCTTCATCAAAGGAAGGGATTTGACGAACTGGAAAAGAATACACATCAAATACGATAAGTTTTTTTGCTTTGATAATTAGTCAGACTGATTGGAAATGAACTGAAAAAATACAATGGGAGAGGTGAGAATAACAAAATACTCACTGAAGGTACATTGTATCCAATGGATTGAACAGCCAAACGGTAACCTACACGGTCGCTACATCCAAGTAGATTTTTCTTTTTCTGCACAAGCATCATTCTTCGACCTTCATCCAATATTTTGTATTCAGAAAAACAAGAACCGACAACATCAGTCTGAAACGAAAGTACAAGCGTTTATATTAAAACTGGCAGTTTTTCGGACCTGGCTTTATAGAGAATTTATCTTTTGTAATTAAATAAAAGGTGATATTAGAGGGATTTTTCGATTTTTCAGATTCTTCCTTTTCTTGTTCTTAGCAACGATACATTATTCATTTTTCAACAATTCTTTCTAAATTATGTTGTTTCTTTCTCTGTCAGATTAAACACCTGACGAAGGCTGAAGAATAAATCAACCTGAACGTTGAGTCAACAACATCAAGAATATGATGAAGAGCTATAGTTGTTGAGACCGTTTCTGGAAATTAAATTAAAAAAATCACAAGAAAAAAAAAAAAAAGAATTGTAAATTAGATGAATGAAACGAACCTCAGTCAAATTTTGATTCCTATCGAAGCTGTCCATCGAGTTTTGGAAAGCGGAGAGGATACCTCTTTTGATGTTCAGAGTCCATGTTGATTCCCCATCCATGGCACAGACGTGATCAATTCGGCCATCTTGGAATGAGAACTTCAATGGTTGCTTCATCATGGCTTCCTTGAAAGCCTGAGAATTCTGATCGTCCTCAGAATCTCGAAGAGAAGCATCCTTAATCTGGAAGGAGACATCAATGTTTTAAGATTTAAATAAGATTAATCAAGTATTTAACAGCATAATGATAAAAAGAATGAGACAAATGACAATAAAAAGAAAGAAAAGAGAGTGAATAAAAGAGAATGAAAAAAGAGAAGAATCATGGAGAGGAGATAGAAAGATGCTAAGAGATTAAAAAGAAACTTGAAATGAATTTCATTTTATTCAACAAGTAGAGACCCTGATGGAGAGCAACAAATAGAGATAGACTGGTCCAGTGTTGAGTGTGAGTTTTAAATTTAAACTATTTTAGAAATTTTAAATAATATCCGATTATTAACCGTAGCACTTGTCCCGGGAGAAACGCAAAATAAGAATTTATTAACAGAGAAAAACGAATCTATTGATTATCTATTAGTGATAAGAAATAGTTTGTTCGATAGCGACATTTTCTGATTAAGATTTTTTTGATATTAATGGACTTACCCTCATGATAAGATCACATTTAGAGAGGGGTTCAATCTCAATCTTTGCGGTCATGTCGATATTGGCAGAGTCTTCGGAAGCACCATTCATTTTTGTCGTTGTCTTGACATCGTAAAAGAATTCGTAGACGGATCCAGGTTGATAATCGAATTTGTTGTTGTCTGAAAGTATAAAAAGTTTTTAAGATTTTTTTACCTGTTAGACGACAAAAATAGTTATAACACCGTTACTTTAAATTTCATTTAGAAAAAAAAGAAGATATTTTTAGACTGAATAGTCTCCGACCTTTAAAGTAATGTGCGAGAATTAAAAAAAAAGAAGCTTTCGTCAATGCTTGAAGTCGTATAACATATCCCGGAGTTGGTGTCTATTTCTCATGATATCTTGTTTATGTTTTTTTTTTGTAACATACCCCACTTATCAGTCATTTACATTTGAACCATCACGTTAACTTAGGATGGAGTAGACAATGAGTCAACGGCGTTTAATTTCTCGCTCACGTGATCATCAAACTGAGCGCGTTGATCGGAGGAGCTCTTCCAGCTTATACCTACACATACTCTGTCATCGATATCGAGCACTCTTTATTCACGAATATAGGAAATCGCACTGTTCACACACACACACACACACACACACACACACACACACACACACACACACACACACACACACACACACACACACACACACACACACACACACACATATATATATATATATATAATGCAGATGGTCGAAAGTACCCGTATTCGAACAAAACTAATCACTAACATAGACTTTGGACAATGTTCAAACCATCTTTAACCCCAGTGACGGTTTCTCGTTCGCTATCAAGAAAGGACAAATAAAAAGCTAAACACTAAATACTTGTCCGCTATTTTTAACAAAATATGTCTACAAGAGAATCTGCGGCCTAAATATTCATGATATATATATATATATATATATATATATATATATATAAATTTTTATAACTATTCTATTATTCTGATGGTGAGAAAAAGCCCAGATGATATAATTGCTAATAAAAAAGATACTAACAAACTGATAACTGGGAAAAAATTACATAAAAAAGAAAAGACTAAAAACATATCTACTACTTGAAAATAATCAACCAATAACGTATGCATAATCAAAAGAAAAACACCGATAGAATTTAATTATTTATTTATTTTCATTTTATTATATTTCCTTTTCATGCTAATCTTATTCTTTCTAGCGGTCTTTTAATCATTAAAATATAATTTTGGTCCAATCCTTTAGGTTGAATCGCCCTGATGATCCAGTTTGGTGAAACCTTAGTTGATTTTTTCTGACTCAGTAGGCATTTATATATATTATTCAAATAGATATTAACTAGATATTAGATATTAGTAATATTGCTCGCTAAAATATATTGTCACGTGATGGCTCACGGAGACGAGGAGGTGGGAATGATACTCCCTCCCCCCGTTGAACTAAAATTATCTAGCAGTCAAAAAGTGACCGTTAGGAGAACATGTGGGTCACGCAGATGTTTGCACTTAAGTGACCTTGGGTCGCCGGACATCGGAAGGGGAAAGAAAAATGAAGCCAAATGATTGGCGGGAGCCTCAAACGGAAGTGGGGTTCCCTTCACCTCAACGGAAGTAAATACAAAAAAAGGTAGTTTTTGGGCAACGCTCGTGGCAGACGGACGATAGCCATTTCACTCCGGGCTAAAGACAAAAGACTGAGACATGAGAGACCTGAGTCTCTCAAGCCAGCATTAAAAACAGTATAAAGTCTATTAGCCCGTGAAAGAAGAGAAATTCCCCAGTGGAACCCCGTCAAAAAAATAAGATAAGTAATTTTGGGACATTTTTCCTTTACACCCGAATTTTGTTTACCACTCTCTCTCAATTTGAAAAAGGATAAAAGCCAAGAAAAGACATTTATATTCATGGACTATCCTATTATATATCTTTGACATTTTGAACATATATATGTATATAACCGTAGTAAAGAACCTATGTATTTTCATTTTACCATGTGGTCTATGTTATTATTCCATGCTTTCCTTTCAGCTTCTATTCGCCTTATATTATCTTGCTTAGAACTGTCCTATTAATTCCTAAAGTATCACACGGAAAACCGGAGTTGCCGACCATAGCAATATTAATATTATTACAACTAAGACCTATAGGCCCGTATTCTTCAATTATCTAAGGGAAAGAAGTTTAGTGGCCTGGTGGGTGTGTGATAGTGTGAAATTTTGGACCCCTTTGCCAGCGGTGGCCAGTCTGGCCCTAAATTATTCCCTCACGTAATAAGCCAGTTCTTATCTGCCTGAGAAAAGAACTCTGAACAGGACTTATTTCTGTAGGGGATCAAGTGCCAACCTGCCCCGTCTTCACACGTGCGAAAATAAAGTCCCATTTAGGGATTTTAGTCAATTTGCCGTCACAATATACTTACCGCCGGAACATTGTTGGGCACATGTAGTTCGCTTTGTTTCCGTCCTCTGGTGTAATGGTCCTGTGAAGAAAAAAGGAATAAAAGAATAAAATCAAAATCACCATTTCTCGAAAAAATTATAAGTAAATAAACAGTTGAAAACTCAGCTCAGTTGTTACAACGTAGGCCTGCTTACCGAGAAGCCAAATGTTTTTATTACTCAAGAAAATCTTTTAGGATCTGAAAGTTTCCATTTGAAACCTCTATCTTCCAGAAGTCTCTTATATCTTGATATTTGCTTAAAATTTTGTATTATATCTGGTGGGGAAACCTTGCTTGCTTTAAAAATCTGGATTCAAAATTTTATTTTTTAAAAGTCGGGCTTAAACATTGACTTATTACTCCTACTATCAGTATTAGGTAATGCTGATAGCACGGATTCCCTTAAGTCTTTCTCACCGGCCACCCCTGTAAACCATCTCTTTTAGTAAGTCCTCTAGACTACATCCATTGTCGGCACAGGGCTGATGTATGTAAGTCTTTGATATTTGGTCAATACTGGTGTGTCCATGTGTAGGAGTCGATAGGAGAACGTGGCTTATGAGTTCGTCACTTCATCTCCAGCACTGCCCAACATATCTGGTTCGTCTTACTTGGATGGTTTGTGAGATGGGCGGTAAGTGGATGTATAGCCGCTGTTTTATAGGGTTCTGCTTACAGGATTTGTTGAAAACAACACGCAGAATTCTTGTGTAGTTCCCATCTAGATTTTTTTCCAAGCATTTCTTTAGAGTCTCCTGGAGTTGCAATATTACAGTAGTACTGACGCAGTCACAGCTTGGAAGAATTCTGGTTTTATTTCACTGGAGAGATCAGATTTCCATATGACCGATAAACCGTCGATAGCAGTTCATGCCTTTCCTCTGCGTATGTTGACATCGCTTTCGGTAGATGATATTCTGCTACCGAGGTATGTAAACTGGCCTACTAATTTCAGAGGCTTAAGAAGAAGAAGAAGAAAAAAACAAAAAACAAAAAAGCAAAAACAAAACCAAAATTAGGAAATCCGATATATAGCCCTTCTCCACCCCACTTTTCCTGTTCGTAAATCATAATAAAACACGTGTTCAGTGCGATTTGAGATGAAAACACATTAGTAATTTTTAAAGCTTTTTGTTTAGATTTGCCACAAGGCCGTATGAATGAAGCACCCAATGAGACTTGAACTCACTCGTGAAGGTTTGCTAACCATTACACCACCCGAGGCGCCCTTAAATAAATTGTATTGCAACTTTCTAAACTTTTTGCTCAGAAGTAGCACAAGGCCGTATGAAATGAGGCACTCAATAAGACTCGAACTCACTCGTGAAGTTTTGCTAGTCTTGCTTGCTAACCATTACACCACCTGAGGCGCCCTGATGAAAAACACATTAGCAGTCTTACTGTCTTTCATGAAGGATCGAAGAAAATATATGAAAGATGTTTTTGTTTCAAAGACTCAAGACGGCAAAATTTTCATTCATTTCACTCAACTTTCTATGAAAATGGTTGAAAATGTCAAAATTTAAAAACACAATCACCCCTCCCACCGCCGACACAAAAAATGACTCTTACTTGAAGTATAAAATTATTTCAACAATCAGACAAGGTAATTTTATATTTCTTTAGTTTTGGACATCGACAAAATTCTTTCAATTCAGTTTCGGTTTGTTTATACATGAACAAATAAATACTTATAAAATCCATCAATCTACGAGTCTTAACTATGAAAATAACTTGTGAATATTCATTAATAGAGAAGCAAATGTTTCCACGATAAAATCCAGTTACCTGGTCAACCGGGTCGTTGTCACAACGCGTTTAAAATCTTTTTCGTTTTCGTATTATCAAAAAATGTAAATATGAACGTTCAATGAACGATTTTCCCTTATCCTTTAGCATAAAATAATCCTATACAGGTTGACAATACTGTTAAAATCAATCAGTCCATTCACTCTTTTAATAGATGTTTTGCTCTGGGAAGCCATTTCTATAAAAGTCCGTCCGTCTGTCTGTCTGTTAGTTCGTTTCTGATATGTTTTGTTGATGATGAATGATCATATTTTTAGTTATGGGTTTAAGTGACTTTCGAAGCAAGCTGAAGTTAATATACACATTTCAAGAATAAAGCCGATTTTACAAGATGCCTTCTGCAATAAATATCGTGTATAATGTTTGTAGATTGAAAGATAGATGAATTAATTTTTGACGATGAGTCAAGCATATGATCTACAGACTAAAAAGACCTTTGGAGGGCGCTTACTTCTATTGCGTGTCTTGGGCAGGAATATTCCCTCTTCAGGTCTGGTTTTGAATTCAGAGTTTTTATTTTAGACTGGTCGCCTCACAAATATTAAAGAGCACAGTTGTGGGAACATATATCTGGAGCCATACACATTGCAGAATGAGAATCGTACCTCATGTTGTGTTTGCTGGCTCTTAACAAGTTGAGTCCCGGACGGTCCCACCAGAAAAGAGCAAGACAAAAACAAAAAGTTGAATAAAGATTTAGAGGAAGGAGTTCATGTGACACAATTCAACAGTTTGTGGCGTCCCCACTTTTAGCTTTGTAGTTCCCTTAATTAAATACTAAAAACAGATAGATTTTCAACTCTGTATCTTTAGTCCTTTCTTCTTTGTCTGACTCTCTGCGTCTCTATATCGGACTGACTTCTTTCCCCTGACTTGTGCGTGTGTCTCCTCTCGTTCGCATGTCTCTTCTAACACTCCTTAGCTGCAGCCTCACTTTCATTATATGTCCAGTGGGGGAAGATTCCTATTTCCGGATTTTCGGCCACCCAGCTTTGGGGCATAAAAAAAACTCTCAGACACCGAACCTCCAAGAGATGTTTAAAGATGTGATAATAATTTCTTTTTAAGTCGTTGAACCATTTTAATGCATTTTGTTTTACTTGCAGGGAAGAATTAGTGATCCCACGCAAATATGTCTCGGCCCCTATACACACACACATACGCATATGTATACCCATGGTCAACCCACAACCATACCTGTACGCACACACATACGCACATACACATGCACTCACATCCACCCGTATAGAGCTAGTCTGTATAACACCATCAATAGTGTCACAGTCTATCCTACTATTTACCTATCGGTGGAGGGAGAATAGTTGAAATTATACTTTTCCTTGGAGTAATAATGCTATATGAAATGCAAGCAGTTTTATTCAGGGGTTTAAAATCATCTTACGACGAATAACGTTACGTCACCAGCGTCTCCTACATACAAGCGGTTTAAAAAATCAAACGCCTTTTATATAACGGCGAAGAGAACATTCAGTTACACGAAAAGAATTAAATGATCATATCAAATGATCTGTTGACAAGATAACCTTGTAGAGTCGACAACTACAGCCTCACGACATTAGTGATGCCATTGGGGTTGAATTCAGAATAACATTCGGTAGAAAGAGTATTAGAGCGATTTGTTTTCTCAACTATTTCATCCAGAGTTAGAAGGAAGAAAAAACAAACAAACAAACAAACGACTCCCCCCCACAAAAAAGGTTCATGTCTTTACTAAGGGCACTGGTGCGATGTAAACACCGACGCTTCATCTGGTAATTGAACTCAACGCATAGATCCCATTTATTCGCAGTAATTTGCTCAAATGCCATCTTATGAAGGCTCCCTTTTCAATAGATACTACACCAAAGAATAAGGGAAGGCACTACTCCTTTCCCTGCATTTCCTCACTTTACCCTTGATCCGTACCGTATAATACTGAGTGTTAAGCAAGTCACTATCAAGTACGATTTTTTTAGTCTTTTGTATGACTCGACCTGGGATTGAACTTGCCCAGTCGGCTAGGGGTACAGAATGCACCGATTGCTTCTCTGCAGAGGGGTATGACACTCCCCCAACGAGTATCCTGGATATGACTAAACAATTTGAAAGTGAGGTTCCAGTGATACAGGAACTTTGGGGGATGCAGATTACCTCTTCATTGCCATCGCTCCCAGGTCCACTCTGGCTCGAAGCGGTAGCACCTGATAGGGTCCTATCTATGGGCCAAATAGAACTAAACTATGTAATGCTAAACTGAATTGTTTGAAATGGAACTATTTTTGACCTTGAAACTGCGTACTTATGCTAAACAGAATTGTTTGAAATAGAACTGTTTTGGCATAGAACTAAACTGTGTGCTTATACTAAACTGAATTGTTAGAAATAGAACTGTTTTGACATTGAAACTGTGTACTGTCTCCCAGGTCATTAGTGAACACTCTACCCACTAGGAAATCTAAAAATTACTGTGATTGCAGTTTAATACTATTGTACCAACAAAATCTTATGACAATATGTCATTCTTATCGTGTTATGGTAAAATTCATGCAAAAAAAAGATCTTTATATTCTGCGGCAGCAGAATATGCCGACTGTATCTTTGATGAGGGGTAAGTCCCCCCCACAACCACCACCTGTTATGATTCAATCTATGGGTTAAACAGAACTTTTTAATCACTTACTATACTTGAAACCATTTAACTGTGAGCAAACAAATGATTAATTTTAAATTGAACTACTAATATTACGTAGCAATACTTGAACCTATTTAACTGCATCAAATTGAACTATTAATTTTAGATAACAATACTTAAAACCATTTAACTGTGAGTAAACAAATGAAATATAACACGTTTTAAAAATGTTATCTACCTACTTAAAACTCCTATATAAACAGAATTTGGCATTTGATTACCAACAATGGCTGATATACCATAAAGCATAACCAACTACCCAAATATAGATGAAGCAGTTTCTGTGCTGCTTCTCATATAATAAAGAAAGATTTCTTGTAGAAATTCTGCTCGCATATAAAGAATATCAAAGGTCTGATTTTACCAGATGAATCGAACACAGAATATAACACAAAATATATACTCCGGTGTTCCGCAGAGATCAACCGCAGACAAGTTTGACAATGCAACTGGAAGAAATAAATCAAAAGATATCGGCGGAAAAAGATATACTCAAAAACTACCGGAAGCAATACAAACAAAACAGGATATTAAAAAGTAACGAAAGAAAATTCTACCGACAAGATGGTGGAGAGAGTACAAGTACAAATCAATAAGCGGATATAAAAGAAACAAAACAATTTTGGAGTAAAATATTTAAACGAAAAGATCATGGGAAAAATACGCTGATCCAGAAGGATCCCCGGACGAAAAAGGACCAGCCCCAGCAACTATAGACCAATAACTTGTTTACCCATGATGTGGAAAATCTTGACCACACAGATAAGAGAATAAATCTTTAACTCGCTCATATTCCGTGAACTTTCTCTGCAAGAAACAAAAGGATGCCACAGAGGAACAAGATGAAGAAATGTCATATCATATATAAACCAGTACATCCTCAAAAAATCAAATTGAAATACAAAAATGTTACCAGGGTATGGATTATCTATAAAAAAAAGCCTATGGTATTGTAAAGTAGACTTTAATCATAGAATGTCTGAAAGTTTATAAAATATCCGACAAGACAATAAACTTCATCACGAAAACCATGGAAAACTAGAGAGTGGAATTGACAGTGGGAGAACAAACTCTAGCAGAGGAAAAAATCCAAAGTGTTATCTTCCAGGAAGACTCATTTTCACTGCTGTTACTCGTTATAGCAAGGATGCCATTCAACTACGTACGTAGAAAATGCATAAGGGGCTAAAAATTTACAAAATTACAAGAAAAGATTAATCACCTAATGTACATCGATGATATAAAGGTATTTGCAAAAGAAATGCAAAAATATCTCTCTATTACAAATAATAAGAACATATAGCCAGGATATAGGAATAGAATTTGGCATTGAAAACTGTACCATGTCCATAATGAAAAGTGAACAAAGAGAAACAGCGGAAGAAACAGAACAATAAAATTAGGAAAGTATCAGAACGCTAGGAGAGAGGGAAAACCACAAGTACTTGGGAATATTAGAAGCAGACACCATCAACCAGGCGGAGATGAAAGAAAAAATAAGAAAAGAGTACCCCAGAAGAACGAGAAAGTTTCTCGAAACCAAGCTCTGAAGAAGAAATCTCATCAAAGGAATAAACACCCGGGCAATTCCCCTTGTAAAATACTCGAGACTTTTCCTAAAATCAACAAAGAAGGAACTCAGACAAAGGACAAGAAAGTTGATGACTATTCATAAGGCTTTATATTCGAGAGAGGACATAGACTATACGTGTTAAGATGGAGAGAGACGATTTGTCAGCATTGAGGGTTGCGTTGATGCATCAACAAGAAGACGACGTTAAAAAGATCAAAGAAAGATTAAATGCAGCTACCAATAGCTACATTAGCAATAAAACAAAAAACAAAACGAAAAACAACAAGCAAACAAACTTGGAAACAAATGTGAGGAAAAACAACAAATGGATATTTCTAACTACAAAGTAGCAAGAAGACATGGACATGGCTAAGAAAAGTAAATCTAAAAAGAGAAACTGAATCTTTTCTAATAGCAGCACAGAACAATGCCACAAAGACCAATTATATTAAAGCAAAAATCGATAAGACACAATAGAATAACAAATGTAGGTTATGTGGAGAAAAAGATGAAATGATTAATCTCATTATAAGCGAATGCAGCAAACTTGCACAAAAGGAGTACAAGAATAGACACGACTGGGTGGGAAAGGTGATCCATTGAGAATTGTACAAGAGATTGAATTTTTACCATATTACCAAATAATATATTCACAAACCAGAATACGTCTCAGAAAATGAGAATCACAAAATTTTCTGGGATTTTGAAATACAAATGGATCATCTAATTTCGGCGTGAAGATCAGACCTAGTACTAATTAAAAAAGAGAAAAAAGATTTTGCCGTTTCAGCGGACTACAAAGTGACAATGAAAAAAGTGAAAAGATAGACGAATACTTGGACCTTGCCGGAGAACTGAAAGCGCTATAGAATATGAGGGTGATGGTTATAGCAATTGTAGTTGGTGCGATTAAACGGTCTCTAAAGGCTTTGGAAGGAGATTAGAATAATTGGAAATTTGAGGAAGAATCGGGACCATCTAGACTACAGCTTTGTTGAAATCGGCCAGAATGCCGGGAAGAGTTCTGGAGACCTGTGAAGACTTTCTATCTCCAGTGAAAGACCATCAGTTAACACTGTCGGAAAAAAATTCACAAGTAGTAAAATAACCAAATAAGCTTTAAATATTTCTTAATTCCAATTCAGAGTCAAATAAATTGAAATATATAGTAGAAAAACTGAACTGTGCCAAACTTTCAAAGAAGTAGAGTCTGCCCTTCTAAAAAAAAAAATCACCATTCCGATTTTTCATCATGGCTTGTAGGCCGACCAATAGCACCGGTATGAAATACACAACTACCAGAACGACGAAGAGGTGATAATGGGGCACCCGTGGGTACCCTGCACCTTACAATTGCTTCTCTACTGGCTGACCAGCTCGTCAAGTATTTCATAACGGTAGATACACATTAAACGATACCATGAATTAGGTATTATGACTTCCACAATTTGCCTTTTTTATGTAGAAAATTTATGAAAAGCTGACTTAGATTTGTTAAAAAGAGGAGCAATAAAAATACTACAGAGAAATTCAAGTATTAAAAATAAAAATCAAATTGTTCTTACCTGCTCTGGCCAATGAGACTAGAATTGTAAAAACTACAATCCTAGTAAAAGCCATTTTGTCCAACTTTGTGGACTGAAAAAAAATGTAAGATCCTCTCAAAGGCTTTTTGCTAACTGACCATTTTATAATTCCATACATCATTTTTATAGTCTTTCAAAGAACAAAAGTCACTTCCTAAGTAACATAAATATAGAATAATGATAATATAACAGATACTATTGTAAATATTATTATTATTATTATCATTGTTATTATTATTATTATTATTATTATTTGCATAGATCATAGTATTTGAACTGCGTACATAAACAATTTATTTAATGAAGATTGTCTTTCATTTACAATTCTTTTAAGATAAATAAAAAAAAATAATACATTTTGACTTTAAGAAATGAATACTTCTTTATCTTTTTTTGCCAAATAATTTAAAGATATGATTTATCAATTTTTTTTATTTTATGGCTAACGACAGGAAAGTTCCATCTGACAAAAAACTCGAGACTCGATCTCTATTCTACGCCTGTTAAATAAGTAGAAATAAAGAACCTTCTTCCGAATAGTTTGGAATCCATTTACCTTAAAAGGGTCTGTCACAGAAAAACATGTCAACTAAGATAAGGGCCACGAGTACAGATCAAGTTGAAAGCTTATTCTTTATTTTCAGTTCACACTGCTTATTTAAAAGTTATAGAATAAAGATATGAAAATTGCGATGGAAAGCAACAGAAATTAGATGAAAGAAAAACTAGCCAAACAATTATAATTGGCGACGCTTCATCGAAAATTTTCGCCGAATATCACTTCGAAACTGTTTTATTTATTTGTAAGGATTTTCAAATGATAATATCATATAAAATTTGCCGAATATATTTTCCACAATGTGATATACGTTGAAGATTTGCTAGTTTCTTTGTTTAATGACATATTAATTTCTATGAGTAATTTAATGCCAAAGCCATTCTTGTAGAAGAACAGCAGTAATACGATTTAACTCATAATCAGGGAGATACGGGGTTCATCCTTTTCCCTAGGGTATTAGTTCGAAAGTGAACGTATTAACACGACCGGAATTCGAACTCACATATAACAATGTCGCAGTCCAGCTCGTTAGCCATTACAACACAAAGTCTTCTCTCAAATTCTTTGGTACTGATCACAAGGCGGTAAATAGTATTTACGTCTGAGTCAAGTTAAGTAAAACTGCTGGTTATGTATATTCCTGAAAAATCCTAGAATGTTTTGAAAAATCATTGATTGAAGACTCTGTGATGATATCTTTAAATAATGAATTTTCCACGAGTTTTTTTTTTTGCCTTATTCCATATCAAAATATGTTGTATATGGCCGCTGCAATCAATAAAGTTTGCAGAATTATTTCGGATTAAAATTAAGCTAAATACGCTGTTAAGATTTTATACCAAAAGTAAAACGAATGAAATATACCAGAATTGTCCCAATTTATTACCACTGTTTCTTGCCAATTATATATATATATCATTATGTTATTTTTTCATCGCTGCTGCAATGATTCCATAGATCGTTTTCTTTGGTTTTACATCTTCAGTGAAACTAAAACAAAATGCAGATAATCTTTTTTGATTATTTCAGTCATCGAAATAATTTGGTGAGATTAGGTTATTTGGTTTAATGGCATATCAACCCCTGATGATTATTTAATGCCAATTTCTGTTGATACACATATAATTTGTAATTGAATAGTTTATCGGTAACATTATCTTTAAACGAGCAAAGATTCACAATCAAATGGTTTCAAGTATTTTTATCAAACACTAATAGTTCAATTTGCCCACAGTTAAATGTTTTCAAGCATTGCTATTTATTGTTTGCACACAGTTAAATGGTTTAAAGTATTGCTATCTAACAATTCTGTTTGATAGTGACCATTCCTTTGCACACAGTTAAATGGTTTCAAGTATTACTATTAAACACCAAAAATACTACTTAATATTGATTATAATCCCAAGTAAAAAAATTGAACTGTTCCATTTGGGCCATTGATAAGACCCTAACAGGCACTAGCACCCCGGGTCAGAGTGGACCTTGGAGTAATAGAAATTAAGAGGTACTCATCATTACCCAAAAATCCAGAACTAGGACCTCACTACCAGATGCAATTTAATGTCATATCCAGGACACTCGTTGGCGAAGGAGGGCCTTACCCCGCTGTAGAGATCCAGTCGGCGTATTCTACAGCCGTAGCCGACGGTGCTAGAATTTATTTTGTATTTTATTATCTTTATACGGATGGCTTTAAATAACTCACGAAGGTTGATATGCTATAAAACAAAGAAACCAAACCAATTACACTGGTTTACAAAGACATTGAGGCAAGCACAAAAATACCCGTTTTTACTTATTTTGAGGGTGCTGAATTCAAATTTGAAATCCGTTTTTACTCATCACCTCTATTTTTTTTTTTTTAGATATTTTTTAGATATTTTTGGAAGAGCTCTCACAGGCGGTGCAGGAGGTTGGTGTCCCTCAACTATCGTGTTACACATCTTTTGGGTTACTAAATATTAGTATTACGTTTTCAAATGCACATTTAGTTTTACTTTGTTATATTTTCAGATTCTCCAATGGCTTCAAGCACGTCAAAATGTCGAGGATGCCTCAACAAGGCCAATTCTTTCTGCTACGTGTGTGGGGACTTCACAACAGTTGCACAGCGTTGAACCATCACTTACCTCCTCAGAACCACCTACTTTCACTATTTTGACTGTAAAATTGGTGATCAGGACAAGTCTTGGGCTTCACACATCTGTTGTAAACCCTGCTACAATGGACTAACTGCATGGTTTAATGGTAAGAAAGCGGCTTTCAACTTTGCAGTCCCGATGGTTTGGAGATAGCCGCGAAACCACGCAGATGATTGTTATTTTTGTTTAACTAATATAACTGGTTTCAATGTATCTTCTAGGAAAAAGATCAAATATCCCAATCTTCGATCTGCTATGAGACCCGTTCCCCATTCAGATGATCTTCCTGTACCTACACCTCCAGTAAATAAGGATCTTCTTTCCTCATCAGATGAAGAAATGCCTTCAAGGGAGGATTCTGCCGAGTCAATATCTTTGGAAGATATTGAGTCTACATATTCAGGAACAAGTGGCAACGAGCCACACTAGATCACGCAAGAAGACCTGAATGATCTTGCTCGTGATTTGTATCTGTCAAAACAGCAGTCAGAGCTCTTGGCTTCTCGGCTTAAACAGTGGAACTTAGTCCAGGAAGATGTATAAGGTGCTTCCTCCTCCTCTTCACATCAAGCTTGGTTTGATGAAGAATTTCGTGAAGGCGTTGCACAAAAATGGTGCTGCCTTCCAAGACTTGTCTACTGTGTTCCCAGGTCTTAGTGCTGCTAAGCTCAAAGAGGGCATCTTTGTCGGACCTCAGATCCGAGAAGTGCTGAAGGATACTGATTTTGAGGAGATTCTTAACTTAAAGGAACTGAGAGCGTGGGAAGCATTCAAGTCAGTCTGTAGTGGGTTCCTTGGTAACATACGCGTACCAGATTACCAAGCCTGTATTGAGAAGTTGCTAAAGTCTTACGAGGATATGGGGTGCCGAATGTCACTTAAGATTCATTTTCTCCATTCCCACCTCAACTTCTTCCCGCCAAACCTTAGAGCAGTGAGTGATGAGCATGGAGAAAGATTTCACCAAGACATTACGAAGATGGAGAGCGACTACCAAGGCAAATGGAACCCCGGCATGATGGGAGACTTCTGCTGGATGCTCTTGCGTGACATCCCGGAGGCAAGATACACCAGATCTTCTAAGAAAACACACTTTTGACTGTCTGTGGTACTATGAATTGTGTAATTGTGTTATCCTAGTATATTGATTCAATCAGTGTTCTTTATCTATCCTGTTTTATCTGTTATAAGCTGCTGCAACTCTTGAAATATGCACATTTTATACTGTTTATACTAAAATGAAACTATTTAAAAGCCAGAAAACTAGAGGTGATAGAGTAAAACTATTTATAAATTTGAATTCAGCACACCCAAATTAACAAAAAACACCTTCCCAATTCTTGCCTCAGACCAAAAATTTATTTTTGTAAACCAGTGTTATTGGTGTCAATTCAAAATTTACACCAAATAGCTTCAAAGAATAATTGTTACTATAAAAGACAGATCTGCAAAGAATTTATACATCAATTAGATTTCTAAATTATCTTAAGAAGATAATATGTTCAGGGAAAAATTCACGAAGTTCTGTAAAGAATTTTCTAGTTAGATATTTTCTATAAAAACATTTTTATTTTTTGTCTGGATTCTAAGGCCTAATTAAGCAATAATGCTACCTATAAACCTAATTAGTAATACTTGATTAAATATGAATCAATATTACAATATTATAAATAATTAGCATATTTTTATTTATTTTAAAGTCTGAAAATTTAAATTCTTCGCGATTTGTTATGTCTTTCTTCTCACTAATCATTATGGTTCGTTGTTCATCCACTTTTCAGTACAAGCCCCCTTTCCTCACGAGACAATTTTTTCATTTAAATCTACCTCTGGGTCCAAAAGGTATCCTTACAAAATTTGATATCTCTATGTCAAACCGCATCCTGGGTATGGCACTAAATTGCATCTGATGGTGAGGCTCCACTTCTGATGATCCGGGTTTGTGTGGAGTAACCCTTCATTGCCATTACTACCAGGTACACTTTGACCCAGAGTGGTAGTAACTGTTAGGGTCGCATCAATGGGTTAAATAGATCTGTTTGAAAATTATTCGTGTTCGATTGGAGGGTGTGTAAAAAAAACTAAAATCAAAACCTCTTAAGAAACGACAATACAAAAAATGTATATTTGGACGTACAAAGAACGTGATTCCCTAATCTCTAGGCATAAAATAACACTAGGTGCGTTGACGTGCCGTTAAAATCAATCAAACAAAGCAGAAGAGTTTAAATAAACTCTACATATATATCAGGTCCCAAAGTATGCGAGTTCGAGCTCCAGTTATGCTATTAAGTTTACTTTCAGACTAGTGTCCTTAGGAAATGTAAGAACCCTCTTATCCTCACTACTATGGGTTAAATAGTATCACTGCTGTTCTTCTACAAGAATGGCTTTGGAATTAAATAACCCACGAAGTTTGGTATGCCATTAAAAATAGAAACCAAACCAAACATTTGTATTAATAGAGATAAAAATCTGACATTCCGACATTTTTAAAAATCTAAATGAATTCTCTTCTGTGAATTAAAATTTATCTTGTAAGCTTAGCTTAGTCTGGCAAAAGGCTTAAATAATCCTTTTGTTTTAGTAGCGCTGTATGGCTAATGTTGAAGATACTAACAAAATGGCGCCTGAACAAATAGTCGAATTGACTTTCTCTGTTGACAAATTAAGATTTACAAACGAGAACCGAATTTAATATTTCACGATAAAAATGGCAAGGTAGTATTCTGAGTTTGTTAAAATCTTATCAGGTTATTGTTTACAGTCGTGAGATTTTCAAAAATAGACAACGGTTCAATGGCTTTTTGTCTTAAAATGATCCGGCACAAAATGAAAATAATACTGAATGTGATATAATCAAATTTACATCAACATCACGTGACCTCCTAATAAAAATCAGTACCTGGAATTTTTGGTAAAGTCCATGTAATTCGTGGTCGAAGGTTAGATATAAACTTAAATCTAATTCTTAGGAATCCGTCTTCAAAGAAATACCTCCCATTGAATCAAAACAGATAGAATCATTGTTGACACGATCCATACAAATGTTTGTAATATTCAAAATAATTTTTTGTAGTATTTCGTCGACATTAGAAGACCAATAGATAATAGCATTGTTGTAATGGTTATTTAGTTATTAAGTATAGCATGCAAGTTTTAGATTGCTTACTGAACGTAGTTAGTGGCCACCCATATAATTACTAAACTGTTTCATCGATGCTTAACTTTGGTAATTTATAGCGAATCGGTGCTTTCATTATTACTCGACAAAAAGTCGATATAATGTATATCGTGACAAACAATATATCTGAGGGATGTCGTTGGAGAAGGAAACTCTTCAAATTTTTAGTATTCTCACAAAAATTCTCGTTCACTTTAACTGCAACGTAAACAAAATCTCCAACGGAAATCCTCTCGTTATTATTATTATTATTATTATTATTATTATTTGCGTGGTTTTCCTCCCAGCGTTGGCCGGTGGTCTTTTAAAGGAATCTGAGGGACAGTAATCGTCCTCAACTCTCTAGAACGCATCTGAGTATCCTAGCCGATCTTGATCTGGATAATCTCTATTCTTTCTCTGATTTCCAATTCCTCTAGTCTTTTATCAAAGCCTTCGGAGAGCGTTCCAGGCGCACCATTTACAGTTGGTATCACCGTCATTCTCATCTTCCACAGTTTTTTCTGGTCTTTGACTAAATCCAAGTAATTGTCTCGCTTTTCGCTTTCTTTTATTTTCACCAGTCCGCCGGAATGGCAAAATACACGAGATAGCAAGTTTTTTTTTTGTTTATCAACTGTAGGTCTAGTTTTCTGGCCGGGATTAGGTGATTCACTCGTATCTTAAAATCAAGAAGAATTCAGTGCGTTTCATTCTCTCGAACGGGTTCGGGTTTGTGCATGAACTATTTGTTAATATAGTTAAGTTTTAATCTCTTGCATAATTCCAATGGATTACATTTCCTATCCAGTAATGTCTTGACTTGTATTCCTTTCCTGCTAGTTTTCCTTTTAGGATTTGCTCTATGCGCACCAATTACAATTGGTATCACTCTCACTCTCATGTTCCACGATTTTTCAGCTCTCTGGTAAGATCCAAGTACTTCGCAAAATTATCTCATTGACATTTTTTTCTTGTTAAGTAATACAAGGTCTGACCTTCAGGCTAGGATTGAGGGATCCATTTTTATCTGAAAATCCAAGAGAATTTTATGCGTCTCATTTTTCGGAGGGATTCTGATTTGTGCATGTATCATTGTTATTATGGTTAAGTTTTAATCTCTTGCATAATTCCCAGTGGATCACCTTTCCTACCCAGTCGTGTATAGTCTTATATTCCAATGGTGCTAGTTTGCTGCATTCACTTATTATGTGATTAACTATTTATTCTTTGTCTCCACATAACATACACTTGCTATTCTGATGTGTATAATCAATTTTTTTTTATTCATTTTACTCCTTTGAGAGTTTTTCATACCAGCATTAACTAATGGTTTTTCACAAGAGTTTGAGTGACAGCAAGTCTCCTCAAGTCTCCAGGACTCTTCTCAGTATTCTGACCGATCTTGATAATGCTGTTGTCTGGATGGTCTCCACTTAACGTTTTATTTCTAAGTATTTCAGTCCCTTTACCGATCCTTTGGAGATTGTTTTAAGTGAACCAATTACAATTGATATCCTCGTCACCTTCATGTTCCATAGGTTTTTTTAGTTCTCTAATTATTATTATTATTATTATTATTATTATTATTATTATTATTATTATTATTATACCCCTTTGAGAGTCTTTCACACAACCGTTAGCAGATGACTTTCCTCTGGAGTGATAGCAGGTCTCCTCAAGTCTCCAGGACTCTTCTAAGTATTCTGACCGATCTTAATAATGCCGTTGTCTGGATGGTCTCCACCCGTCCTCTTAATTATTTAATAAGTTAACTCGATATAGAAAAAAAAAAAAACAAGATTGGAGAAAACGAAATAAGAAAGATTGTGTTGCGCCAGTCTTTCAAGTGAAGATAACCTGTCCGCTTTACATTCGAGACATTATAGGGTTTGATTAATTGCTGAAAAAAATTAATGCTAATTTTTGGAAGCAATTTTTATTTCTGAAAATTTGGGCAATTATCAAGACTTGTGTTCAAAACATGGGTTATTCGTATAAATGGTTTTGGAAGCAAGTCAAAAGTCCATCAAATCAGATTTAGTATGATTTATCGCTTGATTAAATACAACGACAACATAACAACGATAATGCTACTGAGAAATTTGAACGTCTGTCAGGTTTTACGGTGCTTATTTATACTTTCCAAATAACATATTCACGAGATAACATATTTGGGTGTGCGTGTATCGGCATGTGCGTATGTGCTCGTGTTAATTCACACACATGCACAAATGTGTGAGTGTGCGTGCGTGAGAAAAATTAACAACGCACACACATGAGTATCTATATGTGTGTATGAGCAGAGGAATTAACAACACACGCTTACACATACACGTACACGTACATACACACGTATATATATCTGAGTGTGTATATGTGTGTGCGTGTGTTTAGTTTGGTTTCTTTGTTTAATGGCGTATCAACCTTTGTAGGTTATTTAATGTCAAAGTCATCCTTTAAACAGTAGTGGTACTATTTAACCTATAGCTGGAAGGATAAGGGGGTTCATACATTTCGCAAGGTATTTGTCCGAAAGCGAACGTAATAGCTCGACAGGAATTCGAACTCGCTTACTACGATTCCGCAGTATATAGCTTTAACCATTACACCACGAAGACACCCACTCTGCGCGCACACGCGCATGCGCGTGTGTTAACAAAATGATTTATAATCCGATCCTTTTTATAAGACTAAAGAACACCATTGTATGCTTCAGTGATTGAAGTTTTCATTTTTTATTGTATCTTATTTTCATAATTTCATAATAGCCAGACCATTGGCCTTATGAATAGAGCGTTCGCCAATGACCTGGGAGACCTGGGTTCAATCATACCAAAGACTCAAAAAATCGTACTTGATGCCGCCTTGCTTAACACTCGGTGTTATAAGGTACGTATCAAGGGTAAAGTGGAGCAATCCAGGGAATGGAGTTGCACTCTCCCCTACACTTCGGTGTGGTAGCTATTGAAAAGGGAGCCTTCGAGTCACCCTCTACTAAGGTCGTTAACTTTACTTTATTTTCATAATTGTCATTTACTAATTTTTTGCTAAGTCTAGCATAATGGCCAATTTATTTTCATTGTTGTTTAACTCTATTATATATAGTCGTGCTCACACACACAAACACACACACATACACATAAATATAGATTTGCATGTATAAAACATTTTGTACACATATTCTTTTTAAGTGACATTTTCTTATTTCTTATGTCCCCAGAATATTCCCATGGCAAAAAAAGGGGTTAACTCAGTGGTCTCTAACTCAAGGACTCAAAAGAGCTAATTTTCCTTTTTTTTTCTTTTTGATAAATTAATATTTTTTTCTATTGTATTATACAGGGGGTCTCAAAATAGATGCAAATCATTAATATGATAATGATTTATAAATGAAACAAGCTCAATGGCAGTCATTTGGAACATGTCCTGAAAAAAATGCCTCCTTTGCGCTAGAGACATTAAATTAATGTTTTTTTAATTGTCATTATATCAGTTTCCAGGCCATGCAATATTTTTTTGAGTTTCTTGTCTCAGCAATGAATCATTATTATATTAATGAGTTACGCATTGTCCTATGCATTGTGACCAAGGACTATTAGTTGCTATTGTATACTATTTTCAAATTTGAAAAAAACCCCCCAAAAACCCAAATATTATTTGTAGAGTTATTAGTTGTCACATGGGTCTTATGTATATTTAGACACCATATGTTTTAACTTATTAGCGGAAATAGCAATAAATTGTACTATGAATATCAAAACAGTTTTATCATATTTTATCTTATCCTGAGAGGTACAGTGGGATAAAAGTGATATGAAAGGAAGCATGATTTCCATTTGTAATAATGCAAATCTACAAAGTATCTGATATGTTATTATTTCTGTTTTTTCATCAAGATAAATACGCTTATGATAATAAGTAGGATATGTGAATTAGTGATCCATTGCAAATACTCTTGGTTTCTTTTAACTTTTGGTAAATTCCCTTATTTATTTTTTCTCTTTTCATAAATTCCCTATTTTTTCTTTTACTTTTAAGAAATTCTCTCTTTTCCTTTTTTCTCTTTTGATACATTCCTTATTATCCTATTTTCATTTTTGGTAAATTTTCAATTTTATTTTTTTTACTTTTGATAAATTCCTAATTTTTCCTTTTTTACTTTTGATATATTTTCAATTTTCTTTTTTCGTTTTAGATAAATTTTCAAATTTTCTTGTTTACTTGTGATAAATTCCCTAACATCCTTTTTTACTTTTGGTAAATTTCCTATTTTTTTTTTTTTACTTCTGATAAATTCCCTAATTTCTTTTCCAACTTTTGCTAAATTCCCTATTTCCTTTGTTACTTTTGATAATTTCCCTCTTTTCTTTTTTTTTTTTCACTTTTGATCAATTTTGTCTTTTCCTTTTTTTACTTTTGGTAAATTCCCTTTTTTTCTTTTTCACTTTTGATAATTTTCCTCTTTTCTTTTTTTAATTTTGATAAATCTCACCCCCAACTTTTTTTTTTACTTTTGATAAATTCTCTATTTTTCTTTTTTGTTCTTTTGGTAAATTTCCTATTTTCCTTGTTTACTTTTGGCATATTCTTTTTTTTTCATTTTATAATGTTTCATGGTTGAATTGCAATAAATTCTGATTCATCATCTAGCTGTCTTCTGCAAGACACACTCAGTAAGGGCTTATCAAATTTGTCTATAAGGGGAATTTACTAACCATCATAATATGAAAAGTATTTCACTTATCATCAAAATATGAAAAATGTTTTACTAACCATCATAATATGAAAAGTAACTTCTCTTTTCTGGGTCTAAAGATTCAAATTTCTAATGAGGATATAACCTACAATTAAATTGACTTTTGAGACAAGCTAGTCTGGTATCCATAAACTTTGAGATCCACATTGATTCATATTTCTGTTTGTGATAATAAATTTCATTTTAGTAAAGTGTTATGGGTTATTCCTTTGAGTATAATACCAAAAAGTCACTCCTTTAGAAAACAGACCACATGACATTATTATTTGTCTCTTCAAGCTTGAGATGTCCATTCTAATAATCTGTCGCAAAGATCAGTGATTCTCTCTCTCGTCTTAGATACCCGTTTTTTAGCCATGGCCTTTTCTCTTGCATGCTACAGTGGTCTACTATGCCAGTCTGTTAATAAATATCTATCTATCTATCTATCTATCTATCTATCTATCTATCTGTTCTCGGTCTGTTTTTATATATCAGACTTGTACATGTCTACATATATATGCAATATTTTGTGAACGTGCATAATAAATGAACATGCATATATTGTATGTATCTGTTTATCACACACACACACACACACACACACACACACACACACACACACACACACACACACACACACACACACACACACACACACACACACACACACACACACACATATATATATATATATATATATATATTGTGCAATTAGAAGGAAACCCAAACCTGGTTAAGTTGTCATTATAAATTTATTTTGACAGACAATATTATTATACTCTCTGTCTCATCAGATGACTTTTTACATGTTAGACTTGAGATTGCAGAACAGCAAAGGTGGAATTACAGTTCATATGTGTACAAAAAAAAAAAAAAATTCTCTGGCAAGCGCAAAGGGGGTCAAAACAATAGGTGTTAGAAACATTAAGAAACAGGAGCAGGATGTTCCTTTAGGTCAACATATCCCAATTTGAGCACATGCCAGGATTCCCATAGCAGATGGGATTTTCAAATAATCTAAGCTCGTAAATTAAATGACTATTCCCATATATATTCTTCATTTACTCCTAATACATATGTTAATTATCTCAACTGGTGTGATTTTAGACATTCCCCTTAAATTAAATTAGAATCAAGATAAATAAAAATAAAATAAAAGTAAAAAACTTTTTCGGCAACTATCAGGGGCCTTTTATTAACCCTAAAAATGGTCAAGGGGAGTTTTGAGTTTCCTTCTAATTGCACTATATACGCTCGGAATGTGAATTTGTTATATATCTGTAAGGGAATAAGTGATGTAACAATAGCCATACATCGAGCACTCACATAGATGTATTTGATATTCCTCATATATTCTATACAAGAATAATACACACCCACTGTCTTCAGATGCTGACTAGATATTACTTATATATATATATATATATATATATATATATATATATATATATATATATATATATATATATATATATATATATATATATATATAGTATTATTCGGTCCAGTTAAACCAGAGTTGGGAGTAATTCCTTCAGGACAAGAAAATCATTCAGGAGCTGAACATTTAAATTTTCCTGGTGGAGAGCTCAATGTAATTTTTTACAGAGCAATATTTCTTTAAGAAAAAACCAAAGACCGGTTAATTTAGGATTATAAATTTATTTCCATCCTGTTTTTCAGTTTCTGGTGTAAACCAAAAACACGAAGAAAAATATAACAGGACTTCTTCAGATCCAATGGATAATTAAAACAGACTAGACACGTGAAAGGGGAGGGGGAAGAGATTAAGGAGTTACCTCCTCGGTTTATTGAATTTCCGTTTTTTTTACCTATTTATTTTATTTTCAAATTTCGTCAGTTATAATTACGGTAATTTAACTTATTTATTTATTTGTTTAATTTATTTTCTTTTCATGTTAAGTTCGATAATTAACTTTTAAGAGAAATATTAATGCTTATATTAATTTCGATACCATTTATTTAGCTACCTATTTTTTCCTAGTGTGTATGTTGGATACGTTTTTTTTCCGTTTTCACTATTTATTTCTATGTTTTTAGATTTCTTGTCTATAGTTTAAATTTAGTCTTATGTCTACAGCTATATCTATATCTATCTATCTATCTGTCTATATATATATATATATATATATATATATATATATATATATATATATATATATATATATATATATATTTCATTAAAGCAAATGGAAGAGTATTCTTCTATTTGCTTTACTGATATATTCACTCTGTATGTAGGTGTTTTTATATATATCCTAATAGAACTATATACTAATAGCCATACATCAAGTACACCTGTAGAATTATATAAAATCTCTCATATATTCTAAAAATGAGTATTCCAAACTCATAGTCTCTGGACACTACCCGGATATATATATATATATATATATATATATATATATATATATATATATATATATATATATATATATATATATATATATATATATATATATATATATATATATATATATATATATATATATATATATATATATATATATATATATATATATATATATATATGTGTGTGTGTGTGTAAACTAAATGTGTGTATGCATGCACCTCTAAATTTTCCTTTTTCTTCTACTTCTCTGTAAGTTATAACTGACATGATCTAGTGGTTATTATAGTTGCTTATTTTATATTATAGTTGCTTATATGAGGAGGTGCCCGTGGTGTAATGGTTATCGTCATAGGAAATGGACACGGCGATGCGAGTTCAAATCCTGGACAAGGCTGATGGCATTTCACATAGCACTAATACCCTTGGGAAAGGTATGAATCCAATTATTTTCCCTCCAGCTATGGGTAGATAGTAGGACAGACTTGGTTCTTCAGCCTTGGTGAGGCAACTAGTCTAGGAGAAGTAAAACTCTGAATTCAAACCTGTTAAACTTCGCTTAAAAATTGACCTTGAGTTATATCCTACCCGAGCGGAGGGGTTGGTAAATAGGATTATAGTTGCTTGTTTCACTCCAACACAAGTGTTCATGTTTGAACCTCAAGATTTTGAAGGCTGATTTTCTGTCATAACTAAACTAAGCAGATGAGATTAATTTCAGAGGGTTGCCATTTAAAGTTGGGATGACATCGTTAAAAAAAGGATTTGTGAAATAATTACAAAGACTAAAGGAATATCATAAAGAGTCTTCTGAAAGATCCATGAATGAAAGAATCTAAAATCCACAACAAAAACTTTTGAAATGTTAAATTTTATTGTTTAAAAAAGTAAGTTCAACCATCCATTTTTTTGCAATTAATTTATACATGACTTTTATTTCAGTTTATTAACTAAATAAATCAAATTTACTCAAATTTCAAATCATTGTTCAAAGGTTTCAGCCAGAAAAAAAAAAATCAATAATAAGTTATTAACAATTCATAATCAGTTCTTTGCATTTGTTGAACATAAAATCCTTAAACTGACAGTCTATTTTAGAAGGGCTTGGAATATACTGAATGCATCTTTGCAGATGGGTAATATCAAACCCCCACAAGGGAGTATACTGGGTATTATACTAAACTCTATCTGATGCTGAAGTTGCTGCTTTGAAGATCTGGAGAGTGTAGAGTACTCCTTCATTGTCATGACTTCCAGGTCCACTTTGACTCGGAATGGTAGTAACTGTTAGAGTCCCATCTATGAGTCAAATAGATCTGTTTGAAAATAATTTGTATTCGAAAGGCCTCTGTGCAAAAAAAAAAAAAAAAACCCTCTAAAGAACTAACACAAAAGATGTAAATATGAACGTACAAAGAACGCGATTCCCTAACCTGTAGGCATCGAATAAACCTCGACGAGTCGACATGCCTTTGAAATTAATCATCCAATCTATCAATTGTCCATCTTAATCCAACTAAGTCCCAATGTTTCCATTCGTCATCAGCGATCTCTCTATTTTCTTGTGCACTTTGAAGTGTTGGTTTGGTAATTAGCAAAATTTGTCAATATCTTTATTTCACGAGTTAGGATGGACTAGTCAACTTTATGATCATGCGTTAGAGATTAATACAAGGCTGAATAACATAGTCGTTGAAACGCGCTGAAAACAATTTAAAAACTGCCATGTCGGAAATTCAACCTGCTGTAATAAATAAGAAGAAAAAAAATCAGTGGATAATAGATTACTGACTATAATTGAAAAGAAAGGTCTCAATATTAAAATACAAAGGATTCAAAGAATTATCATATATGATTGTTATTAATTCTGTTGTAGATGTTGATCAATTTTTGAAGTGTTTTAAAACCTTTTAATAAAGTAAAAATGTGATTATTTGTTTTTCACAAATAACTTCAGACAGCAGTTTCTTTTAGAATACATCAAATAACTTCAATAAAACAAACTGATATCTCCAAAGATTTTAACTCAGGATTTGTTTTGTCATCTAAATTGATTGTTTAAGTGTATTAGTTCGATAGCGAACGCGACTAGAGAACGAACTCCATTACTACGATGTCGTAGTCTAGCGTATTAGCCACTTGATTATAATAAAGCCTATCCCTGAAAAAAAAAAAAAAAATGAAAACAATTTATTATATATTTCTGGTTTAAATCTAGCACTAAAAAAACAAACAAAAAATAAACAAGGAATATTTACTTCAAATATACATGATAGTAAAAAAATAAACAATTGTATGTGTTCTGTTTATCTTATTTTAAAACACACACACACACACACACACACACACACACACACACACACACAAAAGAAGAATGGGGAGCATAACATGTTTCACTTGATCCGTCTCTAAAACAAATCAAATTCTTCTTCATTACTTAAAACCAAAGTAAATTTCTGTATCATATTTATTAGATAAGTATCGTAAATATTCTATAAATTATATTGCAAAGTTCACCTAGTGGAACATACATTTTTAAATTGTTTATTGATATTTACTTCATACAGACGCTCTTTTAACTGTTGAACCTTCCCAATGGCGCCGCTTCCAGACAATGCACCAAGTGTCTACTATAATTTGCTTGCTAACAAACTAGTATGGTGAAAACTTCGCTGATAATTCGCAAAGATATCAAACTCATTAAAAGGAAAATATGTTGGAGTACGAGAAGATTTTGTTCGGTTATCAATTTGGTTTAGTTTGTAGTATTTATTTAGTAAGGTTTTTACTTAGATGTAGCACAAGGACACATGAATGGGGCATCCAGGGAGAATCGAACTCACTCGTGCAGGCTTGCTAGTCTACCTTGCTAACCATTACACTACCCGATGTAAAGGAATTCCTGAAGGAAGGAAGAAATGCAAACAATATAATTTTGAAATTTTAAGTTTATTTCTGGGTTCAACCACCATTCTTTAAGTATGGAAATTCTTCTTGAATCCAAATGAAATGTTCGCGTCTCCCAGAAAAGGTGTTAAAATGTACTCGTCGTCTCTGGTGGTTGATAGTGCTTTTTATGTTCCTTTATTTTGGTTTATCGGCAGCAGACACAACCCGCATGCAAAGTTCCCGAGACTTAGAAAAATGTCCTCTCAGTCTGAGGGTATCGCTCAAGTCAGGTCGAATCTTTTTTAAAAGAAAGATCCTTTTGGTTTAGTTGGGTTGGGTTTTACGGCATATCAACCCTTGCAGGTTATTTAATGCCCAATCCTGTTTATACATACATATTAAATATATATGATAGGTAAACGCATATTTCATAGATCATATTTTTAAACATGCCAGATCTCATTTTTATTACACAAAGTATTTTCAAGTATTTCTATGAAACACTAATATGTTAATTTAAGTGGTTGGTTTGGTTTTATGGCATATCAACCATTGTAGGCTATTTAATGCCCAATCCTCTTTATACATATATTAGATATATATGATTTGTAAACAAATAGTTTGTAGGTAACATTTTAAAGAGCCCATTTGTTTGCATACAGTTAAATGGTTTCAAGTATTGCTATCTAACACTTATAAATCAATTTAACATCAGTCATTCATTTGAAAGATCTTTCTACTGAAGAGAACCCACACAAACTTTTCACTATCTTTCAGATACAACCTTACATGTATAAACTTTTGTTGCGAAAATAGTTACATTTATCTATCAACAAATTCTTGATTAGATAGAGTATCGGGTTATATATATATATTGGAGGTGCTCGTGGTGTAATAGTTATTATTGTGAGAAATGGACACGATGACTCAAGTTCAAACCCTGGACGAGGCTGTGTGCATTTCATATAACGATAATACCCTTAGGAAAGTTATGAATCCAACTATTCTCCCTCTAGCTGTGAACAAATAGTAGGACAGCCTGAGCTCTTTAACCTTGGTATGGCCACTGGTCTAGGAGAAGAAAAACTCTGAATTCAAACCTGAAGAATTCCTCTTAAAAAAATTGACATCATGTCACATTCTGCTTTTGAAAAGGGATCGGTAAAAGGGGTCAGTAAATAAATATAGAATTGAATCACTTGAACCTTAACGAAAGGCTTGGAGAAAAAGCTTAATAGGAACCTTACAAGAATGCTGCATGCTGTTTTGAATAAATTCTGGAAGCATCACACCACAAAAAAGCACTTGCCTCCCATCTCCCAAAACATCTAAATTATACGAGCAAGACATATTAGGCATTGTTTGGTTTCTTTGTTTAATGGCATATCAACCTTTGTAGATTATTTAATGCCAAAGCCATTTTCCTAGAAGAACAGTAGTGGTACTATTTAACCCATAGCTGGGAGGATAAAGTGGGGTTCATACCTTTCTCAATGATATTTATCCGAAAGTGAACGTAATAGCACAACTAGAGTTCGAACTCGCTTACAACGATTTCGCAGTCCATCGCTTTAACCATTACACCACGAGGACACTGGATGCCGTGTAGAGGATCTACCAAGAGTTATGGCTGATAGAGACGGATGATGATGATGATGATGAGAGAGAGAGAGAGAGAGAGAGAGAGAGAGATTTAAAGGAATTCATGCTGTCAGCACCCTTGATGATGCTGCCGCTTTGTTTACAACGTAGAACATCGCATGCAAATTCAATGTAAATAAAACCGCGACTGTTTAGGAGCAGTAAGTCTTTATGGGTGATCACTCTGGTTGACAAAAGAACCAGAAAGAAAGATAAGAAAAAGTAAGTAAGCGAGTGAACAGTTGGGAGAACAACTCTCTCATAACTATTGACTTGATAATCTATCTATCTATCTATCTATTTATATTTTACCTACCTCTCCGCATGAGTTAGAATTTGACACAAGGTCAATTTTAAGCAGATTTTAACAGGTTTGATTTCCGAGTTTTCCTTCTCCTAGACTGGTTGCCATAGCAAGGTTAAAGGGCACAGTTTACTCTACCATTTACTTATAGCTGGAGAGAGAATAGTTGGACTCATAACTTTCCCCAGGGTATTACCACTATTTGAAATGCATACAGCCTTGTCCAGGATTTGAACTCATGTCGCCGAGTCCATTTCCTTCGACGGTGACCATTATACCTCACTATACATAGCAAGTTAGTTTCGCTTAAAAATCGCAGATAGTTTACTAACTTCATGAGATATACTTGTACGACGTTCCCCACTATAAGGGTCCGGATCTTTGTCGAACAACGCATGAGAATCGAAGAGAATTGAGAACGCTGCTTTTTGGGAGCAGTGATCCATGTATGTGATCACACTGGATGACAAGAGAACATTTCGGAGTAGTCTCTGTATCGTAGTGGTCAACATTTTGGACTGTGACAGTTCGAACTCCAGTCGCTCTATTGTGTTCACTTTCAAACTAGTACCCTTTGGAAAGGTATCATCATCATCATCATCATCGCGCTGGTAGCACGGATATCCCTGACCCTCTCTCACCACTCCTCCCTATCGTTCATTGCCCTAGGTAGGTCTTCAGGACAACATCCTGTATCCTCACATAGCTGCTGAATGTACGTTCGAGCTGGTCGTCCTGCTTTTGCGCGGCCATGTGTGGGGATCCATAAGAGTACATCTCTTATGAGTTCATCTCTGCTTCTCCAGCAGTGTCCTGCATGTCTGGTTCGTCTAACTTGAATAGTTTTCGTGATAGGGGGCAGGTGGCCGTACAGTTGGTGTCTTGTGGGGTGTTGCTGCCAGGACTTGTTCAGGATTGCATGCAGCGTTCTTGAGTAATTGCCATCTAGCTTCTTCTCCAGTCGTTTTGTTGGCGTCCATGTAGTGCATCCATGTAGCCGTATCGATGTGACCGCTGCCTGGAAGAAACTGCGTTTCATTTTATCGGTTAGGTCTGATTTCCATATAATCGATAGCCTATTGATAGCTGTCCATGCTTTCGTTAACCTCGTTTCGATGTCCTTTTCGGTTGATTCGACGCTGCTTCCTAGGTACGTGAATTTGTCTACTAGTTTAAGTGGGGTTCCTTCTAGAGTGGAGATGTCCCCCGTTTGGTTATAGCACATATATTCCGTTTTGTGTGCATTAACATAGAGGCCTATGCTTGCTGTTGCTCGTTCCAAACTATGCAGAAGTGTTTCGGCTTGGTCAGGTGTATTTGCCAGTATCGCTATGTCATCGGCGTAGTCGGCATCGGTAATTGTTGTTGCGGGGTATCTTCTGCTTCTTTTCTTCGTCAGTTCGAAGCCATTCTCTTTGATTTTGTCAATCGATGTTCTAAGTACGTAGTCTAGACAAATGATAAAGAGGTATGGGGCCAGCGTGTCCCCTTGTAGTACTCCTGCTACAATGTCAAAGTATTCTGTGTCTCCATCCGGTGATCGTACTTTTACTTTAGTGTTTCTATAGAGAATCGTTATTGCCGCTACGATTTCTTTAGGTATGCCGTACGCTAGTAGGATTTGTTCCATCTTTCCTCTGTGAATGGAGTCGAAAGCCTTGGTAAAGTCGACAAATATTAATGTAGCTTGTAGGTTCTTTGCCCGTACACCTTCAAGGATTCTGCGGATGGTTAATATTTGTGAGGTCGTGGATCTATTTCTTCGGAAGCCATTTTGGTTTTTTCTAAGTATGTTGTCGATTTTGGGTTCTATTCGGTTTCGTAGATTTTGGCAGCTATGGATGTAAGTGTTATGCCTCGGTAGTTTTTGGCTAATCCGAGGTCCCCCTTTTTAGGGAAGGGGAGTATGCATCCCTTCATCCATCTATCTATCGGATTTTGATTGTATACTGCGTTGCAGTGTCGGAGCAGTATGTCGTCGAATTGTCTGGTCTTCCATACTTCCGGGGGAATTTCGTCCAGCCCTGCAGCTTTCCTATTTTTAATTTTTCTGAGAACCGAGTCGAGTTCTTCTTGTGTGAACGGTCCTAGTTTAATGTCTAATTGTTTGCTAATTATTCTGGTGATTGGTTCATGCGTTATTTTTGGTGGGTTTCCAAGTAAGTTTTCGAAGTGCTGTTTCCACAGTTTTATTCTTTCTTGTTGGTTTGCTGCTTTCAGTTTTGCTTTGGCTGTGTTCTTTCTTCTGCTCACTTCGTTTATTGTTTGCCAGGCTATTCTAGATTGTCTATCTTCCACCGAGTCTCTAATCTTATCTATCTGATTTTGAATGTATTCTGTCTGTTCCTTTATATATATGCCTGCTAATTGATATTGTGCCGTTTTTAGTTTTAAGGCATTTGTGTTTGTTGGGTTTTTTCGATAGTTTTTGGAGGCTGTTTTCATTAGTGCACGTTTTTCTCTCACCGCTAAAGTTTCCCATGGGACTCTATATTTAGTTTTAATTTTTGTTGGAATGTATTTTGCTGCTGCCTCGAGGTGTGCATTGACGAAATTTTCGTATTCGTCGTTTGGTGTACTTTTTTCCGTCTTTTCTTGTAGTGTTTCGAATCTGTTTCTTAATTCTAATACGTATTTATCTCTTATATCTTTGTTGTTTAATAGGGCCCAGTCATAGTGTTTGGTGGTCGCTGTTCGTTTGGCGTTTTTTCGTAGGCTTAACCGTATTTTCGCCGTGACTATTCGGTGATCGGTGGACACACCCTCAAAAGAGGAGTATGCCTCGCAATTCAGTGCACTATTTTTCCATTTCTTGTTTATAAGGACGTAGTCTATCTGAGCTTTAGTATTGTTTGCGTACGTGTATGTCCATAGTTTGCCCTCTCTTTTTTGGTAGTTTGTATTGAGGCATGCTAATCTATTTTCTATCATGAAATCTGTTAGATGTTGCCCATTCCTATTTGACGTGTTGTGGAGGCTGTATTTGTTGTTTCCGTTTTTCCCGATTTGGGCATTCATGTCTCCGCCAATGACTAACATGTTGTGTTTCGGGATGCTACGCACTAATGAGGATAACTCATCGTAGAAGGTGACTAGTTCAGTTTCTTCACTAACATTGGTGGGGCTGTAGCATGAGATGATTGTTGCTCTGGGGTTTCCGTTAAATGTAGCTGCCATCATTCTAGGTTGTATTTTCTCAACGCTATTAAGCGTTTTTAATGCTCTAGGTCCTATAAGTAATCCTACCCCTCCGACTGCGGCGTTGACAGAGTTTTTCCATGCGGATACAGTGGCGAGCGACCAGCCATTGCCAGTTTCGTGATATTTGATATCTTCGGTGTGCGTGTATCTGTGTTCTTGTATGCATATTATGTCTATCTTATGTTCTTCGGCCGATGCGATTAGCTCTGAGAGTTGTTCTATTCTATTTAAGGTTCTTACGTTAAATGAGGCTATTTGTAGTGTTTGCTTGCATTTTAGTAGTTTTGATTGTTTGAGCTCTGTAGCTGATTTTTCGAACACTTAGGCCAGGGCTCCAACCTCAGCAGGACGCGCCCCTTTTTTACCCGCGCGAAGAGCGATGCGGTTTGTGTATGTGGTTTGAGTGTGGGTCATGGTTATCTTTCGATGGCTGTTTTATTCTCTTCTATAGAAGCCACTCTTATAGAGGAGCAGCAGTAGTTCCCCGATCGAACTAACGATACTGAGCGTAAGGTCGTCAAACTCATGTCCAGGACCCGTTTAGGTATTGAGTTTGGTCGTCCATGGGTTTATTCAAATACCTTTACGTACATCATGCTGCTTCCCATGTGTATGGAAAAAAAGGGGGGTGTAATTTTGGTTTAAGTTTTAAACTTTCGTATGACTTTCACTGGTACTGACTTTTGCTTTTTTTTTTGCTGTATTGGGACTTTTCCTAGGCTTTTTATTTATTTATTTTATTTTATTTTATTTTTTTTTTTACTACGGTTGGGAACCTAGCAGGCATCAGGAATTATAGAGCTTAAAAATTTTTTTTTTCTTCCTTTCTTTCTCTTGGGGGGGCCTGTGGTAGCATTAGGTGTTTTAGGCTTTTTCTTTTTAACTACTGTTAGGGCTTTCTTTACGAATTTTTAAATTATATTATAGAAGAGATTCAAAAACATTCTGCCTTGTTCGCTGACATTTGGAAAGACTAACATATTTGGCTTTATAGTAGAGTAAGCGTGTCTTTACATTTAAAACGCATAGTTTAAGCATTATTTCACAAACAAAATACAGCATAACATTTTGTAAAATTCAGCATTTTAAATTGATAGGACTTAAAGACATACTGACCAATATTGATATATTTCTTCCAGTTGGCTCCTGAGTTTAAATGCTTCTTCTTCGTTTTGACTTTTAAAGGTATGGACCCCCTTTATCCTTTCTGCTATGGGTGAAATAGTATCACCGGATTCTGGGTTGTGCATATACCATTTGGTAGTATGGCCAAATTTAAATTTCTTGTACAATTCCCAGAGGATCCCCTTACCCGCCCTGTCGGATTTAGTCTTGTACGCCTTTTGTATTATTTTACAACATTCGGTTATGTGATTAATCGTTTTGTTTTTGTTATCACATAATCTTCACATGCTATTCTGTTGCGTCTTATCAATTTTCGTTTTAATATAATTGATCCTTATGGCGTTGTTTTGTGCTGCTATTAGAAGAGATTCAGATTCTCTCATACGGTTCCCTTTCGTAACCATGTCCAAGTCTTTTCATGTGAGATTTCGCCAATTTGTCGCTGGAAATCGTCATACAGTTGTTTTTCTTTCCCTTTCTATTTCTTAGTTTTTGTTGTTTTGTTAGTTCTTCTGTTGTCAGTTCGGTTACTGGCCGCTGTCATTTGTCTTTCTTTGCCCTTTTTGATGTAGTCGTCGAGTCCTCGTAATGATACATCCACATTATGTTCAATGTTGGGGAATCCTCTTTTTCTTTCTTTTCTTGACACTTAGAGTCAGTCTATATTGTCTCTTGGATGTAAAGCTTAGTGCATAGTTGTTATAGTCATTAACTTTCTTGTTCTCTAGTCCTCTTATCCGAGTTTCTCCCTTGTTCATTTAAAAAAAAATGGTCCCGAGTATTACCCTTTGATAAGGTTTCTACCTCATGGCTTGGTTTCAAGTAGCTTCCTCGTTTTTCTGAGATACACTATTCTTATTTTTCCATCTCCACTTGTTTGATGGTGTCCGCTTCCAATATTCCCACTTTCTGGTAGTTTTTTCCCCTTTTTTCGATCATTCTGATTCTTTCTTGATTTGGTAGTTCTATTCCTTTCGATATTTGTCTTATTTTCACTCTTTTTTATGAGCATGGAATATTTTTCTATACTAAATTACATTCCTATATTCTGGGTGTATATTCTTATTGTTTATATCAGTGTCCAATTCTTTTTCATTTTTTTCAAATAGCTTCATGTTACCCATGTACATTATGGGATTAATTTTTCTTTGTGATTTTTTAAATTTATTTCCCCTCGTGCATTTCTGGCCCGGTTTTTTCATTCCAAATTATTCCTTTGTGTTTTTCCTTCTTTAGCACTTTCGCTTGTTGTCGAAGTTTCTTTACCTGTCCTTCTAGCCTAATTTACCATCCAGGTTTCGTATTTCTTTTCGGGTTCCATTGGTGAATGCCGATTTTATTACAGACTAATTTAGCTCCCGCGTAAATTAGCTCGTTTAGTTCAGCGATGTTGCTTGTTGGGATATTTGGCTATAATTTGTCTACCTTTTAAATTTCTATGATAACTTTTTTCCAATGTTGGTTTGTGAAAGATAATAATGTAATGTTCTGTTTACTCACGATTTTATTTATTAATTCTATATTTATTTTGTCATCTTGCGTTAACGTTTGTTTTGTAGTGCTGGATTTGTGGCTTTTCGATCATTAAAAATTTTAATTTTCAATTCAGTTAGGAGGCTCAAGTTTTTCAACATTTTATGTTTCGATTCGAGTCAGGGAATCTACTTGATATTCTTCAGTATTTGTCCAAATATTTCTAGTATCCCGAGATAAAAAAAATCAACATTTTTAAATATCATTCTAGCTTGGTTAGAAAATCTTTGGCTTGTCGTATACGGAATTTGCCGAAATTTCTATCATTCTTTTTCTGTATCCTCTTTTGTGTCGGATTACTCTAAAAATAACAGTGAAGTACATTTTTGTTGTCTTCTTTGGTTAATTTTTCTGTTGGTGTCACTCCATTAAGTAGTTGCATTGGTCATTGTTTGTTTAACTGAAAGTAAAACAGCCAACATTCACAGGATGTCTTAGTTTGGCTATCAATGGATCACCTACCGATCATGTCACTCGAATCTTTAATCTTGGTCCCACGTTAATTCGGATTTGGATTTGTCACTTTTCATGGGAAGCATAGTGTGGTTATATCAGACTCAGGGGTTTATTATGACTGTGCTCCTGTCTCAGATGTGACCTGATATTCTTCATCAGAATACACATCAATGGCCTACCAAAGATAAGTAAGTTTTAACTTAGTTAAAGTCCATAAAACCCTTTTTGGCTTGATACCATGCATTTAAGCTCAAGTAGCGATCATTTTTGGTGATAGGACTTATTCACTTTTAAAAATGTTTTTCCCAATTCTTCATTATCTTTCATCCATTTTCAATTTTTGGCCGTAGGATTCTAACTTCAAGCGAAGATTATAGCATTTAATCTTTACACATATTCATTTGATAATAAATAAAGGCAAAACAAATTAGTGATAATGAAGGTTAAAGTTGAAACCTACATTTTTCGACGCATCTGCTTTCTTCAACTTTCTGCGTAGAGTAATTCATAAGATTTAGATTTTTGGTCAGAGTAAGATAATTACTTTAGCATGCATTTAATTTTGGGGATTGGTCATTTTTGATAGTTTGGGGTGATAGGACTTATTTATTTGTTTTTTTTCTCTCAGTTCTTCAGTATCTTCCACCGATTTTCAATTTTTAGCCGTAAGATTCAAAATTTAAGTGAAGAATACAGCATTCAAACTTCGCACTTATTAATTTGATGATAAACATAGGCAAAACAAATTAGGGATGATCTAACTTTATTATTGTGCCAGTTTTTTTTTTACAGCAGCGTTAATTGATGGCCTTTCACTGGAGTCTGAATGACAGCAAAACTCCCAAACTCTTCTCAGTATTCTGGCCGATCTTAAAAATGGTGTAGTCCGGATGGCTTCCGCTCGTTCTTTGATTTCTAAATCTATCAGTCCCTTTATCAAACATTTGGGGATTGTTCTGAGCGCACCAATTACAGTAGATATCACCGTCATGTTCCATAGCCTTTTTCGTTCTCTGGCAAGGTTTAAGTAATTATTCCTCTTTTCATTTTCTTTGATTTTTACTCTATCGCCCACCGGGACGGCAAATTTCAATATTTGGCAGGTTCTCTTTTTTTTTTTTTTTTTTTTTTTTTTTTTTTTAACTATCACTAGGTCTTGTCTTCTTGTCGGAATTAGATGATCTGTTTGTATGTCTAAATCCAAGAGAATTTTGTGCATCTCATTCTCCAGGACAGATTCTGGTTTATGCATATACCATTTGGTAATATGGTCAAATTTCAATTTCTTGCACAATTCCAAGTGGATCGCCTTTTTCACCCAGACGGGTCTCTTGTCTTATACTTTTTTGCGCTAAGTTGCTGCATTTATGCTCCAAAAACTCTTTTTGGTTTGTACAAGTTTTGATGTTTTAAATAAAGCTTATTATGTGATTGATCGCTTCGTCTCTATCATCACATCATTTATAATTATTATTATTATTATTATTATTGTTGTTGTTGCTTGCCCAGTCGGCTGGGGTTGTAGAATACACCGAATGGTTCTCTGCAGAGGGGTAAGACCCCCCCCAACGAGTGTCCTGGATATGACACCAAACAATCTGATGGTGAGGTTCCAGCAATGCTGGAGCTTTGGGGAATGCGGAGTACCCCTTCATTGCCATCGCTCCCAGGTCCACTCTGGCCCGGAGTGGTTGCACCTGATAAGGGTCCTATCTATGGGTTAAATAGAACTAAACTGTGCTTCTTTCACTATACTGATTTTTGCATTTAAACTGCATATCTATGCTAAACTGAATTGTTTAAAATAGAACTGTTTTGACATTGGAACTGCGTACTCGTGCTGAACTGAATTGCTCGAAATAGAACTGTTTTTGACGTCTAAACTGTGTACTTATGCTGAACTGAATTATCTGAAGTAAAACTGTTTGACATTTAACTCTGTGTATTGCCAAGTCAGCTGACTGCACCTCTGACTGAGGTTCCAGCAGTGCTGGAGCTTTGGGGAATGCGGAGTACCCCTTCATTGCCATCGCTCCTAGGTCCACTCTGGCTTGGAGTGGTAGCACCTGATAGGGCCCTATGTATGGGTTAATTAGAACTATCAGCACACTTATGCTATACTGAATTGTTTGACTAAACTGAATAGCTTGAAATAGAAATGTTTTTGACAATTAAACCGTACTTACATTTAAACTGCGTGCTTATGCTTAACTGAATTATTTGAAATTGAACTGTTTTTCGACATTAAAACTGTATTTACACTTAACTGAATTGTTACATATAACTGCTTGAATAGTTTGAAATGGAAATGTTTTGACAAACTGTACTTATGCTAAACTGAATTGTTTTAAATAGAACAGATTATTTACATAAAAATGGATTTGGCTTTAAATAACCTACAAAGGTTGATATGCCATAAAATCCAACAAACCAAACCTATTGTTGTTGTTGTTGTTGTTGTTCTTAAGTTGCAAATTGAATTAAAAGTTATTTTATTCTGTAGCTTTTTAATGCTATTGTACTTGCAATAATCTTGTTACGATGCGCCATTTTTTATTTGGTAATGTAATATGTAATGTAATGTAATAATAGAAATCAGATTTTTATATTCTTGTTGAGTCATTTAACTATAAAATGGAAATCATAACTAATCAAACGTTTATTTCTACGATATTTCTAAGTTAACATTGACCTAACCTAGAAAATGACAATCTAGTGTGTGTGTGCGTGTTTGTCTGAGTGCATGTAGGTGGGTGAGGGAATTCTAATACTTGATTGACATTCAAGAGTTGCCTGTCCTCTATTTTGAATCAGAATTTGTTTATAAATACAGACACCACCACGACAACTACGATGACTGATCTGATCAAACAGAAATTTTTATTACAACTGGACTATAATGAAACAATTAAAAAGAACAACATCAAATTAACAAACATTTTTCCTATAGTATTAAAAATTCATTTCCAATGCAAGAATTTTAAAAAGAAATGATTAAAGTCATTTTAATCGTTTTTAATCTGATGATTCCAAATATTAATGTATAGCACAACTGACCGGAATAAAAAAGCCCCTTTAAATGAATCTTGATACTTTCATTTTTGAAAATGAGACAACAAAGTTCATTGACCTTCGATCTTAAATAAGAGTGTACTATTTGTTCAACTACTGTAGCCGTATTCTTGTTTTCGAGTAGTCGTGTAAAAGAAATCTGGGAATTCTAAACATGATGCAGTGCCACACCATTTTATCAAAGAGGAGGGTCGAAGTATTCTGATACCTTTGCAGTAGTGATCACGAAAATCTGACACTATTTGTCCATGTCAATGCGTCTACACATCGTCAAAATGACCCTGTTTACGACTCTACAAGGACTTGTCATTCATTGAAACAGGATGTTTATGAAGAGTCATGTCTCATATTTAGGTTTCAGATCTAGGTAAGAAAGTGAAAGTATTTTTTCATTATCTCAGTTAAGTTAGAAATAAGGTTTTTGGAAGAAACTAGGAAGACTATGTTGCACCAATTTTACAGAAAAAGTTTACGTTGAGAACATTATAAAAATTCGTTACTTAGCCATTAGTTTGTCAAATTCTTTAGCGTAGTCGGTTGAAACCTTTCTGGGTGCTCAAATACCGTGGCATTGTGCCAGGCTAAAAACTTTTATTGACAATGATAAATTCACATCTTGTAGCACAATGATTAACAAACTCTTCTTACTGATCAATTAACTAAGGTCTTGTGTTTGATCATCATGGGGTGCTCAACAACTGCGACCTTGTGGCTGATTAAGTGAATCCTTATAAAAAAGCGATAAATTTATTTATTGTAGCAGAATGGTTAATAAACTCTTTTTATAGTCAAATAAGCTAAGATCCTGAGTCTAATCCTCACAGGGTACTCAACTACTGTGACCTTTTGTCAGACAAATTTAAGCGTTATAACTTACTAAAAGCTCATGTATTATAGCACAACGGTTAAATTTCTTGGGTATTGAGTTCGATCCTATTGGGAGAGTGGGTAAACGATCTGACAAACTGTGTAACGAAGAGCATTATGTCTGTGATATTTATTTTGGATTAAAATTATATACAGAAGAATAAGACTGTGTTGCGCCAATTTTATATGAAGGACGTCTGATTCAAGTGTGCACATAATAATACCATGTTTAGCAATTTGTCTTGAAAATCCTTTCGCGTGGTGAGTTCGAACCTCTTTAGGTGCTCAAATATTGTAGCGTTGTGTCAGACGAAACTAATCAAAATCTTACAGGATAGTTAACAAACACTTCTCACTGACCAATTCATTAGAGTAAAAAGTTATATATATATATGTGTGGACTTTTAACAAAACAGGCTACACATTTTGTTAAAAAAACGCTTAAAACTTGTCTAAAAAGTATGAAGAAGGTTTGAGAAGTTGTGATCGAATTGATGTTGTTGTATTACAAGTCAACAAAACTTCGTTGCAATTAATCACTAGGATGAGTCAAAAGTTTTGCAATATTTTGGTAGTACGTGAGGCACAATTTACCAAGTCCAGATTCTTTTCCTGAGCTCGTGAAAGTGACGGATAACTATGATGTACAACATACCAAGCTCGCTTGATACCTCCGAAAGTTACTTTCCAGATTTGTCTCTATGGCTTGGAGCTTAGTCTCGGAATGCACAGTTTTAAGCCAACCTGGTGATGCCCGAGTGAAATTTCTTGAACCATCTGGTTACGATATTGTGATCAACTGCCCCTTTACTTTTCACACAACAAATATTTTTGGTTGCTTCCAAGGAGTTATGGCCCAATTCGAACTCGTAATGCATAAGTTCCGTGCGACTTTCAAATCCCTTTAGTAATGCACAACGTGTCAGCGCACCAACTACCATGATACTACCAACCACAATGGCTTAAACCGCTTCGGTCACGTAATATACACCCCTCAAACAAGTACGTACAAAAATATGTGAAAACTTTTGCCTCAAACTAGTATTGGTCCTTTCGACTGTGACTGTAGAATACATCGACTGCATCTCCGCAGAGAGATAAGACTCCCCCAATGAGTGTCCTAGATATGACACTAAACAATCTGATGGTGAGGCTGCAGTAATGCAGGAGCTTTGGGGATTGCGAAGTAACTCTTCATTGCCATCGCTCTCAGGTCCACTCTGACCCGGAGTGGTAGCACCTGATAAAGTCCTATCTATGGGTTAAATAAAACTAAACAGTGTACTTATGCTAAACCGAATTGTTCGAAATAGAACTGTTTTTAATACTTAAGCTGTGTACTTATGCTAAACGGAATTGCTTGAAATAGAACTGAGTATATGTATAAAAATGGATTTGGCGCTAAATAAGCTACAATAGTTGATGTGCCATTAAACCAAAACAAATCAAATCAACCAGGTATAAATTGAAAATTTAAGCTGCTTCAGCTACTATCGATCCGTTTAAGTAAAAAAAATTTATATGTGTCCGTAAGTAAGTAAAGTTAGCGACCATAGTCGAGGGTGACCCGAAGGCTCCCTTTTCGATAGCTACTACACCAAGGTGTAGGGGAGGGCGCTACTCCATTCCCTGGATTGCTCCACTTTACCCTTGAACCGTACCTTATAATGCTGAGTGTTAAGCAAGGTGGTATCAAGTTCCATTTTTAAAGTCTTTGGTATGACTCGACCTGGGATTGAACCCAGGTCTCCCGGGCCATTGGCGAACACTCTAACCGCTGGGCCAATGTCCCGGTTAGGAGAGAAGAAATTTCCTTAGAATATAAAGCTCCATCCTTCATCCGGTTATTAACTGCTCTCAGGTATTGAGCTAGCAAGTTAAGTTGATAAGAGAGTCGAATGGACAAGTCGAAGCAAGAAAAGGGAAAAATTTTTTTACTTTACGAATAAAAAAAAAATGAATGGTCGAGAAAATCGTTCGAATGTACTGAAGAGGATTACTTGAGAAATCCTTAAAATAAAACAAGAAGTTTGTTAATATCAAACGAATATTTAGGAAGTATCTGTTAAATAACTCTTTAACACAAATTTGTAGACTTTGAATGCATATTATGATGTTTGTATTGAAATAAGTGTGGAGTTGAATGAATTTAATATAAGTCGGCCGACCGTTTTCGAGGGTGACCCGAAAGCTCCCTTTTCAATAGCTACAACACCGAGGTGTAGAAGAGGACGCTACTCCTTTCCTTGGATTACTCCACTTTACCCTTGATCCGTACCTTATAATGCTGAGTGTTAAGCAAGGAGGCATCATGTATTATTTTTTGAGTCTCGGCCAGGGATTAAACCCAGGTCTCCCGGACCATTGGGGTACACTCTGCCCACTATGCTAATGGACAAAATACCATTTTTTAGTGCGCGAACTTTCTATGGTGTATAAAAAAAAGCAACAACAAATTGAAAAAAAAACAAAACATTAATATTCTTTACATTAATTAGCCAGTTAGATAATCTTAAAAATCCCGTGCGATTTTAACGACTAACTAATCCTTATGTGCAAGGTTGTACCAAGTACAGGCCTGGCAGCCATACAAGTGAAATCTGACAGAAGGCAGACATGTGGTAACTTAAATGACTACTACCAAACAATTATTTAGAATATTTATCGCCAGAGACTTGCTAGTTATATCCATTAAACATTTAACATCATAAAACAAAAATATACTCACTGAACTGTGGTATCAAAAGAAATTCTAAAATCACAACGCTGTATTTCTCTTAAAAAAACTCCACACTCCTGTTATCAAGGATTACTAAGTGGTTATACAACTATAAAGTTGTATAATCAAATATTTTCTTTCCTGTCGGACAAGCTCTTCGTGTAACATTGCCAGCAACATGAAAAAAAACAAACTTGTATAATCAAATATTTTCTTTTCTCTAAGACAAGCTTTTTGTGTAACATAGTCTGCTACATAAAAAGTGATATTTTAATATCTTTCGAGAATACTAGTTTATTGTATTGGTAAGTGAAACCATGTTTGGCAAGCCAATTCATCGAACAAAGATTTAAGTTGGTAGGTTGATTGAAATTATATATATGTTGTATACTGACCTCCGACCCGGGTGGGCTGTCAAAATAAGAAATGCACCTGTGTAAATAACAGGTGCATCTGATCGAGGAATATCAGAATATAGCCTTGACCGTGGACGGGTTGAATGAGTGCGATTTGTGACGCCCACAAGAAGAAGGTGGATGTCGAACTATTATATAAGTCGGTGCACAGGAAGTTCAATCAGTTGGAGATAAGATGCGGTAGAGAAAACCAGCACTCAGCAGAGTGGGCCCCCAGGCCCCCGGTTGAGCAGCACAGGAGAACAGGAAAGAAACGCCGTTGTGGCCATAAGAGTTGGGGGTCAATATGTTGCAGTTCTGTTCGGTCTCCAACTCCCTCTCACACACAATCCTTTCAATAAAGTGAGAGGTATATTTTTCTAAAGAACTGTGTCGCTCGTCTTTATTGTGTCGTCGTTATGATTCTACATGCATCTGCATATGAGTATGCAACATATATATATATATATATATATATATATATATATATATATTGTTACATTGGTTGGTAAGTGGAAAGGTAGGTAGATAGATAGATAAATGGGTAAGTAGGAAAGTAGGTGGGTAGTTAGGAAGATGAGTAAGGTATGGGTAGGTAAGCAGTTGATCGGTAGGTTGGTAGATAGGTAGGTATATGGGTAGGTAGATAGTTATGTAGATATATTGGCAGATTGGTATATTAGTTAGTAGATAGGTTAATAGGTAGGTAAGTAAATTGGTATGTTAGTATGTAAGTAGATAGGTCGGTGGGTTGATGGGTTGGTAGGTAAATAGATCGATAGGTGAATGGGTAGTTAGGCATAAGGGTAGGGAAGTGCTTGGGTTAGTAGATTGGTAGGTTGATAGTTGAGAATGTAGGAAAGACAGGTCACTAAGTAGATGGGTAGGTAAGATTATAGGTTGCTACATTAGTAGATCGGTAGATGAGTAGGTAGGTAGATGTATTGGTAGGTTGATAGGTAGGAAGGTAATTACATGAGGAGGTTGGTAGATAGGCAGGTACCTAACACCATAGGTCAAATGTCAGTCGAGGGAATTTATTGACCATAGAAAAGAATTAGCCTCGGCAGATTTTAGAAGAATGAACCCATTACATTGTAAAAATGAGAATTAACGAAAATAGATTCAATAGGAGTAAATCGGAAAAATGTTGTTTTGACTAAAAAGAAAGAGAAAATATATATTGAAACGATCGTTATTCATTATCCTCATGAATCCGAAACTCCAAACAGTATTGTTTTGTCTACAAAGTCAAGGTAAGCAGAAAATTGGCTATAGAGATTTGCCCTGGAGGCCAGCACTTGTCTATCAATGACCAGAAAGCGAAAAAATTCGGGAAGCAGTAATTTTTTAAAAATTTAAGAACGGAAAATCTTATTTCAATTCTTTTACTGTTATGAATAAATGGTTACTGACGTCATGTTACATGAACACAAAATTTTAATCAGTCCAAATTTGGGAAGGACCGCTCCTTTTGGGTAAAAGTAAAAGTAAAGCGAATGTGAAGCGGGTGACAGACAGTGGGAGGAGGAATTAATTGTTGGAAACTAAATTAAGAGAAGATTGATATTTTTTAGATTCGCCAACCACCGGTGGGAGATATACATAAAATTCAAAGCTTTTTCTTCCCCTCGAAGAGATCCGCGGAGAGAGTGCGAAGTTCCGATTAGATTCCCTTCATCTGGGCACTAGCCTTGTGCCAGACTGCCCAGAGTGGAGAAACAGAGAAAAGCTATATTACATATTGCTTGGGCGGCTTACCGATAGACAACACTTTGAAAGAAGCGAAAAAAGACTGAGATAATACGATACCTTGAGATGCCCTTGTTCTAGGTTCGTAGAGATAGAGAAGCGAATAGAATCGAGATAATAGGATACCTCGAGAAGGGCTTTTATTAGACTGCCTTGGATATAGAAAACGAGAAAATTAAGAGAACACAATGTGCCCCGCAGAGGGAACGCGAGTTGAATTTACTGTCGCCCTGAGACCTGGCCTTTTACCAGACTAGCCTGGGTGTAGAAAAAGCGAAGTGAATTGAGAAAACACAACTTCATTGAAACAGAGAAAGCCCAAATTAACGCGTCTGTAAAAAGAGGCGAATATTTGGTTCCACATTTTGGCCTTTTACCAGACTACCCTGGGTACAGAAAGTGAAGAAAGCTTGTCATATAACAACATTGCGGAATAATCCCAAGGATTGAGATGAAGCAAATATAACCGCCATTGAGAATGCCTTACGCCAGGCTGTAGACAGTGAAAATAGAAAAGCCGAAACTCTTATAAGGAATCCACTGACTGTTACTTTGTTAAACGGGTCTCTGATTTTAACCCCACCCCCCTCTGAGAAGGGTTAATGTTTGCATTATTATTAAAGAAATTCTTTTTTTTTTACTAAATATCATTGTTACAAACCCGTGTTAGTTCCCTGTTTGTTGACGTCGACTTTTTTTTTTACATTCTTAATTGTGCGGTCTCATTCGTTTACTCACTGACCGGCGACTCGGATTATCGCGTGATCTGTCGTCTGGATCTAAAAAAAACAAAACACCCCCCCCCCAAAAAAAAACAAACAAACAAAAAAAAACAACAACCCCCCCACTCACACGGACAGATAACAAGTTAATCGTGTTATCCGAAAATATATCCGTGCTGCAGAACAGTCAACGGATTGGAAGCGGAGTCCCTCCCGTGTTTGGCGAGAATGGATGTACCGTCACAGGGAGATCGGTCGGTAGATGGATAGGATATTAGAGATAAAATAGAAAGAAAGTAGTCAAAGAAAAAAAGTTTATTTAATTCCAATAAATAATACAAAAGAATCAAGTAGCACTTTTTAAATCTCTGAATTTCGATTTTAATTTAATTGAGATTTAATAAGCAAATAATTCTGAAAACAGACCCCACCCCCAAAAAACAACAACAAAACATTTGTTCATCTGCTTGGCCCGATGGGGAGGCTGTTCCTCTAAGTTTCAGAATATAAATCTTTGCTCTTCACTCTCTTGGCACTAAAAGATTTTTTTTTCTTTAATCTATCCAAGTCTCAACTAGCGGTGTGTCTCGCCCCTGATCAACGAGAGTTCAAATAATTCACTTTTTTGCTCTTCCTTGTTGGTCAGGGTGTTGGGATCGTTGATAGCGGTGGTGGAGGGGTATCAAATTACATTTGTGTGTAATTCAAAAGTAAACCAAGATTAGTTTTGATTTTGATTTGGTTTCTTCATTTTACGGCATATCAATCTTTGTGGGTTATTTAATGCCAAAGCCATCCTTGTAGAAGAACAACAGAGGCATAGCTGGCAAAATAAAAGGGTTCATACCTTCCCCAAGGATATTAGTCTGAAAGTGAACATAATAGAGCAACTGGAAATCGAACTCGCTTACTGCTATATCACAGTCCAACACGTTAGCCTCTACACCATGGTGATGCACCTTGATTATAATTCAGTCTTTCCCTTGGAAAAAAAATCTAAACAAAAAACAAAACCAAAAAACTATTTATACATTTCTAGTTTAAATTTAGCTCTAAGATAAAAAAAAAGAAAAGAAAAAAGATTATTTACTTAGACTTTATGTGACTGTAAAAAGTAAACAATTGCATGTGTTCTGTTTATCTTATTTGAGTTCACAAAAAATAAAGAATGAGGAACAAAACACGTGTCACTCAGTCCTTCCCTAAAACAAATCAAACTCTTTTCCATTACTTCAAACAAAAGTTACATTGTTCGCAACAAAACCACATGGACACCCTACCTTAGTTTTGACGCAAGATCAGATTTGAACTCATTATCACTATTTAGTAATAGATAAAACAATGATGCAACCGAATCAACTTGAAATATAATGGTAGGTTTTACGATATATATCTATGAAATGAAAAAATAGACAAAATCAGTTTCAAAGGTTTAGAAAAGAGTTGACTTCATTCAAAGAAATCCGCCATAAAAAGGTCGTCATCATGTTGAGTATCACAATGGCCTGTTTTGTTTGCGTGAACCTGTTAGAAATAGTATAGTTGAAGAAATAACCTCCCAAAACCCAAATCAAGCCATTCAACTGTTGACTGCCATTTGTTTCAGATTGAAGAGATATTTGAACTAGGAAAATATCTTCCTTATAGTTTAACAGAAGCCGTAAAGTAAGAACATTTATCTGCGCTTTCGTGAACACATCACGTCATTTTTGGAGAGATTTCTGATTGGTGATGAAAAATGGATATTTTACAAGAATATAAAACGACGTAAACAATAGCTTATTAGAGGCAAACAGGCTAAAAGTAGAATCCAAAATGAATATCTATCCAAGAAAATCTTTAGTAAATATTTACTGGAACAAAATTAGCGTTGTTCACTCAATGTTATGAAAGAATAAATATTAGATTTACAGCCTACGTTTATGGAGGTACCCGTGGTGTAATGGTGACCGTCGAACCGAGTTCAAATCCCGGATGAGTATGTTTGCATTTCATATAGCGCTAATACCCTTGGGAAAGGTATGAACCCCCTTATTCTCTCTCCAGCTATGGATAAATAATAGGCAAGATTAGGCTATTTAGATTTAGTATGGCAACCAGTCAACGAGAAGAAAGACTTTGAATTCAAACCTGTTAAACTCCACCTAAAAAATGGACCGTGTGTTGCATCCTGCTCGTGCGGAGGGATTGGTAAATACAGGATACGTTTATTCTAAAAAAAAAGGGTAAATATTTGTTTTCTTTTTTGATGCAAAATATGCAAATTAACTAACCACTTCAGAAAAAATCGCTGTGTTTGTCAAGTTTTATAGCCGACAACAGAGAAACTTTTTTAAAGTGGGAAGAAGTGGCTGTTTTGCCGACATAGTTTTATGAGGAACTCGGGCCAGCACAAATAAACATACGTACGCACACATACATGCACACGTGCACACACGAAGACACACACAAACGATATTCTACTAAATATTTAAGTGAATTTGAACAGTACACACGAACCGAATGTAATGCAAATTTTGCTGTAATCTTTTGTGTGCAGTATGCTTCAAAGAAAACGATGGAAACTATTTCTAAGGTTAGTGAATGTTTCATAGTTATAGTCGTTAAAGTTTTGCTTAGTATTTCGTGTACGTGACACATTGTGGAGGGATGTAGCGTAACGATTATCGTCATTGGAAATGGAACAGACGAGCCGAGTTTACATCTTATGATTCAACAGAAGCCGTAAGCACGAGGATTTTTGTGTTCCATTTTATGTTAATGACTTTACAAAAGGCATGAATCCGTCTCTTTCGTCAATCAAGATATTAGTAAATAGTAAGACGTAGGGGTCTCTTTGCTTTTGGTGCGGCAACTGGTCTGGCAGAAGGAAAAACTCTGAATCTAAAACCTGAAGAAAGCTGTTCAGAGAATCTGTGGCTTAGTAGTGCACCATTCTTCTGTTATCAGGTCATCCAAAAAGTGAGACTGGTTCCACGCAAAACTTCACCCTTATAAAAAATATCCTTTGAATGTTTCATTTGCTAATTTATTGATCTTCGGTGAATTTATGGACAAAAATTCGTATGTAAGATATAATATATATCAAACTTTACTCTCTCCCTCTCTCTCAGCACACACACACACACACACACACACACACACACACACACACACACACACACACACACACACACACACACACATATATATATATATATATATATATATTGCTGAATCTTTCCATCTCTATTCAAACATTTTTATTTGGTTAAATCTAAATAATATTGATAATAAAACAATCTTTATTTTTCCCTGCGCTTTTTTCTTTCTTTTGGTTTTAACTTGTTTAATGATTATTTTCATTAGATTCTTATCAATGAAGAAGTGAAATGAATTTACCCTGGTCATAATTAAGATCCATGTGAATGTTCCTGGCATTTGGATTCAAAACGAAAGTCGCTTCCATGTCATCTTTGTCCGACTCTGACTTCTTCACAGACATCACCAAGATGTTGGCAGATTTTAGAAATCCACTAACCGCCATCTTTTTCGATGGTGCCTGTATCTGAAAAAAAAAAAAAGAGAATATTAGAAGCGGAGGAATCAAAATTCGGGACTCCACTCGAAACAATTTTTTATTTTTTTTGGTTTCTCGAAAAACATTCGTCGTTTCTACTTTCTCATAATACCGCAAATCAATGATTCGATAAATTTATCCCGAAGCTTTTGTTGGCTGGTGTCGCTCGTTAATCATAATAATTTTTTGAAAAAGAAAGACATGTTTATCTCTAAGTTGAATTCTCTTTTCAGTTTGTTTATCTCACTATGAATCATGAAGTTTTGTGGTTGTTTTTTGACATTGTTGTATGTCAAATCGATAGCTGAGGTCTGGGTGTCAGGAGTAGCTGCTCCAAAGGTCAACATGTGAAGCGAGAAATCTGTGGCAGGATGAATAACAGAAAGGTCGAGAGTATAGTTCTGCTTTTCATTACCCAATCTAACGTCAACTTTTACTGTTTTGGCCGGATCTTGGTCAATAGTCAATTCGGCTTTACCACTGAACATACTGTTATCCTCAATTCCTCTAACAAACGTTTTTATCCTCATGCCCTAAAAAGACAAAAAAAAAAAAAAAAAGAAAAAAGAAAGAAGAAGCAGGCAAAATATGTCACTCACCATAGATTTGCATCAAATAGACATTGAAATTTTATAATTAGAAGTAATATTGCCTTTTATTGGGATCTATAAATTGTTACTGTCGTTAAATAAATAATATTATTATTGTAAGGAATGTCTCATCACTAACTTATTTTAGGAGGAGTGAAATGGCCAATGAAATAGTTTTTTGAAATTTAAAGAGAGGAAATAAAACATTTTGTTAAAGAAAAAAATTGTCATTCGAATAAAAGTAAATATCTTTTTCAAAATCAGTGGTGATTGGATAATTAAAGTTGTTTTCTTTTTTCGACTGTTTAAATAGAAAGAACAAAGAATTGAACTTTGATCCCCTTGATTACCGCTTTCCTGTTTCATAATGAAATATTTAAATGTTGCGAACTTTACAAGTAGATAAATTGTGTTTATGTGCACAGTAAGTGCCACTAAAAAGGTTAATGTTGATGGCATCTGAGTGAGTTACTCGTACAATGATATAAAACTTGATTATCTAAAAATAACATGTTTAATGTAAGAATAACAATAATCAAAAAAAGCTTAAACATCTGGTGTAGATTGATAATACAGTCATTTTATAAGCAATATAACGTATATGATTAAATATGAATGTGTGTGTGTGTGTGTGTGTGTGTGTGTGTGTGTGTGTGATCAACTGAGGATAAATTAAAGCATATATATTTGGGTATTTGATAGTAAAAATAAGTGGAAGTAAGAAGTCGAATGGATGGGTAGGTGTTTGGGTAGATTAATAGATAGATGGTTGGGGGTTGGGCAGATGAATCGATGAAGGGTGGGGGGTTTATAAATAGATCGATGGACGAATGGTTGGGATGGAGAAATAGATTGATAGATTGATAGTTTGGAGTTAGGTAGATGAATGGATGGAGGGTTGGGGGCTGGTTAGATGAATGGACTGATGGTTGGGGAGAATAAATAAATGGTTGGCGATTGGGTAAATTAATGGATGGATTGTAGGTTGTGGGTTGGGGAGATGAATGAATGGAGGGTGATTGGGTTGATGAACTGATGAATGGTAGGGGTTTGGTTGATGAATGGGTAGATGGTAAGTGGTATAGTTTTCGGAGAAGTGAGGAATAAAATCTACTACTAAATTTGAATCACTCCTTTCTAATTAGACTTGATAGTCTAATCAGTAAGGCGGAAGTCATGTTAAGACATGTCCCAATTTATGAGGAATAGATATTCGAATCTTGCTGTTAACTTGTTCTTTATTTCATGTATATATTGTATATCTAAAGAAAGGAGAATAACTAACAGTGAATTGTGATAAAGAAAACTGTAGTTGGCATTTTTTTTTTCGAATATCTTCAGAAGTTAGTTTATATGAATAAAAGGTTTCATTATTTGGAGTGATTGGTCGGTATCTGGGATAGAACATATATATAGGTAATATAAAACAAAGTAAGATCACAAAGTGTTTTCGAGCAATATAGATGAATTAAAAGTGACGACACGAGCGGGTGGTACATGGAAAGCAGAGAATATTAAAAAACAAACAAACAAACAATAAAAGACAAAAAACAACAACAACAACAAAAAAAAAAAAACAACAACAAAAAAATAAAACAAAACAGTATCGGATTTATATAAAAAAAGATTCGATTAGTTTACAGAAGAACAGGCTGACAGAATATCGTCAAAAAATTTTCAGTATTGGTTATAATTTAAAAAAAAGTTAGGATTTAGATTAATTTTTCTTTCTTTTTTATATATATATGGTTATAGCTGTGTCAAAAGCAGCATAATAAAAACTTGTTTACGTATATTGCTGTTACTTTTTATTAATCGTATTTCTATATATGCAAGTATTTCGTTTGTTTTCCTTTTAAAATTAAAGCGATTTTTTTTTCAGTCTAATTATTAAATATACATTTTTTCTCCAATGTTTTTCCGTGCTTGTTTCTATTCGAATCATGATGGGATGGTAAATAGTGTCGTAGATCCTTAATTTCATTCCAGTAAAAAAGATTTCAAAGATCAATAAATAAAAGAAAAAGGAAATCAAAACTCCTCCTACTTGTGGGTCAAATGGATCAAAACATGTATTTAAAAGAAAAGTGAGTTTACGAAGAAAGAGTGAGTTTACGAAGAAAAAGTGAGTTCATATAAAAAATGGTTACAAACCATATATAATTCATATATGTAAACCGGATTTGGCATTGAATAACCCATAGTGGTTGATATGCCGTGATAGTCAAACAACCCAACAACCAAAACTCACCTTGAGGCGAATTTTAATTGAAAATTCCCCGGAATTTCGTGCATGGTTCTGTTTATATGAACACTTCCTGTTGCGGTGATAGACGGATTGAGAGGCAGACCGATGCAAGTGGGAAGGACAAGGCCGTTGTCAATCAATCTCATTGTCTTCTGAAGTTCTCTAAGGTCATTCTTTCGAATATATTATGAGAAAGAGTCAATACTCCTGAAATCTGTGGTATCCTAATATCGGAACTCGTTACCAAACACTCTCAAATATGCTGTGGCAGAAAATTAGTCACTTCATCCAAATTTCTGATAAAAAGAAAAATTACATATTAAAATGAAGCAGTGGTTGGGACGGCTACAAACATATTTACAAAATACAAACTGAAGAGAAAGAAAACAAAATTAACACACACACACACACACACACACACACACACACACACACACACACACACACACACACACACACACACACATGCACACACACACACACACACACACACACATATA
>OY757929.1:34388728-34486228 GCA_963585895.1 Sepioteuthis lessoniana
ACACACACACACACACACACACACACACACACACACACACACACACACACACACACACACACACACATATATATATATATATATATATTATGAATATCTTTTTTATTCATATATATATGTATATATATATAATATGAATAAAAAGATATTCAGGGGATGTATTTATTTATATATGAATGATACGCCACGATTTTCGTTTCAGTTCTTTTCTAAAATCATACTTAAGGCGATGTTAGTATATGATGTTATGTCTCACCCACAAAAATGTTTTCAAATGAAAAAAATGAAACGAAAAAATGAGAAAATACTTCACATTCTAGTGCTTAAAAATCCACAAGCAAGTAAAAAAAAAAAAAAGGTAAATAATTAAATGTAATTAATAATTTTCCGAACACTATTTAGCTCACATACAGTTTGAACAAATAACTATTAACTTTACAGAACGCTAAACTTTTCTTATTCTCCTAGAAGAAACTCATTCGTTGGTTGATTAACATATTTTTTCTCTTCGGTGTTCAGAGAAAAATTTATAGATGAATTTAATTGACTGACAAAAAGTTCTGGCAAAAATTTAACAACGATATAACATTATAACAAAAGTTTATATTTTCATCTTTTTGTATAAAATATAAAATAATACAACAGAATTTCGATAGCAAACAGACAGAGTATTTAAAAAAATGCACCTTTTGCCAAGAGAGAAATTATATTTTCTATAAATAATGATAATGAACAAAATTATGCAAACATGTCACTTAGGTGATAAGTTGATTCTTTCTACAAAATCAACTTACATAATACATTGGAGGTGAATTTCATTTTGATAAAGTAACTGAGTCACTAACTATAAAGTTAAATCTTAACCAAACCTTTTTGTTGTATAAATAATTATTCTTACCAAGTGTACAAAATAACTTTGAAAAAAAAAACAAAACAAACAAACAAAAAACAAAAAACAAAAAACAAAAAAACCCTTTCACTTTTGTTGATTATTATGCAAGTCACTCTCTTGTTCTTTTCACTGGCAGAACATAAAATTCAAAACCTTCTAACTTAAGAAAGGGAATAAATGTAAAAACTATAATGTTTTTCTAAAAAATTAATGTAGTTAAAAGTAAAGAGAGTTATCTCCCCTACCACACTGACGTTTCAACACCAAACATCTCTTAACTAGTTTCCACTCTTTTTTTACTTCTTTCTACTTGCTGTGTAATAAAAAGCTAAGCTTGAAAACTCTTAAATTAAGAAAAGAAATAATTTTGTTAAAACTAAATAATTCTAAAAAAGAGTGACAGCTGGCAAAAAGTAAAGAAAGTTATCTCCTTACCACACCGATGCATCAAGCACCAACTATTTTTTACGAGTTTTCTCTCATTTCTACTTCTTTCTTCGTGCTGTGTCATATTAAGCTAAGCTTGAAAGTTTTAACTGAAGGAAAAGAATAATTTTGTAAAAACTAAAATAATTTCTAAAAATCTGGCAAAAGTAAAGAGAGTTATATAGTCGTAGTAAGCTAGATTGTATATTCATAAACAAGAAGTGGATAAATAGCGCTCTGAATTGTGAAGCATATTCCTCTTTTGAAGGAGTATCTTCTAATGACAGAATCGTCACAGCAAAGATACGCCTGAGGGATGCAGAAATAAGAAATAAACAGTCAAAACCGCATGTTACGATGGGTTCTCACTTAATAGAGATAACAGCAATAAATGTATGGTATCTGTAAGAAGCAAATTCAGTATCCTTCGGGAGATATCTGAAAAACATATTCTGAATGACGAATATGAAATCTTTGTCAGTACTTTCAAGGAAGCAACAGCAGAGTTAATACCAACTAAACCAAAACCGAGTGTATAGTTTCATGGAGTCATTTGTCGTTAAGGAAAAACGAGATAACATGAAAACAGCACAAGAAGAAACACAACTAATGCCAACGTACAGAACCTAAAAAGAAAACCCAGAGAGAATTAATAGTTGCCTAAAGAATAATAAGAATACATTCAAAGCCAAATTGATAAAATAAGAAACTCGGTAGGAGATAGACAATCATGAATAGCATGGGCTGATAATTAATGAGTGAGTACTTCGCGAGCAAAGCTTAAAGCTGCTAGCCAAGAAGGAGAATACAGAAGCGGAAAGAACATTTCAAGAATCAGCTTGGAGACATCCCAAAAGTCACAGGTAAATCTATCACAGAAATTATTAATGGTCAACTAGACATCAAACTAGGACATTTTACGGCAGAAGAACTTAACGTATAACCGACAAAATTAAAAGTAGAAAAAACTGCAGGTCTCACGAAATATCCCCAGAAGTATGGATGACAAAGAAATTTGATGACATATTTCTCGATTATACAGCGCTGTGTATAAACAAAATGCAATAGAGAAATGGCAGAAAAGCTGCATCCTACTCTTCTCGAAGAAAGTCGACTTCAGAATCCCTTAGTATTGCAGAGGTATAATTTTTACTGCTATCGCGGTTGAGATTTATAATGCTTTGCTTCTTAGCCATATCAAAACTGAAATCGAGAAAAAATCAGTTTGATTTTCAGAGAAATCGATTCATAGCTTCACAGATTCTGCGTGTCGGTCGAATCATCGAAGGAGTACGTGTAAAAAACTCTCGAGGCAACATTATTTTTCGTAGATTTCTCTGAGGCATTTGATTCCACACTCAGTGAGAAGATGGAGCAAATACTACTAGCATATGATCTCCTTAAAGAAACTCTTACTGGCAATATGATGCTCTATAAAAACTCAAAAGTAAAGGTACGCTCACCCGAGGAAGACAGAGACTTCTTTGACACTGGAATTTTTCAAGGAGATACATTAGCTCCATATTTGTTTATAATCTGTCCAGACTACGTACTTCGAACGTCGATAGATCTAATAAACAAAAATGACTTTACGCTAAAAAAAGGAAGAAGCAGACGATATCCTATAGAAGCTATAACAGACACAGACTACACAGATTGATCAAGCACTTCTTGCAAATATACTGCTCAAGGAGGATCTCTTCTGCATAGATAAGAGCAAACAGCAGAAGACATTGGCCTCCACGTGAACGTGATTAAAACACAGTACATGAGCTTTAATGAAAAGGGACATTTCTACTTTTAGCGGCAGGTTTCTAAAATTAGTCGACAAACTCATATACCTCGGCAGCAATATCTCGTCTATTATAGTGATGTCAAAATTTGCCTAGGGAACTGATATCGATAGGTTATCAATAATATTAAAGCCTGGATTTTTCAAGCTGTGGCTGTGTCATTACTACTGTATAAATGCACCAGAATGGACACTAACAAAATTCATTGAGAAAAAGCTAGATGGGAACAATACAAGAATGCTACGTGCTGTTTTGAACAAATCCTGGAAGCAGCAACCCACGAAACAGCAGCTCTATCGTCACTTTCCTCCATATCAAAAACCATCTAAGTAAGACGAACAAGACATGCGGACACAGCTGGATAAGCAAGGACGATCTCAACATGGATGCCTCAGTGTTGGCTGACCAACAAGAAAAATCATTTCTCTGCGGACACTAGATTGAGTTTGGAGGACCTGCTGAAGAGAGAGAGAGAGAGAGAGAGAAAGAGAGAGAGAGAGTCATAGTAATCTGTGCTGTCAGATCTACTTGATAAAGAAAGAGAGTTATCTCCCTTAAGATTCTTAGCATTTCATATCTGTTATATCGAGATTTTAAAAGATTAAAAAAACATAATTCACCTGCAAATTGGACTAGAAATTGCTTATTCTTTAAATTAGAACTTTTTTAGTTTAATGATCTATTCAAGAATTTCGTTATGGTATGCCCTTTTTGCTGGATTATAGTTCATTATATATATATGTGTGTGTGTGTGTGTGTGTGTGTGTGTGTAATATCCAGTCAGCGTCCGAAGACAGTGGGTGTGGATTATTCTTGTATAGAATACATGAGGAATATCATATAAATCTATGTGAGTGCTCGAGGTATGGCTATTGTTACATCACTCATTCCCTTGCAGGCATATAACAAAATTCACATTCAGAGCTTATATAGTGTAATTGGATGGAAACTCAAACCTGGTTAAGTTGTCATAATAGATTTATTTCGGCCGAGAATATTACTCTACTCTCCGTCTCATCAGATGACTTTTTACATGCTATACTTGAAGTTGAAGAACAGCAAATGTCTGCAACTTCAACTATAGCATGTATAAAAGTCATCTGATGAGACGGAGAGTAGAGTAATATTCTCGGCGAAATAAATTTATTATGACAACTTAACCAGGTTTGAGTTTACATCTAATTACACTATATATATATATATATATATATATATGACAAAGATAAGAAGTTTAATCCGACAGGTATGTTATATAACGAAAATGGACAGAAAAAAATATATAAATGGATGGAAAACATTTTCGAATATATTTCTGTATTCATTTCAAACAGGTATTTTAAATTCCTAATTCCCATCCTAACGATGACCTGAAATTTTCGTAATTTTATGTCTTAAACAATCCTGTCGAAAGGCTTCGGTGGAACTAATTAAGGTGGAATTAATCAATGAATCTTTTCCCATTCATATTTATTTTCTTTCCCTTTTCTTTATATATATATATATATATATATATATATATATATATATATATATTATATATATATACGAGGATCATTAAATAAGTTTCCAAACTTTTTTTCGTATGGACACTTTTATTGGTAGTACACACATGAAACTTTAGCCCCCTTCGAAGTAATCTCCTCCGGCTACAATGCACTTGTACCGTTCCAACAACTTCTCGAAGTCCTCTTGTGTGAGCGTGTCAATGACCTTCGTCACATCCTCTTTCATCTCCTCAATTGTCTCATAACGACGGCCTCTGAGCTTAGAGAATAACCAAAAGTCACAGGGAGCAAGGTCTAGTCTAAGGGAGGCTGAGGAACTGTGTTGATGCCCATCTTGGTCAAATAGTTGTGACAAGGATGGAGTTGTGGACTGATGCATTGTCCCTGGTGGAAATGCAACTGACCCGATTTGAAGAGTGCTGGCCTCTTCTGATGGAATCTTTTCCTGAACTCCCTTAAAACCTCAACATAGTAACACTAACCCTAACCCTTTGACCAATCAACTCTGGTGTATTGACTTCCTTACTCCTCCCATACCTCTCATCATCCCTCACAGACTCCCTGCCTTCCTTGAATCTCTTATACCACTCAAAAACTGATGCTCGATTCATGCAAGATGGTGGAAAAGCAGTCTGAAGCATTCCATAGGTTTCTGTGGCATGTTTTCCAACTTTAAAACAGAATTTTATTGCATATCGTTCTTCTAAAGTGTCCTCATGTCCAGATTGCGTTTTTGAAATTCACCAGCTGTGACAATCAGTCTTTAGTAGGGTGTATTCCAATTCCTGCTGTAGCTGTTCATTTGAAGCTGAAATCATAAAAATTGGTCAGCATCTTATAAGATGTATAGCAATATGATACTGAATTTTCAAGAGTCTACGACAATTTTAAATGCTTGTACCAAAAAGTCTGGAAACTTATTGAAGGCAGCACGTATTAAACGACAGAACTTTTAATGGCAAAGAAAAAAGATTTGTTATCACTTATCTACTAAAAATCACGAAGTCGACAGAACAATAAAAGACATCTGCAATAATACCAAGTGTTAATTAACTAGAAGAAAATAACTCGTCATCGAGTAGATTTCGCTATTCCAGCAGATCATAGAGTAAAAGAAAACAAAAAGAGAGACAAATACTTGGATCTTGCCAAAGATCTGAAAAGGCTGTGAAACATGAAAGTCATGGTGATACCAATTGCAGTTTGTGCACTTGGAACAGTCCCAAAGACCTGGAGAGAAGAGACTGAAAGAACTGGAGATCAGAGGAAGAATCGAGACCATTCACACCAGAGTTTAAGCTTAATGAAAATACTTAGGAGAGTGCTAGAGACCTAAATTGATTTTCTGTCATTTACGCATCAGTAAAAAAACAAAACAAAAACCACCAGTTAAAACTGGTGTGAAAAATTCGCATAGAGTAAAAACTTGACCTTCATTATCATCATCATCATCATCATGTCGCGCCATCAGCAGTGATATCCCTGACCCTCTCTTGCCACCCTTCTCTATCGTCCATTGCTTCCAGCAGGTCCTCAGGGCTACATCCCGTATCGGCACAGAGTTGTTGTATGTAGATTGTAGCTGGTCGTCCTGCCTTTACTCGTCCAATGTGACAGAGTCCACAGGAGTTCATCACTTATGAGTTCGACTCAACCTTAAATAAATTATAAATCCGATGAAAGTGAAAACAATATATGTTATCATTTGATTTTCGAATACCTTTGTTGATTAATTATGTTTTGATCTCTCTGGTAAATTTGGCCATTTTCAAAGTTTTATTCAATTTTACTCATTAAATCTTTAAAACTATCATTGTTTGTGATTGGTTCATGTCAATTTTCTACTCATTGTTAGTGATTAGTTCAGACCAATCTTTTACTCATTATTTGTGATTGGTTCAGGCCAATTTTCTACTCATTGTTTGTGATTGGTTCAGGCCAATTTTCTACTCATTGTTTGTGATTGGTTCAGACCAATTTTCTACTCATTGTTTGTGATTGGTTCAGGCAATTTTCTACTCATTGTTTGTGATTGGTTCAGGCCAATTTTCTACTCATTGTTTGTGATTGGTTCAGGCCAATTTTCTACTCATTGTTTGTGATTGGTTCAGGCCAATTTTCTACTCAATGTTGTTTGTTTTTACCCACGACATTTCGAGCATGTGCTTTGTGGCTTTCCTCAGGTTTCTGTTATGTTCTGAAAAATGCTTCCCTTCTAATTAATGGAAATTCGTTCGGGACAACCGCGTACAATATTTAAACTAATGCTGCAAACAAAATTCAGGCATGAACTCTAAAAACTAAAAATTAAAATCTATTCTCTGTTGACATTATTTATCGTTTAAGACGACCTTTTAAACTTAAAAACTCTCCAAAGAAAAATTAAGGATCATTTTAATTGCCGAGTATAAAACGTGAACCTTAAATCCTGTGAGATACAGGATGTTGTTAACGCAGTTAATGTTTGGCATTAAGTTTACTCCTTCTTTGGTAACAAAACAAATACTTTCGACTGAAACCACTAACCGTAATTCACATTATTTTAATAAAAGTGTTGCGTAATAATAGTACTCTTATTTTATATGACATATGTTATGATTGCATAACTATTATAAATTCATTTTTTCCAGAGCAGTTCTTAAATGCTACATTTTTGGAGGTAGAGATAGCTATGATATTATATACAACTCATAATATTAATTATCAGGTCTAGTCCAGTGAAGATCGATGAGTAAATTGAGCAGGATGTGTAATGTAACTATATGTGCATGTTTGTAACCAGTATTTTTCGTTTTGAGGAGTGTTATATGCCATAGTAGTTCTATATTATATATATATATATATATATATATAATATATATATATATTATATATATATATATATATATTTACGCCGAGAATATACGTGGAGTATATGAATTAACGGTAGGCAAGAGGTAAAGTCGTGTGAACTTGTTTACACCAAGACAAAGACGTAGACAGGAATCTTTATTCTCGTATGGCTATCTGTTACGAGTCACAACAACTTGCAAAAACTGAGCAGATTCAAACAAACAGTTGTAAGCCATTGAGGTGAGATGTCTGAGCTCTCACTTTGATACCAGCATTCTCCAGAGTAACATAATAGTATCTGCATAAAAATTCAGATATCAAAAGACCTTATGCCTCCTCTGGCAAAAAGCCAGTTTCAAGAAAAAAACAAAAACACCATGTGTGGAAGTTAATACTTAAAATTGTAATATTTGAGTGGCTGACCAGAAGATGAAGTAATCTTAGGTAGCTAGTATAGCCCGAAACCTACGCCTAAACTCGAAATTTAGGGTGTCGTCTTGTATATACAGTTGTCATATACGGTGAAAAATACGGTATTTATTTACATCTGGGTTTATATACTAAATATAAGTTAAGGTATATATATATATATATATATATATATATATATATATATATATATATATATATATACATATATATGTGTGTGTGTGTGTGTGTGTGTGTGTGTGTGTGTGTGTATAATTAGGGAGCAGTCCCTCGTTTAAGCAGATTTGACATATGTTGTCTGTAAAATTTTATTAGGATCCTTACCAAATTCCTGACAAGTGTTTTAATTTTGGGATAAAGTTGTCCAAATTCACCAAAATTTTTCCGAGTGAGTTGGGACTCTTCATAGGCTATCATCGGTGGGGTTCGTAAAAGTAAAGAATAGTTTTTTTAAGATAGTTTATTAAATTTCAAAAACATTTTTATACTTGGATACATAAACATATAGTTGGATTAAACTGAGATATTAAGAAGATGGCTTACATTGATAAATTTTGGAACGCGAATTACATCATGCATACACATATACATTTATTTATCATATATATATATATATATATATATATATATATATATATATATATATATATATATATATATATAACATGTATCATATATATATATATATATATATATATATATATATATATAACTAATTTGTAACGTTGTAATTTGATTTCCACCTTATTTTTCTTTTTTATTTTTTTATTGTTTATTTTTTATTTTTATCTTTATTTTCTGATTTTTTAACTTTATCTTTTTAATTACCTTATTTTATCTTCTGAATACGAACTGTAACTCCACATTCGCGACTCTGCGACAGGACAGAGCATGTAAAAGAGTCATCTGACGAGACGGAGAATATACCAATAATATTCTCCCCCGAAATGAATTTATTATGACGGCTTAACCGAGTTTGAGTCTCCATTTAATTGTACTATATATATATATATATACATATATATAGTGTATCACAAAAGTAAGTACACCCCTCACATTTCTGTAGATATTTAAGTATATCTCTTCATGGGACAAAACTGACAAAATGACACTTTGACACAATGAAAAGTAGTCTGTGCGCAGCTTATATAACAGAGTTAATTTATTTTCCCCTCAAAATAACTCAAAATATAACCGTTAAAAGCTAAACTCTTGCCAGCAAAAGTGAGTATACCCCTTAGGGTAAGTTGTCAATATTAACATACACCATGTCAATTGTCAATATTTTGTGTGGCCACCATCATTATCTAGAACTACCTTTACTCTCCTGGGCATGGAGTTTACCAGAGCTTCACAGGTAGCCTCTGGAATGCTCTTCCCCTCCTCCATGACGACGTCGTGGAGCTGGCAGATATTTGAGACTTTGCACACCTCCACCTTCCGCTTGAGGATCCCCCAAAGATGTTCTATTGGGTTCAAGTCAGAAGACATGCTTGGCCAGCTTTACCCTCAGCCTCTTCAGTAAAGCAATGGACGTTTTGGAGGTGTGTTTGGAGTCATTATCATGCTGGAACACTGCCCTGCGACCCAGTTTCTGGAGGGAGGGGATCAAGGTCTGCTGCAGTATTTCACAGTACATGTTGGAGTTCATGTTTCCCTCAATGAAATATAACTCTCCAACACCTGCAGCACTCATGCAGCCTTAGACCATGACATTCCCACCATCATGCTTTACTGTAGGCATGGCACACTTATCTTTGTACTCTTCACCTGGTCGCCGCCACACATGCTTGAAGCCATCAGAACCAAATAAATCAATCTTCATCTAATCAGACCATAGGACATGGTTCCAGTAATCCATGTGCTTTGTTGACATGTCTTCAGCAAACTTTTTGGAGGCTTTCTTGTGTATCGTCTTCAGAAGAGGCTTCCTCCTGGGGTGACAGCCATGCACACCAATTTGATGTAGAGTGCGGCGTATGGTCTGAGCACTAACAGGTTGACCCCCCACCTCTTCAATCTCTGCAGCAATGCTGACAGGACTCCTACGCCGATCTTTCAAAGAAAGCATTTGGATGTGACGCTCAGTACGTGCGCTCAGCTTCTTTGGACGACTTACTCGAGGCCGGTTCTGAGTGGACCCCGCTCTTGTAAAACGCTGGATGATCTTAGCCACTGTGCTGCAGTTTCAGGGTATTGGCAATCTTCTTGTAGCTTTGGCCATCTTCATATAGCGCAACAATACGTCTTTTAAGATCCTCAGAGAGTTCTTTGCCATGTGGTGCCATGTTGGAACTTTCAGTGACCAGTATGCACTACAAATTTGAACACACCTGCTCCCTATGCACATGGGCCTAGTAACACATGGGTCTAGTAACACTAATGAGTCACATGACATTTTGGAGGGAAAATGACAAACAGTACTCAATTTGGACATTTAGGGGTGTTGTTTCTTAGGGGTGTACTCACTTTTGTTGGCATGGGTTTAGTTTTTAATGGTTATATTTTGAGTTATTTTGAGGGAAAATAAATTAACTCTGTTATGTAAGCTGCACACAGACTACTTTTCATTGTGTCAAAGTGTCATTTTGTCAGTGTTGTCCTATGAAGAGATATACTTAAATATCTGCAGAAATATGAGGGGTGTACTCACTTTTGTGATACACTGTATATATTATTTCAAATATCTACAGTACGATTATGATATGCAAAGGTTAGCGAATGCAACACAGACTTGAGGAAGTTTTATGAAAATATCGGCCAAATATATTACAAATATGAAAACAATAGTCCCACTCATGGATAATATAATTTATACACTGAAAGTGAAAAAGTTGTTTCACAAAAAAATGGCCGCTTATGAAGAAGATCCTCGATCTTAAATAATGTATGCATTTACCCAACCTATCTGACATGAGCAGGATGCGACTCAAGGTCAGTTTTTAAGAGGATTTCAACTGATTAGAATTCAGAGTTATCAAATAATACCCTCCCCCCCAAAAAAACACGGAGTCCATGGGAAGCAGCGTGGAGGACGTAAAGGCAAGCGGATAAACCCTCTGACAGCTCAACACAATGCCTAACAGGAACCTGGACGTATGAACCCCACGGCTCATCGGATAGGATCGATTAGTCCGATCGGGGAACTACTGCTGCTCATCTATAAGGGTGGCTTCTATAGATGAGAACAAAAATAGCCACTGAAAGATAACCATGACCCACACTGTCCAAACTACCTCGCTCTTCACGCGGGTGAAAAAGGGGCGCGTCCTGCTGGGGTTGGAACCCTGGCCTCAGTGTTCGAAAAATCATCTACAGAGCTCAAACAACAAAAATTACTAAAATGCAAACACACAATACAAATAGCAACATTTAATGTTAGAACGTTAAATACCGGAGCTTACTGCATCTGCCATAGATCATAAAATACACATAATATGCATACAAGAACACAGATACACACATAGCGAGGATATTAAATATCACGATACTGGATGCTAGCCACTGCATCAGCATGGAAAAACTCTGTCAATGCCACGATAGAAGGAGTTGGTATGCTTATAGGAGCACAAGCCCTAAAATCCCTAAATAGTATAGAGAAAATACACCCAAGGTAGCTACTTTTAATGACAACCCCCGAGCAACAATCATCTCCTGCTACAGCCCTAACAATATTAGTGAAAAAACAGAACTCATCGCCTTCTACGATGAGCTATCCTCTCTTGTGCGCAGCATCCCGAAACACAATATTCTCATCATTGGCGGAGACATGAATGCCCAAATCGGGAAAAACGGAAACGACAAATACTGCCTACACAACTCGTCAAACAGGAATGGACAACATCTAACAGATTTTACGACAGAATACAGATTAACATGCCTAAATACAAACTTTCAAAAAAGAGAGGGAAAATTAGGGATCTACACAGACACAAACAACACTAAAGCACAGGTAGACTTCGTCTTTATAAACAAGAAATGGAAAAATAGCGCAGTGAACTGCGAGGCTTACTCCTCTTTCGTGGGTGCGTCCTCCGATCACCGAATTGTCACGGCAAAAATAAGATTGAATCTACGAAAGAATGCCACCCGAACAACGATCACATTCACTATGAATGGGCCCTTCTTAATAACAAGGATATTAGAGATAAATATGTGTTAGCATTAAGAAACAAATTCGATGCACTACAGGAGAAGACAGAAACACGTACTCTGAATGACGAACATGAGAATTTCGTCAACGCCCACCTAGAAGCAGCAGCGAAATACATACCAACAAAACATAGAACTAAATCAAGAGTCCCATGATAGACATTAGCGGTTAGAGAAAAACGTGCAGACGTGAAAACTGCCTCCAGACACAATAGGAAGAACCTAACTAACGCAAATGCCCTGAAACTAAAAAATGCACAAAATGAATTAGCAAGCATATACTTAAAAGAACAGTCAGAATACATACAAAATCAGAGAGATAAGATTAGAGACTCAGTGGAAGATAGGCAATCTAGGATAGCATGGAAAACGACAAACGAAGTGAGCAGAAGGAATAGCACTGCCAAAGCGAAACTGAAAGCTACAAACTAACAAGAACGAATAAAACTGTGGAAATAGCACTTCCAGAATCTACTAGGAAACCCACCGAAAATTACACATGAACCAATCACCAGAATTATTAGTAAGCAATTAGACCTTAAACTAGGACCGTTTACTCTTGAAGAACTCGACTCAGTACTTAGAAAATTAAAAATAGAAAAGCCGCAGGGCTGGATGAAATTCCCCCAGAAGTATGGAAGAAGAGACAATTCGACAACATACTGCTCCGATACTGTAATGCAGTTTATTATCAAAATCCGATAGACAGATGGAAGAAGGGATGCATCCTCCCTTTCTCTAAAAAGGGATACCTCGGATTAGCCGAGAACTACTGAGATATAACACTTACATCCATAGCAGCCAAAATATACTATGCCCTACTACGCAACCGCATAGAACCCAAGATTGACAACATTCTTAGGAAGAACCGAAATGGCTTCCGGAGAAATATATACACGACCTCAAAAATTGACTATCCGTAGAATTCTAGAAGGCGTACGGGCAAAAAACCTACAGGCAACAATATTATTTGTGGACTTTATAGAGGCCTTTGATTCCATACACAGAGGGAAAATATAGAAACACCAAAGTGAAAGTGCGTTCTCCGGATGGAGACACAGACTACTTCGATATTGTAGCAGGGGTTCTGGAAGGAGACACATTTGCACCATACCTCTTTATCATCTGTCTAGACTATGAGCTTAGAACATCTATCGATAAAATCAAAGAAAACGGTTTCGAGCTGACAAAGAAAAGAAGCAGAAGGTACCCCGCAAAAACAATTACCGACGCCGACTACGCCGATGATATTGCGAATCTGGCAAATACACCCGCCCAAGCAGAAACCCTACTGCATAGTTTGGAACGAGCTGCCGCAGGCATTGGTCTCCATGTCAATGCACACAAAACAATATATGTACTTTCATCAAACAGGCGACATTTCCGAACTAAACGGTAGCTTTCTGAAACTAGTTGACAAGTTCACCTACCTACGAAGCAGTGTCTCATCGAGCGAGACAAACATTGACACGCGACTAACAAAGGCATGGACAGCTACGATAGGCTATCGGTCATATGGAAGTCAGACCTGGCCGATAGAATGAAACGCAGTTTCTTTCAAGCAGCGATCGTGTCGATGCTGCTATATGGATGCACTACATGGACGCTAACAAAAAGGCTGGAGAAAAGGCTTGACGGCAACTTCACAAGAATGCTGCGAGCAATACTGAATAGGTCCTGGAGGCAGCACCCCACAAAGCAGCAGCTGTGCGGTCACCTATCACCCATCACGAAAAATTATTAGACGAACCAGACATGCAGGACACTGCTGGAGAAGTAGGGACGAGCTCATTAGTGATGTACTCCTATGGACCCCTACACATGGCCGAGCAAAAGCAAGGCAACCAGCTCGAACCTACTTACAGCAGCTCTGTGAGGATACGGGGTGTAGTCTTGAGGACCTGCCGAAAGCGATGAACGATAGGGAGGGGTGGCGAGAGAGGGTCAGAGATATCCATACTGATGGCACGACAAGATGATGGTGATGATGATATCATTATAAAAGTGAACTACTTTTAAAGACTCGAAAGTTGTTTAAAGAATATCTAAAAAAAAATCAGCAAATGTTTGATGAAAAGCTGAAAATGTTTTTTCTAAAGATATTAAATAGAAAGCAATCAGGTAATTAGAAAATTTTATATTTTAAGTACCTCAGTTCCTCCGTTACAAACATTTGTGAGGCATAGAGTCTGGAATGATCTTTAGACAATTTTAGTACTTGTTGTCTTATAAGATGAAATGATCCAATAATTTCAGAGACATCATTTTAGTTTTTCAAAAATGTTTATAAAACCAAACGAAACAATTTTTTTTAGAAAAATATGTTTTAAGATATTTGTGTGAGGTTTCAAACTTCGTTGTATTTTGCTATTCATAATCGACCATTTAATGTGAAACAACCTAAGAGAATTTCTTTGTATTTTAATGTTGCAAATGTTCAATAGAATTTTGCTTGACTTCCTCAGCAAAAACAACAAAATATAGTAAATAGGAAAGTATTCTATAACTCACCAGCTTCTGCTAAGACCAAAAGAGTTGCCAAGAAAGCAACTTTAGAGAAATCCATTATTGACCAACAATAATGTTGGTGTTTTTAGTCGCTCTTTGAGTCTACTGACTGGAGATTAAATCCGTGTCCATTGATATATATATATATATTTCTTGATGACAATAGTGGACCAAAGTTCAAAGCCTAGAAAATGGCTTCTTTAACTTAATTGTGTCAGTGGCCTTTGAAATTAATTTAGACCGCTAAATTACCCGGATGATCATAAATAATCATTGCTTGTTGCCTACTTGACTGAATTTCTTTTCTAGTTCAATCACAAATGCAACTATCTTCAGGTATTATGGATTTCTGAGGTTAAATCTTTTTTTCTCTGATTCCATTTATTTCAATGTTGTCCGAATTTTTGCTTTGATCATTTTGGTCAATCAGTTTTGAGCGAGGTCAGCAAACCATTACTCGTCAGTTCCATCTTTATTATTTACCTCATTCTCCAGATCTCGTAACAAAATAAATTATGTGTAGCAAATCTTCGCGATTAATTCATCCTCGAAAAATTAATCGCCAGCATATTCATCGAATCAGATTAATTTATCTTATTGTGTCGAATTTTCCTTACCCTAACTCTTTAGCTCTTTCGATTCGAGTTTTAAAAGCAATCATTGAATTCTGAATTAAGCTATTAATAATTTACCTGCGGTAAATTTACTATACGACGAATTTATCACGATGAATTTACGGCGTTGAATTTCCAAGATACGGTAATTCCTTATAATAATCATTTACCAATAACGACAATATTTAAGCTTTACTCAGAGTATCAGTACTAATAATCTCCCTTTATATGCAAGTTAAACAAACAAAATAATATTACAAGCAATTTTAAAACATAAATGAATATTTAAGTTTTATTTGTCAAGCTGAAATGTCATAGAAAATTATTGATATTATAAAAACTGTTAATTATATAAGGATGAGAAATTAAGAGAAAATGTCCGACAAAAATGTTTTTACATATGAGGATTTATCTCAAAACTTGCGAAATTACAAATTGATTTAGAATTCCCCAGCAGAATCAACAATTAAATTCTTCTTTTCCTGTCTGTTATTGTCATTTGATGAGAATTTCGGAGTTTAAAAAATGATATTTCATTCAAAGAAATAATGAACGAATGATGTCATTTTTCGAATATGGAACATTCGTCACTCGTGATAGAAAAGCAGATTTTGACAAGATAGAAAAACAGATTTATTTCCGTATGAATTGACTCACAGGCTTAATTACTGTAACTGATGTTTCTCATAGAACAAATAGAAAGTGCGGTAGAAATACCTCCCTCATTATAAACTGTGTAATGCAAGAGAACTTAGACAAGTGGTAAAGGTAGATTATTTTAGATAATGTACTACAATTTAAAAAAATAAAATCTATTATGATCATGACGATAGAAATACCTCCCACATAATAAACTATCACCTGTGTAATGCAAGTGAACTTAGACAAGCGGTAAAGGTAGATTATTTTAGATAATGCATTATATATTTTTTTAGTTTATATTATCAATGCTTGTGGGTTATTTAATATGAAAGCCATCCTCATACAACAGTAATGATACTATTTAACCAATAGCTTCGAGGGATGAAGCGTTTAATACATACACACACACACACACACACACACACACTTATATGTAATGAAACTGATATTTTTTTATTTTTCTGTTGGGCAATCCTGATTGAAAATTAGTTGATCAATGTATGTATGCATGCGTGTGTGCGTGTGTGCGCACGCGCGCGCGCGCGCGTGTGTGTGTGTGTGTGTGTGGGAGGTATGATTTTTTTTATTTTTCAGTTGGGCAATCCTGATTGAAAATCAGTTGATCAATGTTGACCTTGCACACATTTTTGAGGTATTAAATTTCTGTTCGTCTCTTAGAACATTTGGTCGATTAATCTTGAATTATTCCAAGTGTGTTTGATTAAGTATCATGTAAATGGGACACAAGAAGAGCAATGATACTAGCTCTATTTCTATGTTAAACTTGAGGACAATGTGACAGAAAAAAGTTAAAACACGTTGATGGAGATCAAATTTTATCCCTGGCACAAGTTTTTAAAAATTTTGGGTTGTTTGAAAGACTGTAAAAGATAAATTCTGTTCAGGTCAACAGGTCACCTCACAAATTGGAGAAAATTTGTTAAATGTGAGGCCTCTTATTAGATCTGATTAATACTTAAATGAGTTAAATTTGAATCACAAGACAGTTCATGACATTTTAACCAAAGACCTGAGCAGTTGGAAAATTTGCATAATTTTCCCCCAAAAAACCTCACTCTGCAAATAATTTCTTGGCCCAAAATAATATTCCTATGGTAGCAAAGACTTCTTATTCCTCTGATCTGAGTTCTTGTAATTATTTCCATTATCAAAAATCAAAACTCAGTTCTCAGGTCATCATTTAGCAATTGTTAAGATCATGTAACAAGTTGAAATGAATCAACTGAAAGCAGTGTCAGTTGAAGACTTCCAGCACTGTTTCTTCGAATGTGGCTTCTCCAGAGGACTCTTTTGAAGGAGATAAAGTTGATTTGCAATTAATTTCGTATTTTTTACGCTGTCTCATTACTTAATAGATTGATCTTGTATCCTCTGCTCAAACTACTGACTTTTTTATGGTAATGCTTTATCTCAGTTTATCTAATCTCATTTGCACATTTAATCATGTCTATATTTATGATTAAACATTTAGTCATGACTTTTTATAATTACACAATTAGTCATAGGTATTTATATAATCTCTCCCTCTGATTCCATTGAGAAGATTACCCGTATTGTTGTAGCTTACGTACTGAACTGAGACATCGTAATAAGCGAGTTCGAACTTCACTTGCGCTACTACGTTCACTTTCAGACTAATACTCTGGGGAAAGAATAAGCCCCCTTCCCAGCAAGCAATAGGTTAAATAATAGCACTACTTTCTCCTACAAGGATGGCTTTGGCATTAAATAACCCTTAAAAGTTGATGTGCCATTAAACAAAGAAAGCAAACGAAAAAGGAAAAGTACCCATGGCACAACGGTCAAAGTTCTGAACTACAAGAATGACTTCAGTTTTACATAACCCATGAAAGTTGATATGCCATCAAACAAAGAGACCAAACCAAAAAAAGAAAAGGGGACTTTTCCTTTTTTTTGGTTTGGCATAATGGTTAAAGCATTGAACTGTTCTTCTACAAGAATGACTTTGGTATTACATAACCCATTAAAGTTGATAAGCTATTAAACAAAGAGACCAAACCAAAAAAAAAAAAGGAAAAAGGGACTTATCCTTTTTTGGTTAAAGTTCTGAACTGTTCTTCTACAAGGATGACTTTGGCATCAAATAAAGAAACCATATCAATCTGATTCCATTTACCGTTATTGGATTGCAGCAGATTCTTTCAGTTTAAAAAGTAATAAAAAATACAGTTTTACCATTTTCACTTCATTGAACAACATATTTAGCATTTTATTCCAATATTTGATGACATTTTTAAGCAAATTCATATCTTTACTTAAGCATATTAATCTCGTTTTGCATTGTTCCATCGTCAGATCTCTTGGTAAAATGTCTCATTACATGGTTACATTGGCGTTTGACGACAGAGAGAGAGAGAGAGAGAGAGAGAGAGAGAGAGAGAGAGAGAGAGAGAGAGAGAGAGAGAGAGAGAGAGAGAGAGAGTGTGTGTGTATGTGTGAGTGTGAGGGAGAGAGTCTATGTGGGTGTTTTTGTGTATGTGTGTGTGGTTGTGTGTCTGTGTGTGAAAGAATGTATGTATGTATTTGTGTGTATGTGTGGGTGTAATAAGTATATATATAAAGAGGGAGAGAGATAGATAGAGTGTATGTGTTTGCTTCTATGTATGTGTGTGTGTATGAGAGAGGGAGTATGTGTGTGTTTGTGTGTGTGGGAGACAGAGTGTATGCTTGTATTTGAGTGCATGTGTAGGTGTGATATGTTTATATGTAGAGGGAGATAGAGAAAGAGAGAGTTAGGGGAACTATTGAGTTCAAAACTCTCTCATAACTCATTTATGTGCCCATCATGTAGCCGTAAAATATGTTACACTCATTGATAACCTTGCCAAAGGCTCACTTAATGAAACAATAATTCAAATAATTTTCGATGAGAAGGTTCTTTTGTCATCCCAACATATTATGTGACGGCTTAAATTCAGTCTGATCTGTACCTTGATAGCGCCCTATAATGATATACTGGCTATATGAATTACGTAAATAATTAAGATAAAAGATAGTAGCTAAATAACGTGATTTCATTGTGATGATTTGTTTATTTGATAAGAAAAATTATACACAGAAAATAACAAATACAAATCGCTTTAGATCTTAACAGCCCATACATCAGAAATTGTTTACTTTTGAAACATACGTCTCACAAATATGTATACTGTGTGTGTGTGTGTGTGTGTGTGTTTTAATAATCATGATTTAATCATAAATTACGAATCATAAAGGAATTCCTCTTAACAAAATCCACGCTTACTTGATCAAATTGTTTCACGAGAATTGAATTTGACATAAGATACCCGCATAAGGGTCGACATAATGTAAGACCAACCAACCAAGCTATCATTAATAAATGATATATATGTAAATCCTTTAATCATATTACATATATCATTCGAAAGTTTCATAAATAAATCTGTTGCCTCTTCGGACGTTCAAGCAAATGGGATGTTTTCACAAAAAAAAAAAAAAAAAAAAAATGGAGCAAATAACATGTTCCTGTAAGTTGAGGTCTTAGTAGACACTATATTATAGCACTCTGTATACTACGGGTACTGTGGTAGATAATATTCACTAGTGATGCAAATCTATACTGATATTGAGTTTAATAACGAAAAATAGGAGGGTCATTCAATAAATAAGGTGGATTTTGTCTAAGGAGTTGGCAATAGGAAGCACTGTTCACAGTTGCACTTTTTTCAAGGAAATCATTAGTCATGGATCCTTTCATGTACCCCCCGCACACAAAAAATCAAACTGTCATCATCACCTTCTTTACTGACCGTTGAGCCCGGAAACTTTTCTTTACCTGAGAGTCAGTATGTCTCTTCCCCATGGGCTGTCTTTTCGACTTAGGCTCGTAGTGGTTAAGTCATGTTTAGCTCATTTGTAAAGACTTTTTTGACTAGAACATGATTTTTCGTACATTTCACACATTCTTCGGTAAATTCCACATGGTTTAAACTTCTCAGGCGATAAAAATTTGATGATAGACTTTTGTTCAAGCTTAGAGCACTTTCTTAAATTTGCCGCCATTTTAAAGAGATTCAAAAGAAGTGAGTTGGTTGGTTGTATTTCACGGCATATCAACTCTTGTTGGTTATTTAATGTCAAATCATTATATATATATATATATATATATATATATATATATATATATATATATATATATATAAATTATCCAGTTAGTGTCCAAGGACAGTAGCTGTGGATTATCGTTTTACATAGAATATATGAGGGTAATCATATAAATCTATGAGAGTGCTCAATGTATGGCTATTGTTAGTTCCCAATTTATTCTCTAGGGTATAACCAAATTCACATTCAGAGCGTATATAGTGTGCAATTAAATGGAGACTCAAACTTGGTTAAGCCGTCATAATAAATTTGCAGACGGCTTAACCAAGTTTGAGTCTCCATTTAATTGCACACACACTATATATATATATATATATATATATATATATATATATATATATGATTTGTAAATAAATAGTTTGTTGGCAACAACTTTTAAACGAGTCAGAGTTCATTCGTCAATAAACAGTTAAATGGTTTCAAGTGCCGCTATCAAATATTAATAGTTTAATTAACACACAGTTAAACAGTTTAAGTATTACGATCTTACACTAAAAATTTTATTTGCACGCAATAGAATGGTTTCAAATATTACTGTCTAACACTAGTAATTCTATTCAACATTATTCGTTCATTTTCACGCTGTATAGAAAGTGATTGAATACTTCCATTTGACTTATTTATTGACGACCTTTTTTTTAAAGTACCACATATTTATTGAATGACCTTAATTTAAAAAAAAAGTACAACTTATTATTGAATGACGTTTTTTGTTCATTTAACAATAAAAAAGTCCTACATATTCACTGAATGACCCTTTTTTATTGAATGCCCCTGTTTTATTTATTGAATGAACTTAAAAAAAGCCCAACTTATTTATTGAATGACATTTAAAAAAATGTCCCATTTATTTATTGAATGACTTAAAAAAATAGTCCCACTTATATATGACTTTTTCTTTTTTTAAAAAAAAAAGCCCACTTACTTTTCGAATGACATTCATTTTTTTAAAAATTCGCACATGTTTATTGAATGACCTTCTTTTATAAAAAGTCCCTCTTATTTATTGAATGGCCCCCCTTTTTTTTTTAAAAGTCCCACTTATTTATTAAATGGCCATCTTTTTTAAAAAAAGTTCTATCTATTTATTGAACGACTTCTTTTTTGAAAAAGTCCCACCTATTTATTGAATGAACATTTTTAAAAAAGTGTCCAACTTATTTATTGAATGGCCTTTTTTAAATCAATTCTCTCTTGCTTATTAAATGAAAGTTCCACTTATTTATTGAATAAATTTTTTAATAGTCCCACTTATTTATTAAATGACAATTTAAAAAATAATTGCACTTATTTATTGAATGGCATTTAAAAAAAAGTCTCTCTTATTTATTGCATGACTTAAAAAATAATTCCATTTATTTATTGAATAACTTAAAAACAAAAAAAAAACAATTCTGAGTTTTTTATATAATGACTTTAAAACAAAGTCCCAGTTATTTATTGAATAACCTTTTCGTTTAAGAAAAATCCCACTTATATATTGAATGACCCTTTTTAAAAAGTCCCACTTATTTTTTTTAGATAACTTTGTTAAAAGTCCCACTTATTTATTGAATGATGCTTTTTATTTTTTAATTTCACTAATTTTTTGAACTAACATTTTTTTTAAAGATCATATTTGTTGAATGAACTTTTTTCCAAAATTTCGTCCAATCTTTTGAAGAAACTTAAAAAAGAAATCCCTCCTTTAATCAAGAATAAAGTTATTATGACTGTTATTGTAAATATCATAGAAATTGTTTGTAAACTTCTGTTCAAATGGATATTCAGAGCCTTTTTGGAAATATTTGCCAGCAACTGGTTTCATCGTTATTATTTTAATTCCAACTTGCTATAAACATTAACAACTATGGATTTAGTCAAATATCTTTTCCATATACTTTTTTAACGCTAACTATATCTTACACGCAAGTACACACTCCCACGCTTGCCCAGTCGGCTGGGGCTGTAGAATATACCGACTGCTTCCCTGCAGAGGCGTAAGACCCCCTCAACGAGTGTCCTGTTATATGACACTAAAAATCTGATGGTGAGGTTCCAGTAATGCTGGAGCTTTGGGGAATGCGGAGTACCCGATTCATTGCCATCGCTCCCAGGTCTACTCTGGCCTGGAGTGGTAGCACCTGATAAGGGTCCTATCTATGGGTCAAATAGAACTAAACTGTACTTCCTTCACAATAATGATTTTTGAATTTAAACTGCGTATTTATGCTATACCAAATTGTTTAAAATAGAACTGTTTTGACATTTAAACTGCGTACTTGTGCTAAACTTAATTGCTCGAAATAGAAATGTATTGACATCTAAACTGTGTACTTATGCTAAACTAAATCATCTGAAATAAAACTGTTTTGACATTAAATCTGTGTATTGCCCAGTCGGCTGGGACAGTAGAATACGCTGACTGCACCTCTGCAGAGGGGTAAGACCCCCCCAATTAATGTCCTGGATATGACACTAAACAATCTGATGGTGAGGTTCCATTAATGCTGGAGCTTTGGCGAATGCAGAGCACCCTTTCATTGCCTTTGCTCCCAGATCCATTCTGGCCCGGCGTGGTAGCACCTGATAGGGCCCTATCTATGGGTTAAATAGAACTAACTGCATACCGATGCTAAACTGAATTGTTTGACTAAACTGAATAGCTTGAAATAGAAAGGTTTTTGACAATTAAACCGTACTTACATTTAAACTGCGTGCTTATGCTAAACTGAATTATTTGAAATGGGATTTTTTTTTGACATTGAAACTATACTTACACTAAACTAATTTGTTTAATATAGAACTGTTTTGACATTTAACTGAGTGTAAACAAAATCTGTACTTACGCTAAACTGAATTTGCTGAATTAGAACTGTTTGACTAAACTGAATAGCTTGAAATAGAAATGTTCTTGACAATTAAACTGTGTACTCATGCTAAACTGTATGAGTTCAGCATTACTGGAACCTCACCATCAGATTTTTAGTGTCATATAACAGGATACTCGTTGAGGGGGTCTTACGCCTCTGCAGGGAAGCAGTCGGTGTATTCTACAGCCCCAGCCGTCTGGGATTGTTTGAAATAGAACTGATTATTTACATAAAAATGTATTTGGCGTTAAATAACCTACAAAGGTTGATATGCCATAAAACCCAACCAACCAAACAACATTCCCGTGCACGCAAGCACACACCCATATGCGTGGCCATGCACAAACATATACACTCTTGCACACACTGCTAGAAACTCACGTACATGAGACCTTTGTCGGAGGAAATAGAATTATCGAACCGAATTTCATTGAACCAAGTTCGCACTAATGCTCCCGAGAAAGGCATGAACTCATCACTTCCCTCCCTGCGAGGTATGGATACGTAATTTGGCAGACTGGTGTTTTCAGCGTTGGATAGGCCAGCAGTCGAGGAGAAAGAAAAGTCAGATTACAAAACCAGCCGTACTCCGCTTAAAAAATACTGACCGTGACAGAGAAGTACGGTAAATAGATACATAGATGCAGAGACGTCTCTGTGGAGTAGTGGATGATGTGCTGGACTGCGACATCGTTGTAAGCGAATCCAAACTAAAGTTGAGCTATTACGTTCACGTTGGGACTAATACCGTTGTGAATTGTATGAACCCCCTTAACTTCCTTGTAATGAGTTAAAAAGTACTATGGCTATTTTTCTACGAGGACAGCTTTGGCATTGAATAACCTGTGAAGATTGATATGCCATTAAACATAGAAACCAACTACCTTTTACTTTTCTTTTTTTTGCATCTTAAGCCAAAGTATTTCCCCTGAATTTTTCTATTATCACATACTCTACTTCTGGGCACCTAGGGTGGTTTAATGGTTAGCAAGGTAGAATAGCAAACCTACACGAGTGAGTTCGATTCTCATTGGGTGTCCAATTCATGCGGCCTTGTGCTACATCTAAGCAAAAAGCTTAGTAAATTACCACATACTCTACTTCTGTTAGTTGATGTATTGCATCAAAGAAGAACGATAAGATTTTTACTCGACAAATTGAACTAAGAGGAACAGCAGACCAAATCGTGTTGCAAAGTTGAAACAAGTAATAATCTGAAGATGGAGGTGAGAAAAATGCACAACATGTGAAAGAAATTCATAATTATTTGCTGTGTCGCATTTGCATACATGAAGATTATCATTGTCAAGCAACAAAGTAAACTATTAACAACCAAATTCGCGAATATTTGTTGAGCTTTTGTTTTAATCATTTTTAATACTGTTGTGTTTTTTCATAGCACACAGATTCGAAGATACTTATTGTCAAGCTACAAAATTGGCTGTTAGTTCCCAAGTTCTCAAAGTTTTTAATTACTAATTTACTTCTAATTTTCCACCGAATTGTTTGAGTTTAATTTGTTGTAGATTAAAACGTATCAATACTAACTGATTGACAATTGACATGAAACAAAGACATTAATATTTAAAATATATATATATATATATATATATATGCTATTAGGCTGACATGCTGTGTATATATATGAATGTGGCTATTGAGATCAGAATCAACAGTACGATCAGGTAGAGAGAGAAGTTATTCACACGGAAAACGGTTGGTGCGGGAGGTACAGACGGGCAGTCAAAGAAACAGCAGAAACAACAAAATGCAAAAAAAAAATAACTTCATCTCAAGTGACTCAAATTTCATGTTTCTAATTGTAGAAAGATTTCCACTTGAAAAAAATACGCGTGTTTTTTTGTTAAATAACAGATTGGCTGAATATTCTATTTTGCATGAAGTATATTATTTAAAAAAGGATTAAACTGTTGTACTCAGAAGCCGTTAAGTTAGCTGAGATAGGTTCTCATTGGAGGATTGTAAAATCAGGTGACTACAATTCTAGAAGTTAGAAATTAGATTTTAACTTTGAATTAATTTGCCGAGAGCCGCTGAATAGTGAGCGCGGCCATAGATTTTCGTCATTGGTTCGATGACAACTTCTTACTGTTGTAAGCGTTGATAATGTAACAGAAGACGTTTAAAAGAATACAGAATTTGTGCCCACACAAAAGATGTTATCGTTGTTATTAATCTGAGCAGAGAAAGCAGAACAGCGTGGGACGACGATGAAGATAGAACTGCGAGAAAGCGCGCGGAGGAAGAACCACCAGAAAAAGAGAAGATGGTAATACGACTATGTAACGTTATGTTTAATGTCAACGAAGCTCATTGACAATGCAAATTGAACTTAGATGAATTGCAGACGAAATAGTGTTGCAAGGTTAAAACAAGTAATAATCTGAAGATGAACGTGTGAAAAATGCACCGCACGCGGAAGAAATTCGTAATTATTTGCTGTGTCGTACCTGCAACATGAAGATTTTCATTGTCTAACTTCAGAGTTAATTATTAACTATCAAATTCACGAAAATAGTTAACACCGCAAAGATATTAAAACCTCATTAAATGAACCTGAACGTGACCGAAAATAAAAGTAAAGAAAAGAAAAAAATGAAATATGTCTTGCTGACATTTTATTGGTTATTGTAAATCATACACCCTTAATAATTTTCGTGGAGAGATTGAAGAAAATAATCCCAACATCTGATATCTACTATACAAAAACAAACAAAAAATAGGCCATGTGCTGTTGTTATCAAACAGTTAACGTTGACTGAGATAACCGGATTTTTTATTATCAGAGCTAAAAGTTCAACATTTAAAAGAGTCATTTCACAGGTCATCACTGGTGTTTCAATTTAGTTAAAGTAAATTATGGCCATATTTAAAATACTTGGGCAAGTAAAAATTTTTGTAATATTTTGGTAACATGAGGCACAATTACGCAGCTCCGGATGTTATTGTTAATGTCGTGAAGACGAACCACACTGGACTGCGGGATGCTGAACTCGACTGATACTCTCTGAGTATTACTTGCTGGACTTGCCTCTATGGCTTGGATTACGGTCCCAGAATTCACAGTTTTAGGCCTAGCCGGTCTTTCCTGATCCTCCAGGTTCTTGCAACTTAAGCAAAATTTCTTGAACCATCTGGTTACTGTGATCAACTACACCGTCACCTTTTATACAACAAATGTTTTCCGTTGCCTCAATGACATTATAGCTGACTTCGAACTCGGAAAACATAAATTCCAGAATTAGACAATATTGTACGTTCATCTGTGGGGCTTTTAAATCTGACACAGAATGAAGCAATGCACAGCGTGTCAGCGCACTCATTACCGTGATACTACCAACCACATCCTGGGGGCGATAATACGTGTACACTAAAGTTTACAGTGTTTTTTTTTTACCGTCAACCGTGTGTTCAGTTTCTAGTTTTCAAATTCAGTTTTACAAATTCGCATTGGACATTTACTCGCACCCACTGGCGTTGCCCGGGATATAGAAATGTGGGAATGTAGTGGGAAGGATCCCAGGATGGTATCTTCTCGCACCACAGACAAATACTATTAAAACGCTACTTCATATCAAAGGAGTTCTCATGCCAACATACTTCACTAGTTTAGAAGTCTATAAACGATCCGAGGTGCCCATGGTGTAATGGTTATCGTCGCAGGAATTGGACATGGCGACACGAGTTCAAATCCTGGACTGATTGCATTTCACATAGCACTAATACCCTTGGGAAAAGTATGAATCTAATTATTCTCCCTCCAGCTATGGGTAAATAGTAGGGCAGACTAGGTTCTTCAGCCTTGGTGAGGCAACTAGTCTAGGAGAAGGAAAACTCTGAATTGAAACCTGTTAAACTCCGCTTAAAAAATTGACCTTGTGTCATATCCTGCCCGAGCGGAGGGGTTAGGTAAATATGATAAACGATCCGACTGCTCTCCAATATATATATATATATATATATATATACGTGGTGCCTTCAATAAGTTTACCGACGTTTTTGTACAGACATTTAAAATTCAGTATCATATTGCTATACATCTTATAAGATGACTGACCAATTTTTATGATTTCAGATTCAAATGAACAGCTACAGCAGCAATTGGAATACAGCCTGATTGTCACAGCTGGTGAATTTCAAAAACGCAATCTGGACTTTGGAAGAACGATATGCAATAAAATTCTGTTTTAAAAAAGTGCCATGCGATGAAAGCTGGATCAACTGCTATGACCCAGAGACCAAGAGACAGAGTTGTGCCCTCGTATATATATATATATATATATATATATATAATAGTTGCCGTCGTTGGAAATGAATGAAGCTGTTAGCATTTCCCATAGCACTAATACCTTTGGGAAAGTTATGCATCTAACAATATTTTCCCTCCAACAATGGGTAAATAGTAGAGCAGACAGTTCTTTAACTTTGATATGGCAACAGGTGTTGGAGAAGGAAAAATCCGAATTCAAACCTGTTAAACTCCGCTTAGAAAATGATCTTGTGTCATATCATGCTTGTTCGGTGGGGTTGGGTATATATATATATATACTGATAAATCAAATGGTTTTCAAGAAGTACGAGGATCATTAAATAAGTTTCCAGACTTTTTTCGTATGGGCAGGTTTATTGATAGTACACACATGAAACTCTCGTCCCCTTCGAAGTAATCTCCTCCGACTGCAATGCACTTGTTCTACCGTTCCAACAACTTTTGGAAGGCCCCGTGGAAGTCCTCTTGTGTGAGCGTATCAATGACCTTCATCACAGCCTCCTTCATCTCCTCAATTGTCTCATAACGACGGCCTCTGAGCTTAGGGAAGAACCAAAAGTCACAGGGAGCAAGGTCTGGACTATAGGGAGGCTGAGGAAGTGTCTTCATGCCCATCTTGGTCAAATACTCTGTGACAAGGATGGAGTTGTGGACTGGTGCATTGTCCTGGTGGAAATGCCACTGACCCGATTTGAAGAGTGCTGGCCTCTTCCGACGGAATCTCTTCCTGAACTCCCTTAAAACCTCAACATAGTATTCCTTGTTGACTGTCTGTCCAGTGGGAACCCAGTGCATGTAGATTATGCCAGTGCTGTCAAAAAAAGGGATCATCAAAAGTTTGTGGGTGGATTTGCTCCGTCTCGCCTTTTTGGGTCTGGGAGAGTCAGCATGCTTCCACTGGGAACTCTGTCTCTTGGTCTCTGGGTCATAGCAGTAGATCCAGCTTTCATTGCAAGGTGTTTTTTCCAAGTTTAAAACAGAATTTTATTGCATATCGTTCTTCTAAAATCCAGATAGCATTTTTGAAATTCACCAGCTGTGACAATCACGCTTTAGTAGGGTGTATTCCAATTCCTGCTGTAGCTGTTCATTTGAACCTGAAATCATAAAAATTGGTCAGTCATCTTATAAGATGTAGAGCAATAACATACTGAATTTTCAAGAGTCTACGACAATTTTAAATGCCTGTACAAAAAAAAAAAATCTGGAAACCTATTGAATGCACCACGTAAGTTATTTGCTTTATTCTTCAAGTTACAACAAAAGCAGTCCAGCAAAGTAGAGGCCATCGTGCTGCATCATCTGAAGCCACTTTTCTGTCCGTTCTTTAATTTTACACTGATATCTGTTATTTTCCTTCCAGGGGAAGAACTTCTTCACTGAAGGTTCCAATTTCTCTTTCATATTGAAGCATTGCAATCTCAGAAAGTTAACCATAGATTGGAACAAGAAATAATGCGTTAGAGCTAGGTTTCGGACTATATGATGGGTGTGGCGTCAATTTCTTGGAGTTTATTCCTGGTCATTCGAGTAGTATGAAATTTTGCATTGTCTTGCTGCAGAAGAGTTCGCTTCCTGTTAACCAAAACCGTGTATTTTTGTCGAACAATAGCATACATACATCTCACCTGTTCGGAGTATATGTTAGCATCAATGGTTAGATTGTCCAGAACGACCTCGTAATGAATTATATTTTTATAATTCCACCAGGGATAGAGCATCATATTGTGTTCGAAACCCTATATTAGGTGACAGCTTCTGGAAGCTGGCCCTTGTTTAATCTCTGCTTATGCACATTAAGATTGTGAAAGAATATCCACTTTTTATTACACGTTATTATCTTCTTGAGGAAACGCAAATCACGCTGATTTTCCAGGTGTTTCTTGTAAACTTCTGATTGCCTCCGTGTTTGAACTCGGGCCAATTTGTGAGGTACGATTCGGTAGCTATGGTTTCTTTTGCCAGGGTCATGAAGGTGACGAACTACACAGAACTGTAAGATGTTGAGCTCGCTTGATACTCTCTGAGAGATCCTCACCTGTTTCGCCTCGATAGCTTGGAGCACGGCTTCGGAATCCACAGTTTTAGGGCTTCTTGATATTGCTTGATTGTTGAGGTTCTAGCTAACCAATGAAATTTCATCAACATCTAGTTACAGTACTGTGATCAACTACACCTCCACCATTCGCACAACAAATGTTTTTGGTTGCTCCCATGGTGCCATGGTTCCGTTTGAACTCGGAAAACGTAAATCCCCAATGGGCAACGTTACACTTTCATCTGTACGATTTTCAAATCCGACATAGAGTGAAGAATGCATAACATGTCAGCTCAGCAACTGCCACGACAAACCACAACCTGAATTGTTTGGGTCACGCGCAGCAAACTCGCACTTATATATGTGTGTGTGTGTGTGTGTGTTTGTGTAAAAACACTTTAATCCACCTTTTAGAAGTAAGAATTTCATAAATCAAAATAAGATCAAATACTTATTCAATAAATGCTGTGTCTTAGATATACTTCTAAAGAATCTGATGGTGAGGCTCCAGTAATGCTGGAGCTTTGGTTTGGTTTCTTTATTTAATGGCATATCAACCTTTGTAGGATATTTAACGCCAAAGCCATTCTCCTAGAAGAACAGTAGTGGTACTATTCAACCCATAGCTGGGAGGATAAGGGGGTTAATACCTTTCCCAAGGGTATTTGCCCGAAAGTGAACGTAATAGCGCGACTGGAATACGAACTCGCTTACTACGATTCCACAGTCCATCGCTTTAACCATTACACCACGAGGACACCCCCTGGAGCTTTGGGGAATGCACAGTACTCTTTCATTGCCATTGCTCCCTGGTATATGCTGGCTCTAGAGTAGTAGCACCTGATGGCGTCCAATCTATGAGTCAAATAGAACTGTTAGACATTTAAATTGAATGCAAAAAAATGACCTATGATAAATTGAATTGTCAGAAAAAATGTTTAATCATTTAACTGTTGTATCTACAGAATGTGTTTATAAATCATATATTTAATATATATGTAAAAACAGGAGCTGGCGTTAAATAACCAATAATAGTTGATATGCTATAAAATCAAACCAAACCAATGAATGTATAATTGATTTGAATTAGGAATTAAAAAAAATGATAATTGAAGTCTATTTTGGTTTCTTTGTTTAATTGCATATCAACCCTGGTGGGATATTTAATGTCAAAGTCATACTTGTAGAAGAACGGTTGTGGTATTATTTAACCCATAGCAGGGGGGGGGAGAAGGGGGTTCATACCATTCCTCAGTGTATTAGTTCGAAATTGAATTTCTACGATGTCGTAGTTCAGTACGCTTGACACTACGTCACGGGGATTCTTCTCGACAATTGCTAAAGTCTACATTTTCTTTTTTTAATTATATTTATATATATATATATATATATATATATATATATATATATATATATAGGAAGATGAGCAAATGTTAAGGCGAGTAGTGATATTTCTTTTAAGTTATTTATTTTTTGATTGTTCTGAACGTTCTCAATTGAGAAAGCACACACACACACACACACACACACACACACACACACACACACACACACACACATATGTATATAAGAGTCAGTTGAAAAGACACTCTCATGAAATGTGTCCAGATGAGGCCTATTTTACAACATAGTATTGTGAATTGAATTACCATGTCCAGAAAATCCGGCGAACACGATGAGACCTAATAAGGTCGAAACAGCTGTCCAGTGTTTCTGTATGTCGTGCGTAAGTGTTCGCCGGGTTTTCTTGTCATGGTAATTCATTCCCAAATTGCTAAAGTGTTACCAAAGTAATGTTACTCTACGAAAAAGGAAGGGCTGACATTTTAATTAGATAATTTACGTCTTTTGTATTTAGAAAATGATTTTCTTTGAATAGATTTTTCAGATTCATGTTGAACAACCAGATATTCTGGATTTGATAATCAGTAATTCTTTTATTTAGTTTACATCCACTGAAAATAATTATTGCATTGAGTATCATTAGGGATGATTACATTTTTCACTGTGAATAAAATACTGTTATAATAAATAGTTCGATCATCTTTCTGGTTTTCGAAAATATTTGTTCCGATGGGAAATTTTTTTCTTTTTTCAGTTAAAACTAATATATCAGTTCTCTTAAGAAAAACAGATAGCCTAAGTAACCTGAGGCCTCTGTGCCAAAATAAAAGTCAAACCACATTAAATTCTATATAAACTCTGTTAGGAACAGGATCCCAGGCCTGTGAACAAAACTGGACAAAGTTTTATCATCATCATCATCATCATCATCTTCGAGGTGTACTGATAGCACATATTCCCTTGGCTCTCACTCACACCATTTTTCTCGGTAAGTCCTCTAAACGATATCCAGTGTCCATACAGAGCAGATGAATGTAAGTTATTGCAGGTTTGCCAACACCGGCGTGTTCCTATGTTGGAAATTTTAGGAGAACGTCACTTATGAGTTGGTCCTTACTTCTCCAGCAATGCCCAGAATGCATAGATCGTCTTGCTCGGAAGGTTTGTAAGATGGGAGGTAAGTGGCCGTACAGCAGCTGTTTTGTAGGATGCTGCTTCCAGGATCAGTTCAAACAGCAGTTAACATCCTCTTGTAGTTCATTTCAAGAAAAGATTACCACGACAACCAGAGTTTAGTAAATGCTAACATATTTTCAGTGTTGGGAACTTCATGCAACATAAGCCACCTGAGGTCTGTACTCTAAAATAAGCACAGATTTGTAAAATCTAATGATATAATTGTCTTTTTTATGAGCAGCAAGTATTACAAACTATTGGAGACCTTTTGTATCAAACTAATCAAAGCGGAATACATTCTAATAATTTCTACGCTTTATATAACAGTCGATACTGTGAGAAATTCGAAGCCTGTCAAGCAAAACAAGCAATTTTTAGTAAATAAAATTAAAATCTAAATAAAATAAAGGTAAATAAATTTCATAATATATTTTCTCTTTTAGAATATGAATCAATATATTACTAAAAATGAAGAGTAGGTTAATAAGCAATCGATGGCTTGTACGCCAAACTAAGTAAAGGGAAGTACCCATGGCGCAGTGGCTAAAGTGCTCAACTGACATTATAGTAAGCGAGTTCGATCTTCAGTCGCGCTATTTTACTCCCTTTCGGACTAATACCCTTGAGAAACCAGCTGTGGATTAAATAGTACCACTAATATTTTCCCGCAAAGACGGCTTTGGCATTAAATAACTCCCAAAGGTTGATATGCCATTAAACAAAGAAACTGAAACTGAACCAAACTTAGCAAAGTCTATTAGGAATGGCAGCAAATGTAAAAAATATTGTCCTGTGGTCCAAAATAAGCAAAACTTAACAAATCGTAATAACTCCAACATTTTAAGCAGTTATTCGTGTGCTACAAGTAAACGTAGGCAAGTGACAATGGTAGCTCCATCGAGCGAATATCTTATCATTTTTTTTTTCAGATTCAATCAGTTACAATGATGGCATGGACCAGTACAAACCATACGTTTCCAGAGGAAAGGTCTTTTTTTTTAAAAAACAGATGAATCTGTAATGGCTACACAGAAAGCTTTTCGCACTTATTTCACGTTACGTCAGATTTATGCTGTTAGGGATAAAAAAAAAACTAATTTGGTTGAAAAGAACAGCTTCATTTTGAATTAACATTAAATGGTGACAAAAAGCTGTCGGTATAGTAATTACAGATTCACTTGTCCAAGTCATGATCAAAGCAGATTTTATTTTTAAAAATTGTAATACATTATCTAAAATAATCTACCTTTACCACTTGTATAAGTTCACTTGCATTACACAGATGATAATTTATTATGTGGGAGGTATTTCTATCGTCATGATCATAACAGATTTTATTTTTTAAAATTGTAATACATTATCTAAAATAATCTACCTTTACCGCTTGTCTAAGTTCTCTTGCATTACACAGTTTATAATGAGGGAGGTATTTCTACCGCACTTTCTATTTATTCTATGAGAAACATCAGTTACAGTAATTAAGCTTGTGTGCGAATTCATACAATAATAAATCTGTTTTTCTATCTTGTCAAAATCTGCTTTTCTATCACGAGTGACGAATGTTCCATATTCGAAAAATGACATCATTCGTTCATTATTTCTTCCAAAGAAATATCATTTTTTAAACTCCGAAATTCTCATCAAATTATACTATGACAATAACAGACAGTAAAAGAAGAATTTAATTGTTGATTCTACTGGGGAATTCTAAATCAATTTGTAATTTCGCAAATTTTGAGATAAATCCTCATATGTAAAACATTTTCGTCGGACATTTTCTCTTAATTTCTCATCCTTATATAATAAACTGTTTTTATAATATTATAATTTTTTTATGACATTTTAGCTTGGCAAATAAAACTTAAATATTCATTTATGTTTAAAAATTGCTTGTAATATTATTTTGTTTAGCTTGAATATAAAGGGAGAGTATTTGTACTGATACTCTGAGTAAAGCTTAAATATTGTCGTTATTGGTAAATGATTATTATAAGGAATTACCGTATCTTGGAAATTCAACGCCGTAAATTCATCGTGATAAATTCGTCGTATAGTAAATTTACCGCAGGTAAATTATTAATAGCTAAATTCAGAATTCAATGATTGCTTTTAAAACTCGAATCGAAAGAGCTAAAGAGTTAGGGTAAGGAAAATTCGACACAATAAGATAAATTAATCTGATTCGATGAATATGCTGGCGATTAATTTTTCGAGAATGAATTAATCGCGAAGATTTGCTACACATAATTTATTTTGTTACGAGATCTGGAGAATGAGGTAAATAATAAAGATGGAACTGACGAGTAATGGTTTGCTGACCTCGCTCAAAACTGATTGACCAAAATGATCAAAGCAAAAATTCGGACAACATTGAAATAAATGGAATCAGAGAAAAAAAGATTTAACCTCAGAAATCCATAATACCTGAAGATAGTTGCATTTGTGATTGAACTAGAAAAGAAATTCAGTCAAGTAGGCAACAAGCAATGATTATTTATGATCATCCGGGTAATTTAGCGGTCTAAATTAATTTCAAAGGCCACTGACACAATTAAGTTAAAGAAGCCATTTTCTAGGCTTTGAACTTTGGTCCACTATTGTCATCAAGAAATATATATATATATATCAATGGACACGGATTTAATCTCCAGTCAGTAGACTCAAAGAGCGACTAAAAACACCAACATTATTGTTGGTCAATAATGGATTTCTCTAAAGTTGCCTTCTTGGCAACTCTTTTGGTCTTAGCAGAAGCTGGTGAGTTATAGAATACTTTCCTATTTACTATGTTTTGTTGTTTTTGCTGAGGAAGTCAAGCAAAATTCTATTGAACATTTGCAACATTAAAATACAAAGAAATTCTCTTAGGTTGTTTCACATTAAATGGTCGATTATGAATAGCAAAATACAACGAAGTTTGAAACCTCACACAAATATCTTAAAACATATTTTTCTAAAAAAAATTGTTTCGTTTGGTTTTATAAACATTTTTGAAAAACTAAAATGATATCTCTGAAGTTATTGGATCATTTCATCTTATAAGACAAGTACTAAAATTGTCTAAAGATCATTCCCGACTCTATGCCTCACAAATGTTTGTAACGGAGGAACTGAGGTACTTAAAATATAAAATTTTCTAATTACCTGATTGCTTTCTATTTAATGTCTTAAAAAAAACAAACATTTTCAGCTTTTCATCAAACATTTGCTGATTTTTTTTAGATATTCTTTAAACAACTTTCGAGTCTTTAAAAGTAGTTCCCTTTTATAATGATGATATATTCTTCCTAAAAAAACAACAACTGAGAATGAACCAGAATAAATTTTGATTATTTGCTAAAGAATTCTATGGAGGAGCTTGTGTCATAATTTTTACCGTCTTAGGAAATGAACCAGGCGAGCCGAGTTCAAATCTTGGACGAGGCTGGTTGTATTTCTTATAATGCTAATACTTTAGGGAAAGGTATCAATCCACTCCATCCACGAGAGCTACAGGTAAATAATATGGAAGACGGGTTTTTTTGAATGCTTACCTGCCTAAAGATTGGAAAACTTTGAATTCAAACCAGTTGTACTCCGGTTAAAAACTAACTTAGTGTCGCATCCTGATCATCGTGAAAGGATTGGATATACATAAAAAAATTATCTTTTAAAACGAAGGATCGTATTTTCTTCTTTATAACTGGCCATTTTTTTGTGAAACGATTTTTTCACTTTAGATTTAAAAATTAAAATACCAATTAAGTAGGACTTTTGTCTTTATATTTGTTGTATATTTGATCGATATTTTCATAAAAACTTCCTCAAGTCTATGTTGCATTCATTAACCATCACATATTTGGACTAAATATATTTGAAATAAGGAAAATAAACATTATCAGAACTTGAAAAAAAAAAAAAAAAAAAAAAACGAAGTTAAATGACCAGGCATAACTTGTCTTATATACATATATATATTTGCTCATCTTAATATATATATATATATATATATATATATATATATATGAAGATGAGCAAATGTTAAGGCGAGTAGTGATATTTCTTTTAAGTTATTTATTTTTTGATTGTTCTGAACGTTCTCAATTGAGAAAGAGCACACACACACACACACACACACACACACACACACACACACACACACACACACACACACACACACACACACACACATGTATATAAGAGTCAGTTGAAGAGATACTCTCATGAAATGTGCCCAGATGAGGCTTATTTTGCAACATAGTCTTCTTCCATCGTTGTTGCATTGCTTGAATCATATTGGTAAATAGTCATCAACAGCAAGTATGACGTCATCCAATAATTTTTTCAGCTGATGAACATTTCATGTCACCTTTATATATATATATATATATATGTGTGTGTGTGTGTGTGTGTGTGTATACTACCAGTCAAAAGTATTTAGCTTCCCTCAAAATTTTTCATTTCTCACCCGAAAAGTTTACTAGTTTTCTTTTCGTCATAATCTTGCATAAGTCCAAATCCTTGACCCACAAGCCACCGCGTTCCCAATGGAATTGCGTGATGCTGCTGTATGCTGTGATAGCCGGTCTGAGCCTCTTCCATACTTTATGGCTGGTGTGATACAGGAGGTGGCAGTTTTTTCCCCAACGCTTCGCTGCACATAGACCCTCCTATTTAACCCAAAGATTTCGCACGTTGATTTGTCAGACCAAAGAACTTTATTCCACAGCTGTATTGTCCAGTCTGTGTGTACATTGGCCCACCGGAGCCTTTTGATATTGTTTTGCTTCTTCAACATTGGTTTCTTGACGGCAATTCTGCCATATAGGCCAGCTTCACAGAGTATTCTTCTCACAGTGGATATTGATACATTATTTCGTGACATTGGTTCAGTTATGCAGTGATTTTGGGAGCAGTTAGCCTTCTGTCATGCAAGCTGGTGACTCGTGATGAAATTGTCCTCTGCATAGGTAAAACAGGTTGTATCTAGCGAGCAGTAATTCAACATAATATTGTCTGATGTGCGTTCAAGTGGTGGTATAATGTAACTTTTGGAAAACGTTTTATTCATGTTCACTATTAAAGAAAAAAAAAAGTCTTCAAATCAATTTTTCAAAGTTACTGAGGAAGACTTGTATTTAGTCAAATAAATAAAAATCCATTGTGCTGCTGGTTTCATTAAAATAACACTTTTAGGGTGAGAAATAAAAAAAAATTGAAGATGGTCAAATACTTTTGACTGGTAGTGTATATATATATATATATATATATGTGTGTGTGTGTGTGTGTGTGTATGTGTGTGTATTCTGCTTTTGAGTTCTGTATATACGTAAGTAGATAAATAAAGCCAATAGAGAATAGATTTTAATTTTTAGTTTTTAGAGTTCATGCCTGAATTTCGTTAGAAGCATTGGTTTAAACATTGTACGCAGTTGTCTCGAACGAATTTCCGTAAATTAGAAGGGAAGCATTTTTCAGAACATAACAGAAACCTGAGGAAGGCCACAGAGCACACATTCGAAATGTCGTGGATAAAAACAAACAACATTGAGTAGAAAGTTGGTCTGAACCAATCTCAAACAATGAGTAGAAAATTGACCTGAACCAATCACAAACAATGAGTTTTCATTTTCCCTCGGATATGTAATTTATCTAAGGTTACGTTCGGTAGAATCCTTCCAGGTAAGACAGTGATTATGGGCACGACTTTCACTCTAATATCCTATATCTTTTGCTGTTTTAAGGAAACATCCTCGTATCTTCATTATTACTATTATTTGCAAGTTTTTCACACCAACTCAAACTGTTGATATTTCATAGGAGTCTGAGTAACAGTAAGTCTTATTAAATCTCCAGGACTTTCCTAAGTATCCTAGATGATTTTAGTCGTGCTGGGGTGTGGATGGTCTCGATTACTCCCCTGTTCTCAACTTAATGCAGTATCTTTTCTTGATTCTTCCAAAGGCTCTAACTACCACTGATATTACCGTCACTTTTATGTTCTACTCGTTTGTTTTTTGTTTTCAGGCAAGGTCGAAGTTTTTTTTAATTTTTTACCTTTCTTCACTTTCACTCTATGCTGTGGTGAACTATTGTTGTTGTTGTTATTATTATTATTATTATTATTATTATTATTATTTTACTCTTTTGAGAGTTTTTTTTAGCTGATGGTTTCTCACTGGAATTTGAGTGACAGCAAATCACCTCAAGTCTCCAGGATTCTTTTCAGTATTCTGGCCGATATTAATAATGCTGTAGTCTGGATGGTCTTCACTTGTCATCTTATTTCCAAGTCTTCCAGTCCCTGAACCAATCCTTTGGGTGTTGTTCCAAGTGCACTAATTACAATATGTATCACATTCACCTTCATGTTGCATCGTTTTTTTTTTTTTTAGTTTTTTGGCCAGGATATTATTACTATTATTGTTAATACTCATTAGAGTTTTTCACATCAGCGTTAGCTGATGGTCTTTCACTGGATATTGAGGGACTGCAAGTCTCCAGAACTCTTCACAGTATTCTGGCTGTTTTCAATAATGTTGTTGTTTGGATGGTCTCCACTCGGCCACCAACTTCCAAATCTTCCAGACCCTTTAATAATCCTTTAGTTAGCGTGCCAAAAGCACCAATCACAATTGGTATAATTGTCACCTTCATGTTCCATAGTTTTTTCAATCCTCTAGCAAGGTATAGGTACTTATCTCTCTTTACACATTCTTTCAGTTTTATTCTGTGGTCAGCCGGGACAGCAAAGTCCACAATTTTGCAGATTTTCTTTATTTCTTTCTCTTTTTTAGTTGATTATCATAAGGTATGGTCTTCTGGCCGAGATTAGGTGATCCGTTTGTATGTCAAAGTCCCCTAGGAGTTTGTGTATGTCATTTTTTAGGACAGGTGCTGGGTTGTGCATATATCATTTGTTGGCATGGTCAAATTTAAATTTCTACACATTTCCCAGTGGATCACCTTGCCTACCCAGTCGTGTACAGTTTTGTACTCCTTCTGTGCCAATTTGCTGCATTCGCTTATTATGTCATTGATGGTTTCATCTCTTTCACCGCATAGCCTACATTTGCTATTTTGTTGCGTCTTATCTATCCTCGCCTTGATATGATTGGTTCTTTTGGCGCTGTTTTGTGCTGCCATCAGGAGAGATTCTGTTTCTCTCTTAAAGTTTCCTTTTCTTAGCCATTTCAGGGTTTTGTCGTGTGAGATATTGTTTATTAGTCGTTTAAAACGCCCATATATTTATTTTCCTTCCCATTTTTGTTTCCTAGTTATTATCATTCTGTTATCTATCGTGTTGTCTGTATTGTTTCTGGTGGCCGTAATCAGTCCTAGTTCGTGTTTTTCTGTGTAGTCTTTGAATCGTTGTATCGATGCGTCACCGCTGTCATCGATGCTGGCAAGTCCTCTTTCTCCCTCTTTTCTTGGTACATATAGTCTGTCAACGTCGTCTCTGGGATGTAATGCCTTGAACATGGTCATTAGTTTTCTAGTTCTTTGGTCCATTTGTCTAAGTTCATCTCTGGTCCACTTGAGAAAGGGTCCCGATTATCTAACGAGGGGTACAGCCCAAGTATTTATTCCTTTGATAAGGTTTCTGCAAGAAAGCTTTGTCTTGAGTAGTTTTCTAGTTCTCCTGAGATATTCTTTTTTGAATTTTGTCTTTCATTTCCACTTGTTTGATGGTGCCAGCCTCCAAGATTCCTAAGTATTTGCAGGTCTCGTTTTCTGCGAGCGTTCTAATCTTGTCTTGATTTGGTAGTTCTATTCCGTCAGTTAGATGTCGTTTGCCACTTTTCATGACGAGCAGGGCACATTTTTCAATGCCGAATTCCATTCCTATGCCTTGACTGTATATTCTGACTGTGTGTATTACGGTTTCCAGTTCTTTTTCATTTTTTGCAAATAGTTTTATGTCATCTATGTACATTAGGTGGTTGATCTTTTCTTGCAATCTACTAAGTTGGTATCCGGCCGTGCATTTTCTGAGTATGTGGTTTATGGCATCATGGCAATTATGAATAGTAGGGGTGACAGTGCATCTCCTTGGAAAATACCTCTTTGGATATTTGTTTCAGCCAAGCCTTTTCCGCCGGCTGTTAATTCAACTCTCCAGTTTTTCATGTTTTTTCGATGAAGTTTATGACTTCGTGTGATATTTTGTACATTTTGAGACAGTTTATTATCCAGCTTTGTGGAACTATACCATATGCCTTTTTATAGTCTATCCAGGCCATAGCTAGATTTTTTTCGTCTGTTCTTGCTTTCATTTAGGATGTGTTGATCTATGTAGAGCAATTCTGATGTGCCTCTGGATCCTTTGCGGCATTCTTTCTGTTCGTCAGGGAACAATCTGCGGCTTGTTAGCGAGTAGTAAATCTCTTCCCTTATTTGTGCTGTTAATATTTTCCACATCATCGGTAAGCAAGTTATGGGTCTATAATTGTTTGGAGCTGTTCCTTTACTTGGGTCCTTTTGGATTGATTTGGTCTTCCCTTTGGTCATCCAGTCAGGTACTTGTGCATCTTGTAGGCATCTGTTCATTTCTAGTGCTAGTCTGTCGTGAATGGAGGTGAATTTCTTGAACCAGAATCCATGTATTCCATCATGTCCTGGCGTTTTCCAATTTGATATCTTTTTTAGTGTTTTTTTTTTAGTAGTTCGATGTGTATTTCCGCTTTGGGGCCTTCCTCGAGTCCTTCTAGTCTCTTGTCATATCGTTTATCCATTCAGCCTTTTCGTTATACTTTTTTGGTTGCCATATTTTCGTCCAAAATTGTTCGGTTTCTTTGGCGTCTGGTTGTTGGTATGTTTTTATGTCATGCCCTCCCAGTTCTTGATAGAATTTTCTGTTATTATTATTATTATTATTATTATTATTATTATTATTATTATTATTTAAATGTTTTCCACACCGGTTTTAACTGGTGGTTTTTCACTAAATTCTGAATAAGAGAAAGTCGACTTAGGACTCTTCAAATATCTCAGTTTATTTTACCAGTGCTGTTTTCAAGAAGATCTCGATTCTGCCTCTGCTCTCTAGTTCACCGTCTCTTTTTCTGTGCCTTTGAAGACAGTTACGAGAGCATCATTTATAATTGGTATCACCGTCACTTTCATGTTTCACAGTTTTTTCCACTCTCTGGTACTTATTTATTTTTTATTCTTACTCTAAGGTCTGCTGGAACGGCAAAATCATCGAGTTGACAAGTTGTTTTCTTCTTGTTAATTAGTACTAGGGTCGATTATTATTATTATTATTTGAGAATTTTTCACATCCGCGTTAGCTGATGGTGTTTTACTGTAGTCTGAGTGACAGCAAGTCTCCTCAAGTCACCAGGACACTTCTCAGTATTCTGGACGATCTCAATAATGTTTTAGTTTGGATAGTATCCACTCGTCCTCTTATTTCCAAATCCTCCCGTCCTTGTACTAATCCTTTGGTGACTGTACCAAGAGCACCAATTACAATTGGTATTATCGTTACTTTCATGTTCCATAGCTTTTTCAATTCCCTAGCAAAGTCGAGCTACTTATCCTTCTTTTCATATTCTTTTAATTTCACTCTGTTGTCCGCTGGGACAGCAAGGTCCACAATTCTGCATGTTCTCTTTTTTTTGTTGATTATTATAAGATCTGTTCGTCTGGGCGAGATTTGGTGATCCGTTTGTATCTCGAAATCCTAGAGGAGTTTGTGCGTCTCATTCTCTAGGACAGATTCTGGGTTGTACTTATACCATTTGGTCAAACTTCAACCTCTTGTACTATTCCCAGTGGATCACCTTGCCTACCCAGTCGTGCCTAGTTTTATATTCTTTCTGTGCTAATTTGCTGCATTCGCTTATTATGTGATTGAACATTTCGTCTCTTTCACCACATAACCTACATCTGCTGTTTTATTGCGTCTTATTAATGCTTTGATATAGTTAGTCTTTATGGTGTTATTTTGTGCTGCAATGTCGCTTGTTAGTCGCTTAAAACGTCTATAGAGTTGTTTTTCTTCCCCATTTTGTTTTCTGGTTATTGTCGTTCCGCTTGTTCACGTGTCGTTAGTATTGTTTCTGGTATTTGTAATCAGTCTTCTCCGCGTTGTATGTAGTCTTCAAGTCATTGTATCGATGTGTCCATGCTATCTTCAATGTTGGTAAGTCCTCTTCCTCCCTCTCTTCTTAACACATATAATCTGTCAATGTCATCTCTTGGATGCAATGTCTTGTGCATAGGCATTAATTTTCTTGTTCTCTGGCCCATTTGTGTGAGTTTTTCTCTGGTAAACTTCAAGAATGGCCCCGAGTATCTTACGAGAGGGACAGCCCAGGTATTTATCCCTTTGACAAGGTTCTTGCTAAAGAGTTTTGTCTCGATTAATTTTCTACCTCTTCTGAGATTCTATTTTTTAATTTTTTCTTTCATGTCCTGTTGTTTGATGGTGTCAGCTTCCAATATTCCCAAGTATTTGTAGGTTTCTTTTTCTGCGAGCATTCTGATGATTACTTGATTTGGTAGCTCGACTCCTTCCGTTATGTGTCGTTTGTCACCTTTCATTACTAACATGGCGCATTTTTCTATGCCAAATACCATTCTTACACCTTGACTGTATATTCTCACAGTTTGTATTAGGGTTTCTAATTCTTTTTCGTTTGGCAAAAATTTTGATGTCGACCATGTACATCAAGTGGTTGATCTTTTCCTACAATTTACTGAGATTGTATGCGGCTGTGCATTTCCTAAGGATGTGGTTGAGTGGTTTCATAGCTATCACAAATAGTAATGGTGATAGTACATCAAACTGGAATATGGCTCTTTGGATCTTTACCTCAGCTCAGTTTTGTCCTCCTGCTGTCAATTCCACTCTCCAGGTTTGCATGGTCTTCTCGATAAACTGCACGATTCGGACGGGTATCTTGTACATTCTGAGACAGTGTAGTATCCAGCTATCGTAAGCTTTTTTTGTAGTCAATCCAGGCCATAGGTAGATTTTTTCCGTCTTGTTTTACTTTCGTTGAAGATGTGTTGGTCTATATATAGTAGTTCCTCTGTGCCTCTGGTTCTTTAGCAGCATCCTTTCTGTTGGTCGGGGATTATTATTATTATTATTATTATTTATTTATTTATTTTTCTTGTGACTTTATGATTTTTCGTAGTCAAGTGGCAACACATCTTTTTTTCGATTGCCAACATCTTTTTTATACTTTGCCATTAAAAGTTCTAACGTTATTCAAGATTTCTTAATCTTTTTTCCCAGCTTAGAAATTTCGAGGATTTTATTGTGCCCCAATAACTATGGGCATGACTGTTACTTTCAAGTTTTTTTTAAAATCTCGTTTTTGTATTTTGCATAACTGAACCAAATCTAATGGAAAAGAATCTGTTTCTGACTTTTTAACAACAGGATATTTTTCTTCGCCTTCAAACCAACGTTTTCTGCAGTGCTGTATTGAAATCCTTTGCACTGTTCCACTTGTTTTTTTTTTTTCTGATCTTAAGAATTCATACACGATTGATATTTCCTAAGCGGCTTACATATCCAAATGAAAGGAAATGAGATGGAATAAAAAGATTGTATTGTGTCAAAATTCCCAAGCAACAGACTCTGTACATCTCCAAAATCCTGACTTTTCAGAATCCTGACTCTTAACCTAATTAGATTTTTTTTCTTTCTTTCAGGACCGGTATACAATCGATGGGAAACAGATAAAAGCGCATGCGCGCAAGAATGTTTCGGTAAGGTCAATTTTCAAATCATATATTCACCATTATATAAGACGCTCTTTTTTGTTTTTTAAATAATAAATTTTCAAATATTACATTTAATCCATGCGCTGATATAATCTCACTCCACATCTTTTGTCAAGTTTTTAGAGCATTTAAAAAAATCTGTTATAATTTAAAAAGGTCACTGATCATGTTAAGTACAGTCCTAAAATACATGGTAAAAATGGCGATAGGAAGAATACCTATATTAGTAATGACTCGTTGCTTTCTTCCAAAATAAACAATGTTCGGTAGTGTCAATTTTCTAATATCATATATATTTACCATTATATAAGACTCACTTTTTTGATTTCTAAAAAGAAATTTTCAAATATCCCATTCAGTTCATTCCCTGATATCATCTCACTTCATATCTTTTCTCAACTTTCTGAAGCATTAAAAAAAGTCAGTAATAATTTTAAAAGATGACTTATCTTTTTTGGCAAGACATCTCATCGCATCGGCCGAAGATTAGAATAAGACGTAGTGCAAAAAGTGTTCTTAGAACACCTGCTTTTACTTCAAGTTTAAGTGTCAGCCTTTATTTATTTGTAATGACACTCTCATACGTATATTATTATTGTTATAATATATAATTCATCCTTTTGCTGACCAAATGTCTTGTAAATATTGTTGGGGATTAAACAACTGCAAGTTTTCACATCTACAGAAACTTCCTCAGTATCATCGCTGACTCCAACAATGTCGTGGTTTCTGTTGAATTCTTCGATGAATTCCTCATACTTGAAATTTCATTGCTGATATACTTGGCATTGGAATGACGAATCATGAGTAAATAAGCCTAACACTCATGTAGTTTTGTCGGCGAAGTTCTGGAATTAAATTTTCTTTTTCGGTTTTTCTGTTCTTCACCTTGCTGGCACTGGCACATTGACGATCTGATATATAGTCTTTTTCTCATTTACATCTACCAAGGCAGCTTTTTTGTGGGGGTGGGAGGAAGTGAGGGAGGGAAAAATGTGTTCATGACTTTCCCCAAATCATTGATACAAAGCGAGCAAAATGTGCCTTCCGTTAAATGGCAGAAGATGTCTCTTCCGTTAAGTGGCAAAAAGTCCCGGCATATCTTTCGAACTTCTCTCACCAATCCTGCTCACATGATGCTATTATTATTATTATTATTATTATTAGCAATTAGTTATAGTGGTGGTAGTGGTAGTGGTGGTGGTAGCAGACAATGCAGTTGGCTAAATGGTTCTTAGTAGCAGCTCTTTGCTGTCACAATTGTGCAGGAAGGTAACTAAATACATACAACACAAGAATCTAGTCAGATGTTAGCAACTGAGAGGTAACCTTACCACCTTTTTTATTCTTATTAATCTGTCCTTTCTTTCTTTCTTTCTTTCTTTCTTTCTTATTTTCTCCACACACACACACACACACACATACATACACACACAAGTTTCGATCGATGCCCCCCCATATATATATATATATATATATATATATATATGGTGGAACAGGTGCTTACCTTCCTTTATACAATGTTGGAGCTGGTACTTCCAGTTTCTTAAGACTCAAGATCCAAATTACAACACAAACAAACGAATTAACAGAAATTTCGAGCCAGAGTTGGGAATATTCAAACTGGGCCTCGAGAAAGACCCACAAGTATCAACAACGACGACAAAGCAGAAAATCTGGTAGAAAAACGAGGGTCCTTCAATAAATAAGGTGATTTTTTCCAAGTCCACTCAGGCCAGCAGTGGGTCAAGTAGAACTGTTTGACATTTAAACTGAGGGCAAACAAATGACTAATGATAAATTGAATTGATCATTTAACTGTGTGTATTCAAATGACTGATGTTTAATTGAATTGTTAGTGATACGTAGCAATACTTAGAACCATTTGTCTTTGTTGACTTATGTTAGATTGAATTGTTAGAAATAGAACTGTTTAATCATCTAACTATGTGGATCTACAAAATGTGTTACAAATCATATATTTAATACATATGTAAAAACAGGATTAGGCATTAAATGACCAACAATGATTGATATGCCATAAAACTCAACCAAACAAAGAAAGAATCAATGACCCTCACCTCGATTTGAAATAAAAAGAAAGCCAATTACTATAACTCTAACTATTACTATATATATATATATATATATATATATATATATATATATATACACACACACACACACACATATATATATATATATTATATATATATATATATATATATATATATATATAAACAATGATTGAGTTGCATAGTATCATACCGCCAAATTGTTGTAACATTTGTCAATATAAACAGATATTATAAGCCGACATTGCGCGATATATTGTTCGAGTAAATAAAGAAATTCTTTTATCGATATTGGTTTGTTAATATTAATTTTTTGCGTATACTTTGACTTCTGTAATAAAACTGACATATTGTATCATAATTAAAATAAATGTTTGTTTTTCAATAAAATGTAGTAAAATCAGTGTATCCAACGAAGCAACTCTTCAGAATTTATATTGAATCAATTACTTTTAGTTTTATACACAACTAAATGAAAAACATGTTTTTTGGATGTACACTTTGACCAGTGTTAACGAACGTTCCTAATACAAATAATCGTTATGCCTCTTTTTACACACAATAAATTTTTGCAAATAGAATTTATTTTCCTTCGATTTTCAAATGGAAGAAAACTTAACATTTTGGCTTTTTAAATAATTCAATATTTTTATTAAAATTTTTTTATTACACAAATTTTTTGTCTTTTTTTTTATTTTTACATATATTGAATGGATTTTTGACCATACAATTTCAGACAACAACAAATTCGATTATCAATCTGGAACTGTCTACGAATTCTTTTACAATGCCAAAACAACGACCAGCATGAACGGTGCTTCCGAAGACTCTGCCAATATCGACTTGACAGCGAATGTTGAGATTGAACCCCTCACCAAATGCGACCTTGTCATGAGGGTAAGACGAAGAATGTTAAAAAATATAAAAAACCTAGTTAATATACAGAGGTGATACAATAGAAAGAATAACTTTGATGATCTATAAGGCAAAAAATATTCAATCAAATATTCTGAACTTCTTTGTTTTAATTCCATATTTCATTGAATTTCTTTTTATTAAATTTAACGTTCATATTTCTCTATCCATCTCTTTTCAAACAAAACCTGTTCTCTTTCTTTCTTTCTTTCTTTCTTTCTTCTTCTTTCTTTTCTTTCTTTCTTTCTTTCTTCTTTCTCTACACCTACACAGACACACACAAGTTTCGATATATATATATAGATATATATATATATAGATATATAATATATATATATATATATATATATATATATATATATATATATTTCATTGAACATTATAGTCATTTTTGTCAACATTTTCTTTTTAATCTTTTCGCATTGCCTTATCGATCTGATGATATTCGGCGGGAATTGACTGATAAACCTTCCATAATTAGTTATTTCCCAAGTACTTTCTGTCCAACTTTGGGCCATCATCAGGGGAGGATGTATTACAAAAGTGATGTAACTTTTTTATGTACATTACTACTTTGTGAGAATGAGCGTTTATACTGGAGTATTGAGTAGCGTTTATTTTTCAAATTTGTTTCTTGTAGTTAAAGACATTTAAGTACATTAGCACTCGTTTCAAATTAAATTCTATTAAATTTGGGTTGTATGTTCCTAATATGTAGTGCCTCGAGAATCTGTTGTTTTTGCTTGTTATTTTGTTCTAATATTGTTGTGTTTTCGGTAAGAATTTTCCGAAATTCAGTTGTTGGGAATGTATGATTTTTTAGATATTGTACTATGGAACTGGTATCATTGTAAGTCTTCTCGATTGGGTAGTTGAGGTTAAACCGACGTATATATTGTTGTTTTCAGAGATACAATCTTCTAAAGACATTTAAATTGATATATAACGTTACTTTTTTGCAAAACTCCAATGGAAGGAGAGGAATTATTTTTAATGACTAAGTTAGAGGTTTTAAATTTATCATAGTATAAGACAAGTTTGATTTTCTTTTAGGATCAGTGGGAAGTACGTTTCTTGGAATCAATGTTTTTAATAAATTTTTTCATCTAATTTATAATTTTAGTGCATTTGGTTTGTTTATTGGGTGGAGTGTTACAATGTTTATTTTGTTGGCTAACATTCTTAATTATACGTTTAATTTGTTCATCAACAATATAGTTGGGGAACCCATTATTGATGAGTGTTTGTTTTATATTTTTTATTTCTTTATAAAAATTTCTCACGAATTTATATCTGATCAAATGACAATATTCATTTGCCCAAATTTCACAGATCAAGGGCGCTTCTCTCCGAGACTCTTTGAACAGTGAGAAATCTGAAGAGTTCCAAGCGGCCATGATGAAGCAACCATTGAAATTCTCGTTCCAAGATGGCCGAATTGATCACGTCTGCGCAATGGATGGGGAATCAACATGGATTCTGAACATCAAAAGAGGTATCTTATCCGCTTTGCAAAACTCGATGGACATCTTCGATCGTGACCAAAATTTGACTGAGGTTCGTTTTATTCATTTTTTACTTTCTGATTCTCAACAAACAACATTTCCCTTAAAAAATAATTTATCTAATTTTCCCAGGAATAATTACATTATGGAGTGTATTCGTTTCAGACCGACATTGTTGGTACCTGTCAATCTGTATACAAAGTTGTAAGCCAAGACCGTAAAACCAAAAAAGTGGAGAAGGCCAAAAATCTACTTGGATGTAGCGACCGTGAAGGTTACCGTTTGTCCATCCAATCTGTTGGATACAATGCACCTTCAGTGAGTATTTTGTCACGCCCCTCCCCTCTTGTATTTTCCCGTTATTTTTAATCAGTTTTACCAATTGTCAGAACAAAAAACCAATTGTGTTTTTAATGTGTCCTTCTTCTCTTCAAGTCTGTTAAATCCCTTCCTTTGATGAAGAGCGAATATAAATGTACACAGACACTTGATCTCGGCTCCAAAATCCTGCAAAGTTCAACATGTACAGAAGAACACGTGTTCAGACCATTCTCTTACGGAAAGAATGGTGCCATGACTAGAAATATACAGACTTTGACATTTGAAAAAACAAAGAAAGCTGGACGCCTTTACGATGGTCAGTATTTGTTTTAAATTGGTATATTGATTTGACCTATTTTAAAATAATCGACAAGTCTGGTATCTTAGATGAGCTAAAAAGTAAAATCAACTTACTGATCTGTTGATATTGCTTGGTACAGTACAAGTATATATGGTAAAAATGAAGGTAGGGAGATTGTGTTCCACCAAATATCAATGAAAGTAATGACTTGCTGCCTTCTTCCAAAATAAAAGTGTGAACATTGACCTCTGTGTCATCTATTAAGTAGATTTTAACATTTATATATAATTAAATTCTCATTATATATATATATATATATATATATATATATATATATATGTATATATATATATAATGAACTAAAGTCCAGCAGAAGGGGCACATCATAACAAAATTTTTAACAGATCATTACACTAAATCTAAGTTCTAATTTAAAGAATAACCAATTTATAGTCCAATTTGCAACTGGATGATAATTTTTTGATGTCTTTGTTTATTCTGAAAGTAATTTTTTAATCTTTTGATATCTCGATATAACAGATATGAAATGCTAATAAGAATCTTTTCCTCTTTTCGAAATAAAAGCATCAATCGCTACACGAACCACTGTTACAACGAGGACTTAACGAGTTTCTTGGTTATCTCGTGCACACAAAGCTTAGCTTCTTATGATATAACATTTAGAAAGTTGGAGAAATAGCTGGAAACTTGTCAATAAATGTTTTGTGTTGAAGCGACTCAGAGACAAGGGGGATAACTCCCTTTATTTTCTTGCCAACCGTCATTTCTTTTTTAGAAATCATTCTAGGTTTTATAAAATTTATTCTTAATTTAAAGGTTTTCAAATTTTATGTTTCTGTCATTGAAAAGAAACAAGAAAGTACCTCGCACAATAAACAACGAAATTTGTTGAATTCTTGAAGGTACTTTTTCAAAGATATTTTGTACTTTTGGTGAGAATAATTACTTATACAACAAAAAGGTTCGGGTTGGGACTTAACTTTTGTAGTTGATGACTCAATTAGTTTATCAAAATGAAATTCACCACTGATGTATTATGTTAGTTGATTTTGTTGTAAGAATCTGCTTATCGTCTGCGCATCTTATAAGCATAATTTAGCCATTTTCGTGGTTAGTATTTATAGAAAATATAAATTTCAATCTTGCCAAAAGGTGCAGCACATTTTTTTTTAAAAACTCAGGACGTTTGGTATCGACATTTCAGTTGTATTATTCAATATTTTACACAAAAGATAAGAATATAAACTTTAGTAATAATGTTATTTTGCTTTAAATTTTTTTTCAGTATTTTGTTTATTTACTTATTTTGTTTTTCTGAAGGCATCAAAGAGAAAAAATATTCATATTAATCAACCAACGAATGAGTCTCTTCTAATATTAAAAATCGTCACTATTGATTTATCTTTATCTGTTGTATACCCCCATATATATATATATATATATATATACATGGAGTTTCAAGGTGATTTATGTTGTTGCTTGGTATCTGACTCCATTCTGGGTTATTCTATTCTTACCCCCACGTTATCTTGCTGGTTTAACTTCTTGGATATGAAAGCTGCAAGGAATTATATGAAAGAAGACATGAAGAGAAGAAAAGAGGCCAATATATCTTTTATATTTTGCCTTTATTTCTGGGTTCAACAACCATTCAGTGGGCGATGAAATTCTTCCTGAATACAAATGAAATGGTTGCGTCTCCCAGTCAAGGTGTTAAAATGTGTTAGTCGCTAAGTCCAATATAATGTCTCATTTGTGATTCAGACGAGTCCATTATTTTGTAATTTAGTCGTGGGTGGTTGGTAAAAGAAGCGGCTGCTACTAGTGGAAAGGTTAGCCAACGCGTCATCTAGAGACGGACGCATGGCGCCTTCCGCTAGTAGCAAGAAAGATTTAGGTGATGTCACTCCGCTGGTCACTGCTGAAAGAGGGCAGGCTTCTTTTCTTTTGCTGAGAGAGTTCCTTCTTTGCGCATGCGTAATCCCTTTTCCTGTGAGGGGCTTCTGGGAGTTTTTGCATTTATTTTTAATTTAATTTTGTTTTATTGATCTTTACTAATTCCTCCCCACCCATGTGTGTGTGTGTCTGTGTGTGTGTTTATGTTCTAATTTTTCCGAAGAAGAATTTTCATTAGCCAAGAACTACCGAGGGATAACACTTACATCCATAGCAGCCAAAATCTACAATGCCCTACTACGAAACCGCATAGAACCCAAAATAGACAACATCCTTCGGAAAAACCAAAATGGCTTCCGGAGAAATAGATCCACAACCTCACAAATACTGACCATCCGTAGAATTCCGGAAGGCGTTCGGGCAAAAAACTTACAGGCGACATTACTATTTGTCGACTTTACCAAGGCATTCGATTCCATACACAGAGGGAAGATGGAGCAAATCTTACTAGCATACGGCCTACCAAAAGAAACCGTAGCAGCGATAATGATTCTCTACAGAAACACCAAAGTGAAAGTACGTTCACCAGATGGAGACACGGAATACTTCGACATTGTTGCAGGAGTACTACAAGGAGACACACTAGCCCCGTACCTCTTTATCATCTGTCTAGACTATGTGCTTAGGACTTCGATCGACAAAATCAGAGAAAATGGCTTCGAGCTGACCAAGAGAAGAAGCAAAAGGTACCCCGCAAAAACAATCACGGACGCCGACTACGCTGATGACTTGGCGTTACTAGCGAATACGCCTAATCAAGCAGAGACACTACTGCATAGTCTGGAACGAGCCGCAGCTGACATTGGCCTCCATGTCAATGCAAACAAAACCGAATATATGTGTTACAACCAAACGGGCAACATTGCCACACTAGACGGAGCCTCTCTGAAACTAGTCGACAAATTCACCTACCTAGGAAGCAGCGTCTCATCAACCGAGAAAGACATCGACACACGACTGACAAAGGCATGGACAGCTATCGATAGGCTCTCGATCATATGGAAGTCGGACCTAACTGATAAAATGAAACGCAGTTTCTTCCAGGCAGCGGTTGTGTCGATACTGCTATATGGATGCACCACATGGACGCTTACGAAGCGGCTGGAGAGGAGGCTGGACGGAAATTACACAAGAATGTTGAGAGCAGTATTAAACAAGTCCTGGCGACAACAACCCACGAGACTCCAACTATACGGACACTTGCCCCCCATCACAAAAACTATACAAGTTCGACGAACCAGACACGCAGGACACTGCTGGAGAAGCAGGGACGAGCTCATAAGCGATGTACTCCTGTGGACCCCCACTCATGGATGTGCAAGAGTGGGACGACCAGCACGAACTTACATACAGCAGCTATGTGAGGACACGGGATGTAACCCTGAAGACCTGCCGGAGGCGATGAATGATAGGGAGAGATGGCGAGAGACGGTCAGGGATATCCGCGCAGGCGGCGCGACATGATGATGATGATGATGAAATTAACTCTACTTGAAATTTTTACACAAGGAAGTCACTATGAAGGAATCCAATTGACCCAGCAATCAGCTACTCCAACCATATTTATATGTATGCATTTACCTAACCCCTCCGCACGAGCAGGATGTGACACAAGATCGATTTTTAAATGGGTTTAACAGATTTGAATTCAGAGTTTTCCTTCTCCTAGACGGGTTGCTATAGCGAGGTTAAAGATCCCAGTCTGCTCTACTATTTATCCATCGCTGGAGGGAGAATAGTTTTATTCATATCTTTTCCAAGGATATTAGCGCAATGTGAAATGCAAACAGTCTCGTTCTGAATCTGAACTCGGGTCGCCATGTCTATTTCCTAGGACGGTAAGCATTACATCACGTGTGCCGACAAACTATATATTTATATCAGTTGCAGTAAATCCAATTTAGAATAGCAGTCATTATTAAATAAAGAATATGTTTCATATATTCGAAACTGTTGAGGAATAAATTTAATAACCCGGGTTTTGCCCAGTTATGAGTTAAATAGTACTGTTCTTCTAGAAGGATGGCTTTGGCATTAAATAACCTACAAAGGTTGATATGCCATTAAACAAAGAAGCCAAGCCAAGCCAAGCCGTGTTTTGCAATAAAAATAGAATTATAAAATCTCATTTGAAGCCTTAAAAGGAAAAAGCCTTATTACTTTAAATTCTAACTGTTATTTATATCCAATTCTGTTATTTTCTTTTTAATATCTGACTGTTATTTTTATATCTAACTGTTATTTATATCCAATTCTGTTTTTTTTTTATATCTAACAGTTATTTTTATATCTAACTGTTATTTATATCCAATTCTGTTTTTTTTTTATATCTAACAGTTATTTTTATATCTAACTGTTATTTATATCCAATTCTGTTTTTTTTTTTTTTTATATCTAACAGTTATTTTTATATCTAACCGTTATTTATATCCAATTCTGTTTTTTTATATCTAACAGTTATCTTTATATCTAACTGTTATTTATATCCAATTCTGTTTTTTTTTTATATCTAACAGTTATCTTTATATCTAACTGTTATTTATATCCAATTCTGTTTTTTTTATTTTTATATCTAACAGTTATTTTTATATCTAACTGTTATTTATATCCAATTCTGTTATTTTTTCCATAATTTCTGTCAGAGCCATTCAGTCGTCGAACAAATTTGTTATTTGAACATCAGTTTGACATCGACAGTCGTCAAGAAAGGGAAGGTAAAGTTGAAGAGAAACTTCGTGAACTTTGCCAGGCAGCTACCGAAGACGTTCGTCCCGATACCCCAGAAATGATGAACCAATTAGCTGTAAGCATGAGGGAGGTGAACACAGATGTTTTTTTGAGACTCTATGGCAAAATTACCAGGCCCAATTTCTGCCCTATTAACCCTGACTTAATCAAGTAAGTAATTGAAGGATATCATCTAAATAGGATAAGAAAACTTGTTTTTGATTAAAAAAATAAGGAAAGTTCCACTCAATCAAAAAATGGCACGAAGAAAGATTTACATTCTCAGTTGGTAAAATCTAGGACTTTTGTAGAAGTATGATAGCAAAGAGAAATTCTCGTGGAAGAATGACTTTACTATTTATTTTAAATAAAAAGCCGCCTTAAACGAACTCTGGGTTTAAAGTACAATATATAAATAAGTACACACACATATATGTTTCAACTTTAAAGATGTATACGCACACAGAAATCCACAGACACAGAAATTAATATTCTTTTCCATCATACAGTCTCTACTGGCCAAGAGTCTACCTCCTCTTCAGGGTGAAAGTCTAAGCAAGTCCTCCCCCCTCTCTCTCACTTTATATATATAAGATATCTGACTCCATATTTTGATTATATTATTTTACCCCACGTTATTCATCTTGCTCTACGCACTTCATTTCTTTTGTCTCTGAAGACATTGTGGGGTTTGAGGCTCTAAGGTCAGGGGCTAAGGGCAAGGCTGTGTTGCCGTAAGATATCTGACTCCATATTTTGCTTATATTATTTTACCCCACGTTGACTAGCCGGTGCAATGCCTTGCCCAAAGAAAGTCCCTTTAGAATTATACAAAAGGAAAAGACAGGACAGATAAGAGACGAAGACGTTTCTTTTATACTTCACTTTATTGACTGGGTTCAACAACCATTCTGTGGATGAGGGAGTTTTTCCTGAATACATTGAAATGGTTGAATCCCCCAGTTAAGGTGTCAAAAATACGTTAATTCGTTTCATGTATGTATTTGGCCTCATTTGGTATTTTGGGCTTCCATAAGGTTTAGTTTTCTTTTGGAAGTTTGTCAAAGTCCGGTAAGAGTTAGTTTATAGTTCATTTGTGGGTCTTGTATATTTCAGCATAGTGCTGACCGATAGAGAGAGATAGCTGATACTGGGTGACGGGACTAACCGACGCTACGTCCAAAGACGTATGCGTGGTGCCCAAAACACCTGCACGAGGTTATCAATCCGTTGGTCACTGCCTGAATGAGCAAGAATACTTTGTCCCCTTTGTCAAGAGGAAATGCCTTTTTTCTTTTTACGCATGTGTCATCCCCTTTTCCTGTTATGGACCTCTGGGAGTTTTCTGCAAATTTAATAGTTTTCTTTTTATTTATTTATTTATTTATTTATTTATTTATTCAATTCAATTAAAAAAATTTTAAATTTATTTATTCGTTCCCTACAACATGTTTATTATATTTTTAATTTTTTTTTTGTGTGCAGACGTTTCTATCTCGATGCCATTCCAATGGTAGGTACTCTTGCTTCTGTGAAGGCAATGGAAAAATTCATTTCAAAGAATTACGTCACCGGAAATGATGTTGAGTTGTGGCTTTTGTCTCTGTCTTTCATTCAACGTCCATCCAGAGAAATGGTAGCAACTGTTATAGTAAGTTCTATGAAGTTTGATCTGATTTCTTTGTTTAATGGCATTTCAACTTTCGTGGTTTATGTAATGCGAAAGCCATCCTCGTAGAAAAATCGTATATTACTATCTAATCCGCAGTTGTGGGGATAAGGGAGTTCATATCTTTCCTAAGGGTATTAGCGAAAATCTGAATTCGTTTAAAACGATGTCAGTCCCGCACGTTAGCCACTACGATATGGGAACTCCCTTTTGTGTGTAAATTATTAGAATTAGATTGGGATAATTGAGACCATATAACTGTATGCAAATAAATTATTGAATGGCAATTATTACTTGAAATTGAATAATTGTATATTCTAGCTGGTCGTCCAGCTTTTGCTCGGCCATATGTGGGGCTTCATAGGAGCTCGTCTCTGCTTCTCCAGCAGTGACCTGCGTGTCTGGTTCGTCTAACTTGGATAGTTTTTGTGATGGGTGGCAGGTATGGAAATCAAACCTGACCGATAAAATGAAACGCAGTTTCTTCCAGGCAGCGGTTGTGTCGATACTGCTGTATGGATGCACCACTTGCCCGCTAACAAAACGGCTGGAGAAGAAGCTAGACGGCAATTACACAAGAATGTTGCGAGCAATATTGAATAAGTCTCGGCGGTAATACCCCACAAAGCACAATGAATGTATACTTCACATTTCTTAAAGCTCCAATACTGAAGCCTCACCATCAGATGGTTTAATGTCATATCCAGGACACTCGTTAGTAGGGGTGGGGGTTCTTACCTCTCTGTAAAGATACTGGGGCACCTCGGGTGGTGTAATGGTTAGCAAGGTAGACTAGCAAACCTACACGAGTGAGTTCGATTCTCATTGGGTGCCCAATTCATGCGGCCTTGTGCTACATCTAAGCAAAAAAGCTTAGTAAATTACCTCTCTGTAAAGATACTGTCTTTGTATTCTAATCCTCCAACCGACTGGGCTCGAGTGACTTGGATAGAATAATATACTATCAAAGCATAGTATACTTAAGTATAGAAGAAGAAGAAAAATACCATTAATAACAAATATAACATAGTTCTCCAAATGCTATATAGTTTCTCCTGTAGATGGTTGGTTTGGTTTCTTTGTTTAATGGCATATCAACCGTTGTAGGTTATTTAATGCCAAAGCCATTCTCGTAGAAGAACAGTAGTGGTACTATTTAACCCATTGCTGGGAGGATAAGGGGGTTCATACCTTTCCCAAGGGTATTTGCCCGAAAGTGAATGTAATAGCGCGACTGGAGTACGAACTCGCGTTCTACGATTCTGCAGTCCATCGCTTTAACCATTACACCACGAGGACACCCCCTTCTCCTGTAGAGTAGATAATAAAAGATATAATGGATGTATAGCGTATATATTCGTTTGTGTGTCTATGTTTATGAAAGTTGTTTGATTTATACTGAAATTCCAATCCCCTTACAAGGAGTATTTACAGATAATTTGTCTTTTGTTTTAAAATGATGAAAACAATTAAAAACATTACAAAGAAAATATTTTCTTGTTGACAGCCTTTATTGGATGTAGTAGATATCAGCGCAAACGCCCTTCTCGCTGTATCATCACTGGCTGGCAGTTATTGCAATGTACAACCTGATTGTGGAAAAGATTCCGAAATCTCAACTCTAACCAAAAAATTCCTGGAAATCGTTAATGATTGCCACGTAAAGACTGAAAATGCTAAAAGAATCAACATTGCTCTACGTGCCATTGGCAATATTGGTCATTCTCAGGAGTCCGTCTCACATCTTTCTCGCTGTTTCACAAATCGAGATGTACCAGTAAATATAAGAATTGCAGCAATGGACGCCTTTCGTCGAATTCCATGTGAAGCCAAAGTAAGTATAACGTTTACTTTCATTACCATCTTTATTTTTCAAGCTTTTATATCTTAGGATTTTAGAGGTTTCCAATCAGACAAGTTTCAAAGGATACTTAAGTACCTACAAGAATATTTTACCATAGGATAGCTTAATATTTCGATCATCATCATCATCATCATCAAGTCGCTGTGACAGCACGGATTCCCTTCACTCCATCCATTCCTATGATCCATCGTTCCCGGTAGGTTTTCCAAAATTCATCCTATGTCCGTACAGAGTTGATGTAAGTAAATAATTTTGCTGGTCGGTCGGCCAACACTAGCGCGTCCATGTGTAGAGGGTTAATAGAAGAACGTTACTTATGAGTTCGTCCTTGTTTCTTCAGCAGTTTCTTCATAAATATTTACGAAATGACAAACGGAAAATAGAATTATATATATATATATATATATATATATATATATATATATATATATGTTAACCTAACACACACACACACACACACATATATATAAGTAGGTAGAGTATTCACCAATGGCCCGGGAGACCAGGGTTCAATCCCAAGTTGAGTCATACCAAAAACTTAAAAAATGGTTCTTGATACCTTTTTTGCTTAAGACTCAGCATTATAAGGTACGTATCAAGGGTAAACGCAAGCAATCCAAGGAAATTAGTGGTGCCCTTCCCTACACCTAGGTGTAGTAGCTATTGAAAAGGGAGCCTTTTGAGTGCCCTCAACTATGGTCGCCAACAACAACTACAACAACAACAGTATATATATATATATATATATATATATATATATATATATAAACTTCAATTCTCTGTCTGCCATTTGTAGAAGGAATGAAAATGAACTGCATAAGAAAAGTAATTATAGTCTGACATCTATATTTATATATCTATATATTAATTTCTGTCATCTGATTAATTATTTACCGAGATTATCATTTATTTTGAACAGCGATCCGATTTGATGGGAGTATTCCGTGATGAATCAGAAGACTCTGAACTCCGTATTAACGCTTACATTGCCCTGATGAAATGTCCAAGCCAGAAAGTTCTGTCTGAAGTACGCCAAGTATTAGAAAAGGAAAAGTCTAACCAAGTTGGATCATTTGTGTGGTCTCATCTGACAAATTTGATGGAAACATCAGACCCACACATGCAGGACATTCGCAACATTGTCCATGATGAAGAGCTCAAGAAAGAATTCAACCTTGACCAAAGGAAATTCTCCAGGAACTACGAAGGATCCTTTTTCTTTGATTCAATCAACACTGGTGCCAAAGTCGATAGCAATGTAATATTCTCACAGAAATCTTTCATTCCAAGATCTGCTAATTTGAACCTTACCATTGATTTATTTGGTCAGGCTATCAATTTCCTTGAGGTAGGAAGTCGAATTCAAGGTCTTGAAAAAGAGATGGAAAGACGTTTCGCATATTTAAAAAAACATTCCGCTAAAACTGAAGATCTGGGAATTTTGAAGAATAAAAATGTAAGTAAATTTTTTTGTTACATGGAATAAGGCAGTAAATCGTGTAACGGTTATCTGCAAAACATAAATAAAAAAATAAATAAATAAAATTGTGAACTGAGTTTGGATCTTGCCTGATGATTTTTGAGTTCATTTTTTTAAAGTTCCTGTTAAAGAACACCACCGCCCCGCAAAAAAAGAGACAAACCTTTTGATGGATTCTCGCTTATGGTCAGATTGTCGACAATGTCTTGTCATTGACATACCAAAATATTGGATTCTGAAGCGATTCTTCCTTTTTACATGTACTAATCAATTCAACCTTGTAATCATAAGGAGGACTTGGTACTTGAAATGCTATGAAGATTTTTATAAGTAATCGTGATTATCTCTTAAAGTGTTGAAATACCAACTAATGATCTAGAATGAAAATCAAATATCTTTAATTATATTTATGCTATTCTCACGACTATTTTAGCAATAATGTATTTGAACACCGTTGCAATTACTGTTAATGACAATATATCAGAGGTGGAAGTCCCAGTAGCATAGTGGATAACGTCAGTGATAGAGTTCGAATTCTAGTTGTGCTATTACATTCGCTAAAAGTCTTGGTAAAGGTATAAATATCATTATCCCCACAGCTATGGGTTAGATAGTACCACTACTGTTCTTCAACGAAGACGGTTTTGGCATTGAATCACCCACGAAGGCTGATATGCCATTAGAAACCGAGAATGATTAACACATTTATTATACTCTTATCTTATTAAACGTTTTTTATGATTTAAAGAATACACTGAAATTAGTATATGTTGTGGCCTTGTTAGGGACCTGAAATAAAAACACAAGAAAGGAATTGAGTTAAACAAATATATTAACAAGGACAGTAATACAACTTATACAAATGAGAGGGTTACCAGCGAGACTGTTTCGGTCCGACTGCCAGGGCTGTCTGCTGGAATATTGCCTTCTCTTAAGAGCAGTACCTGCTGCTATTTATTGCTGGGAGATTTCATACGTGCGTAGGTAAACTAAAAGCCAGGATTTTGAATGCCTAATATCCAAAAATGTTAACTTTCACTTATTGGGAAATTTCGCTTCAGTTTACACTTTGAAATATGTTAGTAGTTGTTCCAACCATAGCTTTTATTTTCATATGTATTTTTTTTCTAATTATCAGAAATTTGGAGAAACAGACGAATTTTCTGCCACCGCATATTTGAGAGTGTTTGGTAACGAGCTCCGATATTGGGATACCACAGATTTTAGGGCTTTTGACTATTTCTCATATTATATTCGGAGGAAGGGCAGTATCGAGATTCAGAAGACAATGGGATTGCTAGACAGCGGCCTTGTCATTCCCACTTGCATCGGTCTGCCTCTCAATCTATCTATCACTGCTACAGGAAGTGTTCATATAAACAGAACCAAGGAAGACAGATCGAAGAAATTTGAACTAAAATTCGCTCCAAGGTGAGTTCTTGATTTCCTTTTTCTTTTATTTTTTAATCTTTGAAATCTTTTATTGGCATGAAAATAAGGATCTACGACACTATTTACCATCCCATCATGATTTGAATGATTAGACACAAGCTTTGATTAAAAAATATTGGAAAAAAAAGCAATATTTGATAATCATATTGAAAAAAAATCACTTTAATTTTCAAATGAAAAGAAACGAAATACTAGCGTATATAGAAATACGATGAATAAAAAGTAACAGTAATACACGCAAACAAGTTTTTATTATGCTGCTTTTGACACAGCTATAACCATATATAAAAAAGAAAAAAAAATTAATCTAAATTCTAACTTTTAAAAAATTATATTATCATATTTACCAACCCCTCCGCTTGGTCAGGATATGACACAAGGTCAATTTTTAAGCGGGGTTTAACAGGTTTCAATTCAGAGTTTTCCTTCTCCTAGACTGGTTGCTTCAACAAGGCTGAAGAACCTAGTCTGCCCTACTATTTACCCATAGCTGTAGGGAGAATAATTGGATTCATACCTTTCCCCAAAAATTATATTATGACCAATGTTAAAACATTTTTTGTTGATATTTTATTCAGTCTGTTTTTCGGTAGATAAATCGGATCTTTCAAATATAAATAGAAATATAAACCCGATTCTGTTTTGTTTTTTAATATTCTGTGCTTTCAATGTGCCACTTGCTCGTGTCGTCGCTTTTAATTCATCAGACTTTAGTATTACTCGATAATCGCAAAAGCGTGTTTTATACCGCCTATCTATGTTCTATCCCAGATATCGAAGAATCATTGTTGATAATGAAACATTTAAACACATTATACAGAACTGGATAATTCAGTACTAGATAGTTTCTCTGATTAATTCTTTTAGAAGTAGATTGTAATGATATTGATAAAAAAAAAAAAAGAAGATTAAGAAAATTCAGTTTATTAAAACATCTTTAGAATATATCTCAAAAAGATATATACAGAAATGTCATACTTCATAAAAATAAATTGATTTGTTTATGATAAAGGTAGTTTTCTTTAGCGGCTAATATCCCTTTTCATTTTTCCGAATCTATAAAATTTCAAGTGGACATTCTCAAACTGATTCGCTGAAAATTAAGATAAAAATTAACAAAGTTTATTTGTTAAATGTACCTCTATAGACATAAAAAAACAACAACGAACTATTTGAATAACAATTGTATACCTTAAAATATAGACTAATCTCATTGAACAATGTTGCCCCAAAGGAGCAGTTTAGTACAGTAAGTCTCATTCAAAGGCGTACGACATTGTCATAATACTAAATTGTCCTTGTACCGAATTGTCTAGCACGAGATTGTCCAGTACCAAATTGTTCGGAGGACACACACACACACACACACACACACACACACACACACATATATATATATATATATACATATATATATATATATATATATATTTAGGCAGCATTTCTTCGTTAATGTAAATTTCATTAAACATAATAGACATTTTATGCCTACATATTTTCTTTTGGATCCGTTCGAATTCCCGTATTACTTTTATCGTATTCGGGGGGAATTGATTTAGGTATTGTCCATATTGTTCAGATTCTCGAAGCACTATATATTAGAAACCTGCAACCAGCACTTAATAGAATTAATTTTCAAACCAGTGCTAACGTACTTAAATGTCTTTAGCTACTGGCACTATCTACAGAATTACATTTAAAAGCAAATGCCATAATCTCCAACAGCAAAGACGTCCTTACACAGTAGTAATTTGCTAAAACAAAAGTTACATCACTTTTGTAATAGATTCTCCCCTGATGATGGCCCAAAGTCGGGCAGAAAGTACTAGGGATACATACAACTATGGACAATACATAAATCAATTCCCCCCCGAATACGATAAAAGTAATACGGGAATTCGAACGGACCCAAAAGAAAATATGTAGGCATAAAATGTCTATTATGTTTAATGAAATTTGCACATATATATATATATATATATATATATATATATATATATCGTACATAAAGAAATCACTGAGAACTTTTGTACAAATCTAATATTTTTCGTATGATTATTTTTTTTCATTTCGTAATTTATATCTTTTCTTTTTGTTATTTAGTGCTGCATTACAAATAGAAGGAGAAATGAGTGTAGATGCTCACCTATCAAAAGCCGGTTTGAAAATGGTCACTGCTGCCCACACAAGCACCGGAGTTGTCTTTAAGTTTGAAGACTCTAAATTTAAGCTTGAAATCCCAAAAGCCAAAACGGAAATCTTCAACCTAAAGTAAGTATCACTCTTTAAGCGGTCTGCTAAGAAATCTGTTGTTCCATTAGAAGCAGAAGTGATTAGTCTAGCAGTTAATTACTCGTATTATGTGTTTGATCTTAACTGTATATTTCAGTTCTATGACCTAAACGAAACTCCACAATAAATATATTCAATTGCACAAGAACTTACAAGGAACGGACAACAGAGATATGAATATAGATACATATGAAAATTGTAAAGATTTCAGTATTTACCATAAAAATAAGGGTTGTTTGATTGGTGTTTTAAATCATATAAACCCTTGTCGGTTATCTAATGCCAAATCCTGTTTTTATAGACGTACGATTTGTAGGCGAATAGTTTGTTGGTAACTTCATTTTTAAACGAGTTATTAAATCTCATTTGTTTGCACACGGTTAAATGGTTTCAAGTATTATTATCTAACACGAATAATTCTATTTAAAATGAATCATTTGTTTGCACACAGTTAAATGGTTTCAAGTATTCCTATGCAATATAAATAATTTGCACCTAGCTGTTTCGTTTCAAATGGCTAATAATAATCCTTAGCAAGTAATTGAACAGTTCTATTTGATGGGACCCTAACAGTTACTACCAATTTGGGTCAGAGTTAGACTAATCGCAATGAAGGGGTACTCCACATTCTCCAAAGCTCTAGGATTGGAGTCTCACCATAAATGGTTTAGTGTCATACCCAGGACAGTCGTTGGGTTGGAAATCTTACTTTGTGGCAGAAGTGTAGTCAGCTTATTCTACAGCCACAGTCAACAGGTCGGTGCAAGATGAATATAGAGTCAAGAGAATACCTTTTCTATCTGCATACATTAACCCCTATCTATCTATCTATCTATCTATCTTTTTTTATTTAATGGCATATCACCGTACGTGGGTTATTTAATGTCAAAGCCATCCTTGTAGAAGAATGGCAGTGATACTATTTAAGACAAAGCTATAAGGGATACGGGGTTCATATCTTTCCCAAGAATATTAATTGGGTGACTGGAGTTCGAACTCGCTTCCGATGATGTCGCAGTCTACCACGTTAGCCTCTATGCCGTGTGTTTGTTTATGTTGTGTGTGTGTGTGTGTTTGTGGCGGCAACAATGTGTACAACTACAACATTATTTGAAAATTGCTTGAGTCGTTATTGTTAACTTCAAAATTTCCCAGTGATATGTCCGAGTATTTAATCCCCGAGGAAATCTTTTCAAATCCTACCTTCTCAGATTGGATCGTCTGCATGTATTATTTTCATATCTACAGTAAAGTTAAAATAGTTTTAAACAAGTTATCAAACAGACGGTCATATCCTCTTTGAAACATCACACACACACACACACACACATATATATATATATATATATATATATATATATATATATATATATATAAATATATATGTGCGTGTGTATGTGTTTGTGTGCGCATATATATATATATATATATATATATATATATATATATATATATATCCATTTATTTCCACTTATTTCCATTTCAGATCCGATTTCTTTATTGTTCAACGCAATATCGAAAAAAAACAACAAATGCTAAAAGACAACATGAAGAACTTGACCATTTGTAGTGGAAAGAAATTAAAAGACTCCATGGGCCTAAGAATTTGTCAACATGTACAGTTTCCAAATGCTTCATACTCAAGAGAGACTCCATATTTTCCATTTACCGGCCCTGTATACTACGACCTGCACATAAGAAATGAAGATATACCGGAAGGATACGAATTATCTGTTGATTTTGATTTTTGGGTAAATTAATTATTTTGAGGAAATGATACATTCAATATTCTACACTGAATGTTTTAACAGATATTTTTATTCTACGTCTTCAAAGCTATATAATTCTACATAAAATGTTGATGTCGTTCAAAAAATTTGAAGCCTTTCACAGAAAGAAGAGTCATAACTGAAGATTTTTCTTCTGATTATTTTTTGACGAAGAAATATTAGACTGTGATCTGACCATTTCTACCAGGGATCTAATTAATGGGTGGCTCACTAAATTCCAGTAACTGAAATGCCTCTTTTGGGTATTTTGAAGGAACCGTTTATTATTTACTTCGTTGTAGGCTTAACTATCAGAATTAGTTATTAGTGAACATATTTATTCTTTATGAAAATTTCTTTCTTTTGGCGTATAAAATAACGGTAAATTTAAGACACAATTGCAGTAAAAATCGGGTCAGGAAGCCATTTATGGCATCTTCAAGTTTCCAAAGAAATTTATTCTATTTATTTCTATCTTCTTAATTTATTATTTATCTTTTCAAATATGCAAAACATATTTTCCCGAAGTGTAACGCTGAAGCCATCACAGAACAGTAGTGGCACTACTGGGTTGAGCCATTAATAATTTCCATTCTTTAAAAGCAAGTTGTAACTACGTATTTTAAACTTCCAATGTTTTAAATGCAAGCGAAAATTTCCTGAATAAAAAGTGTCTTCATCGGTCATTTTTATTTCAGTAGTGAACGAGTGTCTATCATATTTAATCTATGATCTTACGCCTCTAAAATTGAGGAACTGAAAGTGCATATTAGACATGTGATGTGGGAGTTTAAGAATAGCAAAAACGCTATTGAAAGAGCTAAGAAGATTTGTAGGGTTTATGGCCAAGGTGTCATAAGTGACCGACAAGTCAGAAACTGGTTTTCCAAGTTTTGTTCTGGCAATACGTCATTGGGAGATGAAACCTGCCCAAGACACTCTGCAGACCTCGATGCTTTAAGAGAAACGGTGGAATGCTATCTATGCAAAAAGAAAAACTCAAGAATTACGACTCGAACTCAACACATCCAAATCTACTAAGTGCCATTACTTGAAAAACATTGGAAAAGTTAGTAAGCTAGATGTTTAGGTTCCTCACACTTTTAGTGAGAAGAAAAAAGAAGATCAGATATCCATAGTAAGTAGTCTTCTTTCAAGGCAGAGAAATTACCCGTTTCTTTATCGGAGCGGAAAAATAGCCGTTTTAAGACAGTGTTCAGCTGAATAATGTCCTAAAAGATTGACAATAGTGATTCTCCGTAGCATACTCCAAAGGGAGCTTCATAGAAGAAAAGTTATGCTGTTTGTATGAAGGGATCAACGCGGTTTTATTCCTTTTGAGTTTTGAAACGTCAATCAGACATTCAATGCAGACATACTCTCAACAGCTGCGACGTGTGCATGACGTTCTTCTATAAAACGCTCCGCAATTGCCAATAGAAGAAATGCTGTGCTTCCCTACGATAACGTTAGAACACATTCACCAAGAATCACACAGAAGAAAATATTGGATTTAGGCTATTCTAACCCATCCCCCATATTCATCAGACCTTATACCCAGTGATTTCAATCTTTTTCGTACTATACAAAATGCTCTGAACGATAAGAACTTTTCTCAAAAAGATCCAGTGAAAACGCTCGTGAAAAACTTCTTGATCTTGAAACCAGCAAAATTTTATTTGAGAGGTACCAACAAACTATCTGAAAAATGGCAAAAAAAAAAAAAGATTCAAAATAATAGTGAATATTGATTGAAATTAATTCATTGTTAAATGATTCACGAAGAAATTATATTTTACTAAAACGGAAATTATTTATGACTCAACCCCATCGTCAATCCAGTGGATAAAGAGGTTCATTCTTTTTTTCCCCATGGGTATTAGTCAAAAAGTGAACGTAACAGCGCGACTGGAGTTCGAACACGCTTACAAGTTCGAAATATATGTTCTGTATTTACTTCTATCATTTATACACCGTGAAGAGAAAAAGAATAATAGACATGTGGTAATGATAGATATGTGGTAAATTAAGTGAAATTAATTGTTTTGTTTTGATGAGTCCAAACTAATTGTCTTGTTTTGTTGTTTTTTTATCTCTGGATATGACCACTTTAATTTTCGGTCTTCCTCAGGGGTCAATCAGGTTGGGTCGAAGTCTAGGAATAAATTATTTGAATGAATTGATAAAAAAAGTAAATAAAGAAATTCAAAAAAATATCAAAATACATTTAATGTAAATTAAGGAGTGGACAAATAATTCTGAATAAATAGATTAATTATTGATTAATTATAGATCTACAAATCATTACTAGGTTCTAAAATAACGATTCGATTTAAGTAATTTAATCTATTTTATAAGTTTCCTTGTCGTTGGTTCGTTTGTTAGCACATTACACCCATCAACATATCCCCCTCCCTGTAGCCAAGTTAGATATCATTCCACCCTCTCCCTAGACCAGGTGAGATATTCCTCTACATCTTCTCTCCGCAGTTACGTGAGATATTTTTCTACTCTCTCCCTCAATCACTTGAGATATTCTTGTATTGCCTCGTTTTTAGGCCTAACCTTGCCGGTAAAAATAGATATTCTTAACTTACGTTGTTTCTAGGCCTAACCTTGCCGGTAAAAATAACTTTTTGTAGCTAGAAACTAAGGGTCGTTTATTAGACGAAGTCTTTCATTACTCGAGTATACCCAGTGATTATTACTATAACCAGGACCCATAGAATTTCCTCGGAACGAAAAAAAAAAAGAAAAAGCTACAAAAAACAATATGATGAGCTACTTAAGCAAGGAATGATTTTTATAACTTAGGACATTCGGACTATTATCTTCATTGTCATGCTCAAAACGTTTCGGCCAATATATCCTTCTTCAGGTGTTTCATGTTGAACCCAGGAACTGAACTCTTTATTCAACCTCCAAGGATAGATTGTCCTAATTCCGTTAACTATAACCGAGTACAAGTGTTAAGCTATAGTAAGTATCCCTTGTTATTTACTTGTAGTCGAGATTGAATCTGCAACGTCAAGCTGATTTTACTTAGAAGCACTTATTTCAACTAAATGCCTATATCCGTTGCACCATGATTATTTACGATGATATACATATTAAGGATTATATAGATTGTTTTTGTATTAGTTATTGCAAAGGCAACAATAAGAATTATATTTAATAAGATTGTAAATCACCCTTTCTTCTTTAAACAGTTTCTCTTGATTGTTCTTTCAGTTCTGTGGAATTTCCACAGGTTTTACTAGTAATTTGAATTAATTCATTTTTTCTTTTCTGACAAATCTTCATCAATTTTTTTTAAATCTTTGTAGAAGGGAAAACTTTTTCTCAATATGGACACACCTGGATCAAAGAGTTCCAGACAGGTCGTACTTAATTTACTCTCAGTCAACAACACTCTTAGAATAGGTCTTTATGTTCCATGGAGAAACATGAAGTTTGAAGGTGAGTAAGAATTCGTTTTACGTTTGAAATTCAACATTGAAATCTATGTCGTCTGATGCTTAAAATTCTACAGCAATGTAAGCATTAACCAATTAGAATTGAAAGAATAAAATGATTAAAATTAAATAAGATATCCACACACACACACACACACACACACACACACACACACACACACCCTTGTGTGTGCCTGTGTGTCCGTGCGCGTGCGCAAGTGTAAACAGGCCGATTCAAAAGTATCAGTAAAACTTTTTCATTATTGACTACGTATTCCATTTTATAAGAACTATTTTGGTTTTGATTCAATAAATTCTTTAAGCTTACATGTTTTCCAAACAATAGATTCTGACTGTCGTCGCTCAGATCATCCATCATTTTTAAAAATAAAATGAAATTTTCCTCTAAAATAGAATCTTTTGATATTTTGTAAAAGGTTAGTGTTTGAGTTGAGGTAACTATTTTGAATGTTGATTTTCGATGCAGAAAGATTAGCGCAAAACAATCTTCTTTTCATTGTTTAGTTTTGTATCGTAGTAAGCAAATCTTAATAAAAACCAAGTACATTTTTCAGTTGCCCCTCATAGAAGGCAACCGATCAAATTGCTTCTCAGATTTATATTCTAATTCGTTCTTTTTTTCTCAGCAATTATGAATGGGACAGGCGACAATGTAACGATGAATGGCAATTTGTCGTTGAACAACAGGAATTATTCAATGATTGCATATATCAAAGGAGACACTAAAATAGAAGGGATACAAATAATACCGTATTTGGTGTTAACATCTCCAACGAAGAAGATGATATATCGAGGGAAGTTTGAGTATGTCCACAGGAAGAAATTTGCGGCAGAAATGAGCACCACAGGTTTCGGACCAGAGGATATGACGCTGAAAGGTAGAAACTATAACAGTTTGTTCATTTTCTGTCTATATTGATATCTTGCATCGTGTAACAGTTTACAAGATAGACTTGTTTATCATTTGCTAGTGAGTTGAATTCTCACCAGAATACCTCATAAACCAGGTCTTGTGCCAAACTAAATAATCTTAATAAGCTAGTTTAGGGGTGCCTCGCGTTGTCTTATGCTTAGCGAGCGAGACTCGCAGACTATTGCAAGTGTATTAGATACTCACTGGGTGACTTTTGTCTCACTCTGTTTATATCTAAGTTTACGACCGAAGGTTCCCTTTTCAATAGCTACAACACGGAGGTATAGGGAAGGTGCAACTCCTTTGCCTGGTTTGCTCCATTATACGTACCTTATAAGTCTGAGACTTAACCGGGACATTGGCCCAGCGGTTAGAGTGTTCGCCAATGGCCCGGGAGACCTGGGTTCAATCCCAGGTCGAGTCATACCAAAGACTTTAAAAATGGAACTTGATACCACCTTGCTTAACACTCAGCATTATAAGGTACGGTTCAAGGGTAAAGTGGAGCAATCCAGGGAATGGAGTAGCGCCCTCCCCTACACCTTGGTGTAGTAGCTATCGAAAAGGGAGCCTTCGGGTCACCCTCGACTATGGTCGCTAACTTTACTTTACTTATAAGTCTGAGTGTTACGCAAGGAGATATCAAGTACCATTTTTTGAGTCTTTGGTATGACTCGACATGGGATTGAACACCGGTCTCCCGGGCCATTGGCAAATACTCTACCTACTAGACCAACTGGTCGGTCCTGCTTTTTATTGTGTCTACTTACGTTGCATCTAAAAAAAATATAGTCGTCCATTAATCAAAGAAATTATTGAAAAATCTATTTGATCGACATTTCTTCACACAATCAATTTTTTTCAGATATTTAGCTTTGTTGTTCTGCTGCTAAATAAAAAGCTGAGATTTTTACTTTAGAATTTTAAAAATATATTATCAGATGAATTTAAAAAGTTCCCAAGTTAAGATCTTTCATTATATCTCTTTTCGTTCAACTCACGACAGTATCAAGTCATAAGCTTCCGAAGGAAATTGCGGCAACATCTTTATTGAGAATCGGAAAGAAGGAATACACACTAATTGCCAGTCTCGGCGGAGGTGCATTGAAAAATTCAGCCTTCAAGTATAGCCCTTATTTAAAAATAGCGGTCCCAAGCAAAGAAGTCCTGGAAATGACGTCCGAAATCAATTATGATCCTGGCAAAAAATTTACATTCGATTTTAAATTGGACAAGCTTTTTTCAAGGCCAGTCACTATGAACGGTAAGTGAGATTTGCATTGTTTTTCTGGTTTTAAAACTTGATTTGATTGGTATAAATATTTATATGATAGATAATCATTTTAAACGACTTATTTTTTATGAGTATTTCTTTCATTTTATTTCAGTTGTTTTTTTTTATCCTAATTCTCATTGGTTATTCTACGTCCATTAAATAAGTAACATAGATGTGAAATAAAGAATAAGCAAGATTTGAATAGCTATCACTCATTATGAACATGTCTTATTGTGACCTCCACCTTACTGATTAGACTATCAAGCTTAATCAGCATAAATCATTCAAATTTAGTTCCTCATTCCTCCGACGACTATATCACCATATTGTTTGTTTACGGAAGACGTAAAAATCTTTGAATTTCCTTAATGAAGCATTTTTGTTATTATGACTTTTCCTTTTCCTTTACTTCTGATTCTACTTAAGATAAAATCTGAGAACTTATTTAAAAAGGAACAGAAATATATTTTCATGCTTGCAACTATACTATTTGACAGGGTTTTATCTAAAACGGGGGTGCCAACCCGTTTTTGACGAGCGAGCTATTTTAAAAATGACCAGGTTAAAATGATATTTTAAAAAATGCTAAATATACTTATCTGTATGTGTAGTGAGTATACTTTGTATATACGATGTATGTTCGCATTTCTTGCATCAAGGCATGAACCATTAAGGCGCAACACTATTGGTCCAAGCGGTAGGTTAAATAGTATTACTATTGTTCTTTTATAAGGATGACTTTTGCATTAAATAATCCAGGAAGGTTGATATGCCATTAATCAAAGAAATCAAACAATGAAATTGAATGCATCTATAGTCACTGCCTCACTCGGATGACTTGCAGTGAATAGAGTCATCAGCCCGGGTTGCATAGATATTAACTGTTGGTTGCCAGCTTTAAACAGGCTTCCAAATGATTATCAATTATGGTGGAACAGAACTTGAACTTAATAATTTTCATATCTCTGAGAATTTTATGCGTCTCAATTCTCCAGGACGGATTCTTGTTTGTGTATATATCATTCGGTAATATGGTCAAAATTTAATTGTTTGCACAATTCCCAGAGGATCAACTTTTCTATCTAGTCGTGTCTCATTGTGTACTCTTTTTTTTTTTTTGCTAGTTGGCTGCATTCATTTACTATGTCGTTTCATCTTTTTCTCCACATACACTAAACTTGATATTCTGTTGTATTTTATCGATTTAACATACTTGGAGGGGGTGTCCTTGTGGTGTAATGGTTAAATCGCTGGACTGCAGAATCGTAGTAAGCGAGTTCGAACTCCGGTCGTGCTATTACGTTCACTTTCGGATAAATACCTTTGAGAAAAGTATTAAGTCCCTTATCCTCCCTGCTATGTGTTAAATAGTACCACATCTGTTCTTCTAGAAGGATGGCTTCGGCATTACATAACCTACAAGGTTGATATGCCATTAAACAAAGAAACCAAATCATACTTGGTCCTTATGGTGTTATTTTGAGCTGCTATTGGAGGAGATTCAGTTTCTTTTTTTATGATTTCTCTCTATCTAGGTCCTTTCGTGCGCAATTTTGCCAGTTTGTCGCTGGAAATATTCATAGTTGTTTTACTTTCTGTTTCCTATTTTTTTCTGTCTGTTCGAATGTTGCTTATTAATATTTCTTTGCTCTTTTAAATGCAGTCCTTGAATACTTTTATTATTATTATTATTATTATTATTATTATTATTAATGACTATTTCAATGGCATGTATATCTTGCATTCACTACACCTAAATTTATATTCTGATTAACCCAAAGTATAATTCTTTATTTTCAGTGTTCGCAGTTCATAATGAAGGCAAAGGCAAAAATATTGTAAGAATTCTGTTTAAGGCTCCACGCGGGAATTTCAGAATTATTGGCGACTTTAGCAAGAAAAAATCTGTAATGAGTGGTCGTTTCATCGGTAGTTACTCGTTTGGGCCGAAATATTCTGACCGGTTAACATTATCAAGCAAACTTCGTGATCTCAGCCTGAAGAATTCAGCTCGCTACTTGGGAATTGTGTAAGTATTACAAGGGAATTGGTATTAATTGATAGATGCTTCTCTTTGTCCATTTGTTTTCTTTTTCTTCTTCTTTGTTCCTTCGGGATGTTGCGATGTCCAATCGCTTTCATCATCATTTTTTTGCATTTGTATATTCGCATAAAATGTCTGTTGGTTATTTTTGGAGACCAAATGACAGCAAGTCCCTTCAAATCACCAGAACCTTTCTCCGCAGTGTCATAAGGTCCAGAGCCGTTGAGGACTTGAAAATCTTAATTCTTCTTCGAACTGATAATTCTTCCAATCCCAATCATTATTGGCACGATCTTAATTTCATAGTTCTCGACTGAGGTCCAGATATTTTTTTTCAATTTTCTGCTCGTGGTCCGTTATCATAACCACGTTCAATATCTGCTCTTCATTTTCCTGCCAAAACAGATTTTCTCATTTGAATCGTCTGGATGTTAAAATTCAAGTATATTCTATTCTTTTTCTTTTTATCTTTTTATAAATTCAGCCTTTAAATAATATCGTTCATTTGTTTACAGAGTTCACAGCTTTTCTAATATATCCTCATTTAATAGCTGTCTCGTTGAGTATAGCATGCAACACACGCTCTGTTTAAGGAGAGATTCCATGCATATACGTGTACAAGGCAAAATATACCCCCTTGTTTCCATCATCATTGGAGGCGGGCTATTCCGACCTTCCTCCTTTTGCTACAATGAAAGAGGGAGTTACTCGAGCTAGTTCCTTGTATTTTTCGGCTTTTTAAATTTCTTGTTAATATTACTTTGTATTTGCCTAATTGTTGTGACGCTGGCAAAAGAAAGACTCGGGGAACACAAAAAGGTTGATAGAAAAACATATATTCAAGTAACAGAAACAAGATACAAGTGAACCTAGTTAAACAGTAGTTAGTTAATAGGAAGCTGAAAGTCCGGTGGGGTAGCAATTATCCGTCCACTACGCAAGTGGTATCACACGTGATTGTGTCACGTGGGTTTGGGTAACTCCTCTGACGCTACGTTGACGTGTATTTATGGAGGAGGGCGAGTCCATAATGTAGGGAGTACAACACTAATGCTCCAGCATTGGCGATCTCATAGAATCTCATACTTCATCAAAACCAAATCTGAAATTCTCTAGTTCTATGACACTAAACGGCATCTGATGGTGAGGCTCCAGTCTTGTAGCTTTCTGGAACGGAGAATACCACTTCATTGCTATTACCTCGAGGTCCCCTCTGACTAGGAGTGAGAGCACCTGATTAGGTCCTATCTATAGGTCAATTAGAACTGTTTTTAACAGTTCGCAAACAAATGATTAATTGTAAATAGAATTATTCGCATCAGAAATACTTGAAACCATTAAACTGTGTGCAAAAAGAGGTCAGGCTCGTTTAAAAATGTTATCAACAAAATGTGTTAACACATCTTATATATTTGATATATATGTATGAAGAGGATTTGGCATTAAATAACCTACAATGGTCGATATACTGAGATGGCCCGGTCTGTCTAGTTATCATAGTTTCTATTTTATTCTTTTGATTTTCTAGGGTGGTCTCTGTTTTCTGTTTGTTGGATTCATTTTTGTACCTAAATACAAACTGTTTGTACACTTCCACGTGAATCACTACCCAACTTTATCAAATGGTTCAGTCAAATATCTCCATACTTGTTTTTATCAACATGTTTCTGTTGGTGTTTTCATCCAACTTTTCTCATTGCGTGCAAAGAAAATGATTCTAATGAATTATTTTGAATTATTCTCAGAGAATTATCCAGCAAGAAAAAAGAGTTCCTGAACTTCAAACTGAATGGTCAACTTGCCAAAGCTACTAACCATCTGGAAACTAAGGTTGATCTTCAGTATGGTAGTCCAAAAAACAAAGCGACCAACACACTGAAGTTTTCTGCTGTAGTTAACCGGTCCTTGAAGCCTTTGTCACATTCATACAGTTATACAATGTCCATTCAACACCCTGGACAGGTAGGATTACGATTATATATATTTTGTTTATCAATCTATTTATTTATTTGTTCGTTTGTTTCTCTTCTCTAAATGATATAAACTACATTTACAATAAAGAAGGCTTATATATTTTTATATCAAATAACATATCGAAGCTTCTGTGATTAGATGAGGATTTTGTTCTCATTACTGAAAATACTTTGAGAAGAGAGAGAGAGAGAGAGAGAGAGAGAGAGAGAGAGAGAGAGAGAGAGAGGGTGTTGACAGTAAAGTTATCAAACAAAGGAAGATAACTCAAAAGTAATCTTTAAAAATCACAAACTAAAAAATATAAATTCAATTCCCTAAGAAAGAAAATATTTCTCAGATTACATTTTAAGAATAAGTCAAAGTTGCTCAAATAAAATGATTTGATCAGTTTTGCTTGTTTAATGGCATATCAACCTTCGTGGATAATTTAATGGCGAAGCCGTCCTTGTAAAAGAAGAAAAGTGATACTATTTAATCTATAGCTAGGAAGTGATAGGGGGTTAATACATTTCCCAAGTGTCCTCGTCCAAAAGTGAACATAAAAGCGCGACTTGAGTTCGAACTCGCAGACTACGATATCGCAGCACAGCACGTTAACTCCAATATCACGAGTACTCCCCACCCACCAAAAATAGAACGAAGCACCACAAATAATTTAATAGCTGTAATTCTCGCGATTTAAGGTGTTTGACGTTCAGAAAGGATATTCTCCTTTTTTTTATGCCTAATTTTTCATAATATCTTCATCATTTGTTTTTTGTCTTATCACAAAACTTTCAATCAAAATATTCCTCGGCAATAAAGTTCAGTATTTTGGCAGTAGGAAATAACTGTTATTTGATTTTTCTGATACTTTCATAGGCAATATACTATTGTCATTGCTAAATAATATAAAAATTCTCCTTACTGAGGGAAATCCCCTGGTGTAGTGGCTGATGTGCTGGACTGTGATATCGTCATAAGTAAGTTCGAACTCCAGTCGAGCTATTGCATTCACTTTCGGACTAATACACTTGGGAAAGGTATGAATTCTCATATCCTCTATGCTATGAGTTAAATATTACTACTGCTCTACTAGGATGGTTGCAGCATTAGATAAGCCGTGAAGGTTGATATGCCATTATGTTAAGAAACCAAACCAAAATCTGATAACAGGATTGAAATGACTATTTTCCTTTTTAATTCTAGAAATTCATTTTGAAGGCCGAATAATACATTGATAGAAATCATTGTTATAAAAACACAACAAAGATGAATATTTTTGTATAAATATGTGGAATAATGGAATCAAGATTGTTTTGCAAAGGAAACAAAAACTAACTTTTTATTATATTTTCAGAATGTCGACTACAAAGTGGATGCCGACCATAAGCAGTCTGCTAAATGGCCTTTCAAGAAATTCGAGAACAAAGTCACAGTCCAAATGGCCCCTGGAAAAGTTATTCAAACATTAATATCTTATAATAACACCAAGGTAAAAGGCTTGCCATCACATGAAGGTGAGATTGCTCTGTCTTATCCAGGTAGAGATATGAAAATAGCAGATAAATTGACGCAGGTCAATAAGAATACGTACGAAAATCATTTTACCGTGCAATGGCAAAAGGAAAAACAAGCAACTGTTCAAAGTACGTACACTAAAACAGGCAAAGATATATATAATATTGAGAATACTTTGATACTACCAAATAAGAAAGCGGCTAAAGCCACTGCAATGCTGCAAATAAAAGCTGGAGCTTATAAAACTAAACTTGAATTTGATGCCGTAGAAAATAGCATTTGTAAAGATCGCATGCTGTATGCAATTGAAGCAAGCATTGTACATGCAAATGGTGGAAAACGAAAATCTAGAGATATTAGCTTCGATGTTGTATGGTCACCCGTGAATAAATTTTCTTCAAATATTATTAGCATAACAACAGACTCTTCTGTAAGCCACAAACTGACATTTTCGACGCCGTTTTCATCTTTGAAAACTTTTGATAGTGAAGTGACATATGCTTGGAATAAGGGTAAATATTCGTCTACGATGAAGCTGTCTTGGAACAAAAAGAACGAGATTTGGCAAGAATTTTCTATAACTCATCCAGGTGAAGAGTTAGAACTAAACTATCTGGCTTCATCTAACATTAAAGGAAAAAAATCTTTCCTGAAATTTTCTGCCATAAAAGTGGGTCCTAAAGTGACAGCACAGTTAAAACTAGATGTGCTTGATTCTCCTACATTTCAGATGATGTTGTCTTACACAAATGAGAAAAAATACCGCAAAACAGAAGGAAGTTTCAGTTTTCACATTTTGGGGACAAATGCCGATCTTAAAATGAGTCATACTTATTATCCTCCGAATGATGAGACTATTTTAGTCGGTAAAGGAAAATTGAATCTACCCTTTCAAAAACTCAAAGAAATCAGCACTTCCTATAGCTTGAAGCATAACCGTCAGATGTCTTCCATAGATATTGATTATTCTACTTCTTTAAATAATTTTAGAAATGGTAAGTTAGAAGTTGAAGTAAGCAGAAACTTACCAAAATTGTTAAGATGCAAAATGCAGTTGATGCAAATGGACAAATTATTATTAAGTCTTGAAGCTAAATATCAGCGAAAAGGAAATCAATTTAAAATTGATGTCGATGGTACAGATCAACACGGAGAAAAAATAACGACGTTAATTAATCTCGATCTTTCAGGCCCAAGAAAAACTTCGACTTTTGAAATAAAATCCAACTATATAAAACTTTCGGCCAACGGTGGTTTTGAATATAAAAATGGACAATTCGTTGATGGTGAAATGAAAATTATGGCCAATGGTCAGAACATTAAAATTTCAGCCAATTATTTAAAAGACGATGAAACTCATAAAGTGACTGGAAGTTTACAATTGCCTGATGGAAGGTCGATTGATGGTAAATTCGGTCTGATGTTGAAAGATTCTATTTCCGTTTCATTGTTGGTTAACAGCCCGGATTTTGCGCGTCTGACAAACATTGATATTAACTTGATATATAATGGAGATTCTCAATCAAATGTTATGAAGGGATACGTCAAGATTTTGCCTTATTTGAAAGAAAGCGAATTTGAAGCAAGTTTTTCCATGAAAGAGAATTTCAATTTAGCTTTCGTATTAAAGACTCCATTTGGAAATATGAGAAACGTAAAAGCAACCATATCTTTGCCCCAAAATCTAAAGAACAATAAGAAAATAAAATCAGAATTTGAATTAAATAATAACAAGGTGATGGATCTGGAATTTAGTTACAATGTTAAAAGTATTCAAGATTTTTCTGCTTCTTTTGATTTAAAAACATCCCACAGGAGATTAGATGTTGTTTCTCTATTAGTTAAACACTCAGGAGATTTCTTTGATATGCAGTCAATTTTGAAAGTTAAAATCGGCCGAGAAATGAAAGTTTCTGGTAAAATAAGGAATTCCGCTTCATACAATGAAATCTCATTAAAAGGAGAATTTAAAGACTTTGATGATTTTGAAATATCTTTTCTTCGCGTTAACTCTCTAGATGATATGAAGGCAACGCTTTTCTATAAGCACGAGGGAAAGGAGAAATTTAAATCAAAACTTATCATAAAAGGATATGGTACTACTATTAATGCCATGATGAAAATTTCGGACATTTTGGACTTTGCATTTGAATCAGAATTAGACATGGAAAATATTTCCTTTAATCTTCGTTCAAACTTGGAATTGCAACAAGAGGAGATTTACCGAATAGTCGTGACTTACGAACACTTGGCCAAATTGTATATCAAAAGTTCATTTCCTTCCTACAATGACGAACTAACACTAACACTGAATGGAGATTTGAAAATGTTCAACGCTCTGGCCAAATTAATACATAACACAGACAAATACGAATTGATCATCTCGAACCAAGGTTATTACCGAAAAATGGATGCTCAGTTGATCACTCCATTTTTTACTGACATGGCATCATTTATCTTTAACGGAGATCAAGAAACTTTCAATGCACAAGTCAAATTTATGCACGATAATGACCAATACGAATTGGTTGTTTCCAACCGAAACCACTATCGACAACTGACCATCACGTTGTCGACTCCGTTCTCCAGTGATAATCTAGATATTGATTTCGAAGGAGATTTATCTTCCTTTAATTCTCGTATCACATTTACTCACAACAAAGTTGTTTATAAACTAGAAGCTTCAAACGAGGAGTACTATCGAAATATAAACGTTAAACTGACAATTCCATCCACCCAAATTGAAGTATTGTTCAAACTTAAAGGAAACCTTCAGACATTTAACTCAATGACTTCGTTAACTTTTAACGAGAAGAAAATTATACTAGTGGTTTTCAACAAAGACTATTACAAACAGATATCTATAAACTTAACTACTCCTTTATCAAAAGATTCTCTTTCATTTTCACTCGATGGTAACCTTAACAGTTTTAATGCCAAACTAAAATACATGCACTATAAAGAACTGTACGAATTGGTCGTTCATAACAGTGGATATTATCGAGAAATCGAAGCCAAGCTGTCAACTCCCTACTTTAGAGATATGCTCTCTATTAGTGTGGACGGAAAATTAAGTGATTTTACAGTTCAGATCAAAGTCATGCACAATCATAAGAATTATCAAATTACCATTTCAAAGTCGCGCAACTATCGTAATCTAAGTTTAGAATTAACCACTCCTTTTTATGAGGGGTCACTAGATTTTTCTCTGAAAGGTACCTTACAATCTTTTCATATGGTTACAAAATTCCTTCACAATAATAACAAATTCCAACTGACCGTATCCAATGTGAATTATTATCGTCAAATGGAAGCAGAACTGTTGACTCCATACTTTAAAGAGTCGGTCAATTTCTTGCTTAAGGGAAACCTCAGAAAGTTTAACACGCAACTCACTCTACGGCATAACAAGATCGTATATGAAATAAAGGTTTCCAATCAGGAATTTTATCGGCAAATGAATTTCCAACTAACTACACCTATAATTTCTTGTAACTTTCAATTTGAAGGCACATTACAAGCTGTCAATATCGATTTTGAACTGGTTATTGGTAAAGCTAAATACGAATGTTTAATATCTACAAAGAAATATTTCCAAATCTCTGAGTTAAAAGTCACCATTCCTCGACACACATTGATCATTAAAAGTAACATTTATTACAAGAAAAAAAGCATAACTGGAGATGTTAATGCAACATTTGATGGAAAAAAATGTGTATTGACTGGTTTTTACAAAGACACAGGCCGGAAGAAGATTGTCAAAGTCAACTTAAAGACACCTTATTTTGAAGAACGTTTACAAGGAACGACTGCAGGAACATTTCGTAAGTTTAATGCCAATATGAAATTAGAACATAACAAAGATGTCTATGAATTGATAGCCTCAAACAAAAACTATTACGATGAATTGGATTTAAATCTCATTGCCCCAGGAATTAAAGTAAAATTCCAATCTGAAGGAAACATTCAAAAATGTAAAGTCTCTGCCAGTTTAAAAATGGCAAATGATTTGTACGAAGTGATTTTATCCAATCAGAATTATTTTCAAAATATCAACTTAGAACTATCGACACCACAAACAGGAAAATGTACATTTAATTTTGTTTTCCAAGGCAACTGGAATAATTTTGATGTAGAAAGCAGATTTTCTCAAAATAATAAATATGAAGTGAACATTTCTATCGACAGAAAAACTGGTAAATACGGAGTGAAATTATTCACTCCCCAAATAAATATCAATGGGAACTTCAATGGAAACTTGAAAAGCTTTTCCTTAAATGCCAATGTTAACATTACAACGTTTGATTCGAGCGAAATGAAATTGAGTATTATGTCTGAAGGGTTTCAGAAGACCGATATGGTCCTTAATTTGAAATCGCCATGGACCGGAATGATTGACATCTTTTATGAGCACAATGGTGAAATAGGAAAATCATTTAATAGCAAAGGTTACATCGAGCGAGATGGAACAAGATTTGCTGGTTACTCCTTAGACATGTCTTTTGTTGATGGCTATAGCTTCGATTTCAAGTGTGATTGTGACAATTCCAAAAATGTAATTGAGGTCAAAGGTGATTTGAAGTTTCAAGGAGTTAAAACCGTGGCAACACTGAGTGCTAACACTCCATTCCGAAGTTTTAAAGAAGTCTTCATTACAGTTCAAACTAAATTATTACGCGATGGACCAAGTGTTGATTTAGATTTGAAATTTCCAAACCAGGACTATAGCCTTAACATCGATTTAAGCAACAGCAATTTTAACACTTTATTGAATGTGAATATGGACAAGAAAAATAAGAATGAACAATACCAATTCCAGACATCCTATAAAAATAACGATCAACGCTCTGACGTCTCTCGTAGCTTCAACTTTAAAATGGTTCTACCTGAAAGAACCATCTCTTTCGATTCCCGCTTTGGGGAAACTGACCATTTGCTTTTGGCATCGACGGCTCTCACCTGGGATGACAACAAGCATCAAAAAATTGGAGTCGAATTTGAATTTCATAAAGGCAATAAAAAAGCTTTTAAGTGTAAACTGATCACACCACGTCGAAACGTCGAGTTGTTTGGAAGCTTTTTAGCGAAAGATAAACAGAATTCTGCTATGGGTTATATCATGTTGGATGCAGATCGAAGTCCACAAAAGATCGAAGCAAAGGCTGATGTTATTAGTTATTCCAACGGAAAAGATATCGATTTATTGCTTAAATTCCCTAACCAGAAAAATGTAAGTTTTTTTTAATGCTTAACCAAATAATCTCAAATGCCTTTACAAAGATCTACCAGTCCATCTTACGATTCATCTACCTAAGGACTCAATTCCCAACCATCGTTCCATTCATCTACCCAATCACCTCATTATCCGTCCATTCATCTTGTTGGAAGGTGTGAGATATTAAATAGTAATATAGAAAATAATCTTATGTAAAGGGGTTTAGTTCCAGTTAACTCAAAAATTGTTCGTATCAAGTCCCGGGTCCATAAAGATTTCACAATTCACTTCATCGGCATTAAATGACCTCTTGTGGTTGATATGCCGTAAAACAAAACAAAAACAAAAAAACAATTCACTTCAGTATTAAATCCAGAAAGGGAAAAGTTCAAAATAGGCAAATCCAAATAGAAAATCGAACTCCGGAAAGATGTATTTTTCCTTACAGGGGACGAATTATATGGTTTAGATATGCTAGGTCTTTTATAGTCATTAGAAAAGTCATCATGACCAGAATGCAACGTCGACGGTTATTTATTTCCAACCGGAATTTGTTTATGGCTTATACTAAGATCACAGTTCAACATATCACCCTAACCCCTTACTCTACATGTATTCCTCTACCCAACCCCAACCATCCTTCCATTCATCTACCCAACCCCCAATAATCCCTCCATTCATTTACCTAACCTCTACTCTCCATCCATTCATCTGTCTAACTCCCAACCATCCTTCCATTCAGTTACATAACCCCTACCCTCTATTTATTAATCTACCCAAACCCAACCATCTCTCCATTAATCTACCCAACTCCCAACCATTCATCAATCCACCCTACCCTCCATATAATCATCTATACAAATACATATCCATCTGTCCATTTGCAGAACTTCCTACCTCTAGATTTTTCATTATCAAATATCCAAATATATATACTACATTTTACCCTCATCAGATCACACACACACACACACACACACACACACACACACACACACACACACACACACACACACACACACACACACACACACACACACACTCATATTTAATCATATACGTTATATTGCTTATAAAATGACTGTATTATCAATCTACACCAGATGTTTAGGCTTTTTTTAGTTATTGTTAATCTTGCATTAAACATGTTAGTTTTAGATAATCAAGTTTTATATCATTGTACGAGTAACTCGCTCAGATGCCATCAACATTAACCTTTTTAGTGACACTTACTCAGCACATAAACACAATTTATCTACTTGTAAAGTTCGCAACATTTAAATATTTCATTATGAAACAGGAAATCGGTAATCAAGGGGATAAAAGTTCAATTCTTTGTTCTTTCTATTTAAACAGTCGAAAAAAGAAAACAACTTTAATTATCCAATCACTACAAATTTTGAAAAAATATTTACGTTTATTCGAATGATAATTTTTTCTTTAAGAAAATGTTTTATTTCCTCACTTTAAATCAAAAAAAAATTTCATTGACCATTTCACTCCTCTTAAAATAAGTTGGTTATGAGACATTCCTTACAATAATAATATAATATAAAATTTATTTAATGACAGAAGCAATTTATGGAGGCAATACTACTTCTACTTATAATTTCAATGTCTATTTGATGCAAATCTATGGTGAGTGACATATTTTGCCTGCTTCTTCTTTCTATTTTTTTTTTTGTCTTTTTAGGGCATGAGGATAAAAACGTTTGTTAGAGGAATTGAGGATAACAGTATATTCAGTAGTAAAGCCGAATTGAGTATTGACCAAGATCCGGCCAAAACAGTAAAAGTTGACGTTAAATTGGGCAATGAAAAGCAGAACTATACTCTCGACCTTTCTGTTATTCATCCTGCCACAGATTTCTTGCTTCACATTTTGACCTTTGCAGCCGTTACCCCTGACACCCTGACCTCAGCTATCGATCTGACATACAACAATGTCAAAAAACAACCACAAAACTTCATGATTCGTAGTGAGATAAACAAACTGAAAAGAGAATTCAACTTAGAGGTAAACATGTCTTTCTTTTTTAAAAAAAAAATGTTATGTTTAATGAGCGACGCCAGCCAACAAAAGCTTAAGGATGAATTTATCCAATCACCAATTTGCAGTATTATGAGAAAGTAGAAACGACGAATGTTTTTCGAGAAACCAAAAAAAAAAAAAAAAAAAGGTTTCTAGTAGAGTCCCGAATTTTGATTCGTCCACTTCTAATATTCTCTTTTTGTTTCAGATGCAGGCACCATCAAAAAAGATGGCGGTTAGTGGATTTCTAAAATCTGCCAACATCTTGGTAATGTCTGTGAAGAAGTCAGAGTCAGACAAAGATGACATGGAAGCGACTTTCGTTTTGAATCCAAATGCCAGGAACATTCACATGGATCTTAATTATGACCAGGGTAAATTCATTTCACTTCTTCATTGATAAGAATCTAATGAAAATAATCATTAAACAAGTTAAAACCAAAAGAAAGAAAAAAGCGCAGGGAAAAATAAAGATTGTTTTATTGTCAATATTATTTAGATTTAATCAAATAAAAATGTTTGAATAGAGATGGAAGATTCAGCAATATATATATGTGTGTGTATGTGTGCATAAGTGCAGAGAGAGAGAGAGAGAGAGAGAGAGAGAGAGAGAGAGAGAGAGAGAGAGAGAGAGAGTAAAGTTTGATATATATTATATCTTACAGACTAATTTTTGTCCATAAATTTACTGTCGATCAAAAACTCAGTAAATGAAACACTCAAAGGATATTTTTATAAGGGTGAAGTTTTGCGTGGAACCAGTCTCACTTTTTGGATGAGCTGATAACAGAAGAATGGTGCACTACTAAGCCACAGATTCTCTGAACAGCTTTCTTCAGGTTTTAGATTCAGAGTTTTTCCTTCTGCCAGACCAGTTGCCGCACCAAAAGCAAAGAGACCCCTGTGTCCTACTATTTACTAATATCTTGATTGACGAAAAAGACGGATTCATGCCTTTTTAAAGGTCATTAACATAAAATGAAACAAAAACAGCCTCGTTCAAGATGTGAACTCGGCTCGTCTGTTCCATTTCCAACGACGATAACCGTTACGCTACGTCACTCCACAATGTGCCACGTACACGAAATACTAAGCATAATTTTAACGACTGTAACAATGAAACAGTCACTAACCTTAGAAATAGTTTCCATCGTTTTCTTTGAAGCATTCAGCACACAAAAGATTACAGCAAAATTTGCATTACATTCGGTTCGTGTGTACTGTTCAAATTCACTTAAATATTTAGTAGAATATCGTTTGTGTGTGTGTCTTTGTGTGTGCACGTGTGCATGTATGTGTGCGTACGTATGTTTATTTGTGCTGGCCCGAGTTCCTCATAAAACTATGTCGGTAAAACAGCCACTTCTTCCCACTTTAAAAAAGTTTCTCTATTGTCGGTTATAAAACTTGACAAACATAGCGATTTTTTCTGATGTGGTTGGCTAACTTGCATATTTTGCTTTAAAACTTGCTCATCAAAAAAGAAAACAAATATTTACCTTTTTTTTATTAAAAAAAATAAACGTATCCAGTATTTACCAATACCTCCGCACGAGCAAGATGCGACACACAGTCCATTTTTTATGCGGAGTTTAACAGGTTTGAATTAAGAGTCTTTTTTCTAGTAGACTGGTTGTCATAGCAAGGCTAAATAGCCTATTCTGCCCGACTATTTGATCCATAGCTGGAGAGAGAATAGATGGATTCATACCTTTCCCAAGGGTATTAGCGCAATGTGAAATGCAAACATACTCATCCTTATCTATACGCACGCAACATTTGTTCTGTTGCTCATCTGTAAGATGATCAAATCAGTAACTACCTTAGTTGAATTACTCTACAATAACCTATAAACTATACAAACATTGCATTCTTATCATTTAGGCAGTTTTAAATGACGAAAATATTCTATCGAAATCAAATTTTGACATTACGTATGATCTGAAATATTTAATCTTCAGAATAACTGTGAAGAATTGATTTTTTATTGATTAGTTTAATAAAACTATGGATCAATGAATCAATCCTGATCAGCATAAGAAAGAAGTGAGAGGGAAAGAATGATAATGATGATGATGAGGAGGCTAGTTTCTTCTTTTTCTTGTTACAGAGAATCCCAGTAAAGTGTACCGTTTTGATGCTTCCATTCGAGATCAGAGGGCTATGTTAAAAGCTTACCGGATGGAAGGAAGAAAAGGAAAAGGAACTGATACCAGGATCATAGCAGAACTACGACCTTCACACATTCTTTTCTTTAGCCTCAAATGGAATCCAAATTTTTTGCGGGATTTCAACGTAAGCAAGTTTCTCTTAACATTCACTGTTGTCAAAGTATTTGTTTTTCTTGTAATGATAAGCAATTTATTAATAGTGGGTTCGATCTCTGCTGTTTCTCTTATTTATAGTTAAATCTGGTCGAAAGCTATTAATCTATCTTAGAAAAGTCGGCAATCTTAGTCGAGGGTGACCCGCAGGCTCCCTTTTCAATAGCTACTACACCGAGGTGTAGGGGAGGGTGCTACTCCATTCCCAGGATTGCTCCACTTTACCATTGATCCTCATCTTATAGTGTTGTATATTGACACTTGACCGACCCATCAATCAGAGATACACCTGTGTAAATAGGCAGGAGAAGAAGCGGAGGCAAGTGGGCGTTATGAAAGAATATAGGCAGGTGCCGGCGGCAGTTGAGTTAGTTGGTGACAGGAAGGCCAGAGTGAGGGCCAGCTTGCAGACTGAGGTCTGTGGCCCTCAGCGACCCTCGATTGAGAAACCCTAGCAAAGATGCGGAAGAATTGCTAAGTGGGTTCTTGAAGATAACACAGCGTGCTATGGTCAAGAGAAGAAGTTGGGTCAATATAGCAGTATGTCTCTGTCTCCACTCATCTCTCACACATAACAGAAACATCAACCCTCTCGATAATAAAGTGTAAAAGATACATATTTTTATAAGGAAGTGTGTTCGTTCGTCATTATCTTTGATCATGTTTCCGCTTATATTTATATTTGTATTACGGCTATACAACAACAGCGCTGAGTGCTAAGCAAAGCGGCATCAAGTACCATTTTTTGAGTCTTTAGTATGGCACGACAAGGGATTGAACCTCGGTCTCCCGGACCATTGCCGAACACTCTACCCATTAGGCCAATGTCCCGGTTAAATCTATAAATCTATAACATTTACTAATGATTGAACTCATAATATCAACATATAACCAACTAGAATTTCTTGGTAATTATTGCTTTAAGAAAGAAATGTAAGAACTTCGGTTCTCATCACTACAAAAAATATCTTCTGTTTAGATCAATGAATTGAATCTTTTAGATATTGAATTGTTTAAATAACTTTCCTCTAAGATATTTCAAATTGCTTCCAATGGACAATAATCCATCCTTACGATAATGAAAAAACAAAAGAAAAACTGGCTTAGCGTAATAAATGCCCGGGAGTGGGGGGTCATTTGAGGGTGAATTTTTTAAATATGTTCTTTCTTTCTTTCTTTCTTTCTTTCTTTCTTTCTTTCTTTCTACGACAATCAATTTGCATTTTGATACATCTACAAAGTTCAGTCTTCATGTGGTTCAAAGTTGAACGATAATAGAACGTAAAAACAAAAAGCAAACAAACAAACAAACCAAAAAAAAAAAAACACCTGCGTGGCGTCAGTTTTCTAAGTGTCAAAAACCAATGTCTGTCTTCATTCAGGATTTTTGAAATTCCATTACACAAGCTCCAACACCAATCAATAATGGAAAATATCTAACTGGATTAAATACCAATCCACTATATATGTAAGCTCAAACACCAATAAAGATATGCGTGTGTGCGTGCGTGTGTGTGCATGTACATGTGTATGCCTGTGTATGTGTGTGTGTGTGTGTGTGTGCACGTGTGTGTAGGTGCGTGTGTGTATGCGCTCGTGTTTGTGTGCTCCTTGTGTCATGCATATCGTTGTAGAAAATAGACATGGTGACCCGTGTTTAAATTCTGTATGAAGCTGATTGCTTTTCACACTGCACTAATGCCCTTCGGAAATGGTAGCATTCAATTATTATCCCTCCAGCTATGGGTAAATAGTTGGCCAGACTGAGCTCTTTAACCTTGGTTTAGCAATCCGTCTCGCGGAAGGAAAACTCTGAATTCTCACTTGTTAAACTTCTCTTTAAAAATTACCTTATGTCACATCCTGCACGCGCGGAAGGGGTTGAGTAAACACACACACACACACACTGCATAAAACGCAATCTGTATCCACAACCGTTAAATTCTGATTATTCACCTCCTTACAAAAGCAAATTTCACACATAGTCGGTATAACCCGGAGTCGGACTCATCAGGATAAATATTTCCTATCTCCCGCAAAGCAACAGAGTTGAAATATTCAGAACGCAAATTTTTATTCTACTTTTTTTAGCTTTCTTCACTCGAGTTGAAAACACTCGACTGAGAAAGAATCCGTACTCAAGTAATCTCAGACCGAAAAAGCTGGGTAACTATACTCTGATATAAGGCAGTAGAATCGAGTGACGACTATTTGATTCAATTTGTAGAACATTCAAATGATATCATCTTAGACACAATTTTCTGTTCATGTACAAAAATCCCGTCAATTCTAAGAAGACTGTGCTAGTGTATATATCATCATCATATCGCACTGGTAGCACGGATATCCCTGACCCTCTCTCGCCACTCCTCCCTATCGTTCATCGCCCTAGGTAGGTCTTCAGGACAACATCCCGTATCCTCACATAGCTGCTGAATGTATGTTTGTGCTGGCCGTCCTGCTTTTGCACGGCCATGTGTGGGGGTCCATAAGAGTACATCTCTTATGAGTTCGTCCCTGCTTCTCCAGCAGTGTCCTGCATGTCTGGTTCGTCTAACTTGAATAGTTTTCGTGATAGGAGGCAGGTGGCCGTACAGTTGGTGTCTTGTGGGGTGTTGCCGCCAGGACTTGTTTAAGATTGCACGTAGCATTCTTGTGTAATTGCTGTCTAGCTTCTTCTCCAGCCGTTTTGTTAGCGTCTATGTAGTGCAGCCATATAGCAGTATCGATGTGACCGCTGCCTGGAAGAAACTGCGTTTCATTTTATCGGTTAGGTCTGATTTCCATATAATCGATAGCCTATTGATAGCTGTCCATGCTTTCGTTAACCTGGTTTCGATGTCCTTTTCGGTTGATTCGACGCTGCTTCCTAGGTAAGTGAATTTGTCTACTAGTTTAAGAGGGGTTCCTTCTAGAGTGGAGATGTCCCCCGTTTGATTATAGCACATATATTCAGTTTTGTGTGCATTAACATAGAGGCCTATGCTTGCTGCTGCTCGTTCCAAACTATGCAGTAGTGTTTCGGCTTGGTCAGGTGTATTTGCCAGTATCGCTATGTCATCGGCGTAGTCGGCGTCGGTAATTGTTGTTGCAGGGTATCTTCTGCTTCTTTTCTTCGTCAGTTCGAAGCCATTAGGGTGGCACAAAAATCGCTCAATAGTTTAAAAATAGATATAATTTTTCTTCTAATTTAAAACGAAGGGTATTTGAGGGATAATATTTCACAATTACTTCAAAATCCTTCCTAAGATTATCATTAAAATGAAAATTTCTTTATTATTTTTTGTAGTCAAAAGTTGTGTCATTTTAAAAATGTGAACTGACTTGAGCGCCACCTTGTATCTATGTGCTTCCAAGTTCTAAATAAATTTGTGTCACCAGGACAACAATGACTTTTTCTGCTTCAAACATGAAGTTGTGTAGCTCGCTTTATAATTTGACTAAGGCAGTGATTTTATCTTGATGGTAATTTGCATGTGTTGCTTTAAAATCATTTACTAAAATGAAATCAGTAAAATAAATCATATTAAAAATAAATGTGTCTTTATTATTTCTTAATCATTTTTTAATTACATTTTTAAAAAAAATTTGATTAGCGATTATTTTGTTGATAGTGTTCATTATTTCTTAATGATTTTTTAATTACAATTTTTAAAAAATTTTGATTAGCGATTATTTTGTTGATAGTGTTCATTATTTCTTAATCATTTTTTAATTACAATTTTTAAAAAAATTTGATTAGCGATTATTTTGTTGATAGTGTTCATTATTTCTTAATCATTTTTTAATTACATTTTTTAAAAAAATTTGATTAGCGATTATTTTGTTGATAGTGTTCATTATTTCTTAATCATTTTTTAATTACAATTTTTAAAAAAATTTGATTAGCGATTATTTTGTTGATAGTGTTCATTATTTCTTAATGATTTTTTAATTACAATTTTTAAAAAATTTTGATTAGCGATTATTTTGTTGATAGTGTTCATTATTTCTTAATCATTTTTTAATTACAATTTTTAAAAAAAATTGATTAGCGATTATTTTGTTGATAGTGTTCATTATTTCTTAATCATTTTTTAATTACATTTTTTAAAAAAATTTGATTAGCGATTATTTTGTTGATAGTGTTCATTATTTCTTAATCATTTTTTAATTACATTTTTTAAAAAATTTTGATTAGCGATTATTTTGTTGATAGTGTTCATTATTTCTTAATCATTTTTTAATTACATTTTTTAAAAAAATTTGATTAGCGATTATTTTGTTGATAGTGTTCATTATTTCTAAATCATTTTTTAATTACATTTTTTAAAAAAATTTTGATTAGCGATTATTTTGTTGATAGTGTTCATTATTTTTTAATCATTTTTTAATTACATTTTTTAAAAAATTTTGATTAGCGATTATTTTGTTGATAGTGTTCATTATTTCTTAATCATTTTTTAATTACATTTTTTAAAAATTTTGATTAGCGATTATTTTGTTGATAGTGTTCATTATTTCTTAATCATTTTTTAATTACATTTTTAAAAAAAATTAGATTAGCGATTATTTTGTTGATAGTGTTCATTATTTCTTAATCATTTTTTAATTACATTTTTAAAAAAATTTTAATTAGCGATTATTTTGTTGATAGTGTTCATTATTTCTAAATCATTTTTTAATTACATTTTTTAAAAAATTTGATTAGCGATTTTTTTGTTGATAGTGTTCATTATTTCTTAATCATTTTTTAATTACATTTTTTAAAAAATTTTGATTAGCGATTATTTTGTTGATAGTGTTCATTATTTCTTAATCATTTTTTAATTACATTTTTAAAAAAAATTTGATTAGCGATTATTTTGTTGATAGTGTTCATTATTTCTTAATCATTTTTTAATTACATTTTTTAAAAAATTTTGATTAGCGATTATTTTGTTGATAGTGTTCATTATTTCTTAATCATTTTTTAATTACATTTAAAAAAAAAATTGATTAGCGATTATTTTGTTGATAGTGTTCATTATTTCTTAATCATTTTTTAATTACATTTTAAAAAAAAATTTTGATTAGCGATTATTTTGTTGATAGTGTTCATTATTTCTTAATCATTTTTTAATTACATTTTTAAAAAAAATTTGATTAGCGATTATTTTGTTGATAGTGTTCATTATTTCTAAATCATTTTTTAATTACATTTTTAAAAAAAATTTGATTAGCGATTATTTTGTTGATAGTATTCATTATTTCTTAATCATTTTTTAATTACATTTTTTAAAAAATTTTGATTAGCGATTATTTTGTTGATAGTGTTCATTATTTCTTAATCATTTTTTAATTACATTTTTAAAAAAAATTAGATTAGCGATTATTTTGTTGATAGTGTTCATTATTTCTTAATCATTTTTTAATTACATTTTTTAAAAAATTTTGATTAGCGATTATTTTGTTGATAGTGTTCATTATTTCTAAATCATTTTTTAATTACATTTTTTAAAAAATTTGATTAGCGATTTTTTTGTTGATAGTGTTCATTATTTCTTAATCATTTTTTAATTACATTTTTTAAAAAATTTTGATTAGCGATTATTTTGTTGATAGTGTTCATTATTTCTTAATCATTTTTTAATTACATTTTTAAAAAAAATTTGATTAGCGATTATTTTGTTGATAGTGTTCATTATTTCTTAATCATTTTTTAATTACATTTTTTAAAAAATTTTGATTAGCGATTATTTTGTTGATAGTGTTCATTATTTCTTAATCATTTTTTAATTACATTTAAAAAAAAAATTGATTAGCGATTATTTTGTTGATAGTGTTCATTATTTCTTAATCATTTTTTAATTACATTTTAAAAAAAAATTTTGATTAGCGATTATTTTGTTGATAGTGTTCATTATTTCTTAATCATTTTTTAATTACATTTTTAAAAAAAATTTGATTAGCGATTATTTTGTTGATAGTGTTCATTATTTCTAAATCATTTTTTAATTACATTTTTAAAAAAAATTTGATTAGCGATTATTTTGTTGATAGTATTCATTATTTCTTAATCATTTTTTAATTACATTTTTTAAAAAATTTTGATTAGCGATTATTTTGTTGATAGTGTTCATTATTTCTTAATCATTTTTTAATTACATTTTTAAAAAAAATTTGATTAGCGATTATTTTGTTGATAGTGTTCATTATTTCTTAATCATTTTTTAATTACATTTTTTAAAAAATTTTGATTAGCGATTATTTTGTTGATAGTGTTCATTATTTCTTAATCATTTTTTAATTACATTTTTTAAAAAAATTCTATTAGTGATTATTTTGTTGATAGTGTTCATTATTTCTTAATCATTTTTTAATTAAATTTTTTAAAAAATTTTGATTAGCGATTATTTTGTTGATAGTGTTCATTATTTCTTAATCATTTTTTAATTACATTTTTTTAAAAACTTTGATTAGCGATTATTTTATTGATAGTGTTCATTATTTCTTAATCATTTTTTTTACTACATTTTTAAAAAATTTGATTAGCGATTATTTTGTTGATAGTGTTCATTATTTTCCGACAAAAGTTGAACCTTTTCACAAACCAACAATATTGACTTTATTATAATTTGAACTTTTCAACAAAATTTTGTGCAGAAATAAGATAAATATATTTACCGAAAAAAAGAAATGTACTCCCTCGCCAAAAATAAAAAAAAACAGCTAATCTTCAAATTATTCGTTCAAGATTTTTTGCTTGTTTTTTTTTTCCTTATGGTAAGATTATATTTAATTCACTTTTGCTAGATATATCATTTATTATTGTTAACTCATTAAATTTTGAAATTCGTTTAATGCTTTTCTTCCGTGAAATTTCCATAAGCACTGTTAATATACTTTCTATGTAGTCAATGTTAAAAGCCGGGCCCGTTTACTAAAACTTTTCTCGTTTCCCAATAATGCCTGCTTCGGAAAATTAAAGTAAAAAAATGTTCGGCTTCTAGTTAGGATTTTAACCTGGATTAACAATATTTAAAATGATTTTTTTAAAGATAGTCGAGATTCTGCTCAAAAATTAATTTCCATGCATATTTAAAAGTTCCTATCACATTTTTTAGTGTCAGATAAATCAATAAAAAAAAAAAAACTTTGATTGGTTACCTATTTTTGCCATTTTCTGTCTCCGAATATTTTTGAAGATATATCAGCATTTCTTGAAACTATTTTTTATTTCTTCCTGCAGAAATTCTTGTACGAAAAACTACGAAAATTTGGCGCCGAAGTGAAAACATTTGGTTTGGAAGCGAGTGAAATTGTTTCTGAAGAATTGATGCGAAGATTCGAACTGGCAGAGAAATCCTTGATGGCTGATCTTCGACCAGTGTTGAATTATTTTGAAACTGAACACGAAAGTTTCTACCGCGATTTAGGCAGATATATGAGAAACTTCAATGAACATTACAAGAAAAACAACTTCTATTTGCAGACGATAAAAGTTTGGTTAAGTCGCGTTTGGAATGACATATGGATAGAATATAAAATGATGGCTTATAATTTTCAAATTAAAATGAATGAATTCAACGAATACCTTTCAAAAATATTAGAAGAATCTAGTCGAGATTTTGATCGCATTTATGGTAAAGCAAATGCCTTATTAACGGTAAGTGTGTTTACAAATAATCTAAATCTCATTATTAACAATTTAGCTAATTTTAAACTGACGATGTTTTGTTAGAGTGTTTCACAATTTTTGAACCGAAATGATCAGGCATAAATCAAGAAAAACAAATGACAGAGTACTGAAAACTACATTTATTGAAAGGTAAAAGGACAATATTGTAGGATCTACAATTATTTAGACTCAATGAAGAACTAGAAATGTCAAGAGGAGTCCTAGAGTAATACATGCTCTAGATGTCCACCGTTCAGTTGAAGGCATTGTTGATAACGCGCGCACATACATCCTGGGTGATTGTTTGTTATTGGAGACCTAGTTGGTGAGTAACTCGTTGTCCAACGATCATCACAAGTGCCATGAGATTCCAAGTTCTTTACCAACTTGAAGATTGGATTTTTTGTTTGGAAATGTGTTGAAATTGAACTTCCCTCTATCGTGCTTGAACAATGTTGAAAGACTTAGTTTCATAATATGTCTTAATACATAAGGTCTGGTCCATCATCCAAAGCATAATTTCGCTATATTTGGTTAAATATATCAAAATGTTAACTATTTTTCTGCAATAATCTGAAAAGTCAATAGGAAAGATCTGAAAGGCCACCACTTTTTTCAACGATTGTAAAATACCTTATATATATATATATATATATATATATATATATATATATATATACCAAGAAAGACTATAGTATTTCGACCATTCCATGGTGGCTGTAATTCAAGCAGCTATATAAAAATATCAAAACGGTTTTTTTGTGGGGGAGGGGATCTTTTTTTTTCGAAGTTTTTAACCAGAGATCAATTTGATCTTCCCTTAAGAGTATTTCATCGTTACTCTTATTTGGTTGCTTGGTTTGGCTTCTTTCTTTAATGGCATATCAACCTTCGTGAGTTATTTAATGCCAAAATCATCCTTGTAGAAGAACAGTCGTAATACTATTTAACCAATTGCTGGGAGGGGGAGCATAGAGGGGTTCACACCTCTCCCAGTCTGCTGTTTTTCTTTATTACCTTTTTGTTGAGTTCTGCAGATAGGAAATTATTTCTATCAATTGTTTTTATTACCTTTTTGTTGACTTCTGCAGACAGGAAATTATTTCTATCAATTGTTTTTATTACATTTTTGTAGACTTCTGCAGATAGGAAATTATTTCTATCAATTGTTTTTATTACATTTTTGTTGACTTCTGCAGATAGGAAATTATTTCTATCAATTGTTTTTATTACATTTTTGTAGACTTCTGCAGACAGGAAATTATTTCTATCAACTGTTTTTCTTATTCAGATTTATGCATTTGATGACGAAATTATAAATGTTTGTTTATTAAAAAATGTTTTTATTGTTCAACAGGAAAAAATGTGGAAAGTGTACAAAAGTCTTGAAGATTACCTGAGTAAAGTACATGACTATTATTTTTCCATGCTCCATGATATGTTATACTCTCTCAAAACTGATATCATTGCGGCAATTGAAGAGTTTCCTGACATTTTTAAAGGTATATAGCAATTGATCTTTTGTTGAGCCAGGTTAAGTCATCGAATATCATTTTATATGTATTTACTCAACCCTCTGCACGAGCAGGATGCAATACAAAATCAATTTTTGAGCGGAGATTAACGGGTTTGAATTCTGATTTTTCTTTTTTTTTTTTAAGACTGGTTGCCTTACCAAGGCTAAAGAACCTGATATGCCCGACTATTTACCTGGCGGGAGATTAACTGGATTCATACCTTATTTAGCTGGTGGGAGATAAACTTATGGAAGATTAACTGGATTCATACCTTTCCCCAAGGGTATTAGCACTATGTGTATATTTACATATATATATATATATATATATATATACGTGTATCTATGCATGTATATATATGCATGTATATACATATATGCACAGATATACATACATATATATATATATATATATATATATATATATATATATATATATATATATATAATTTTGTATCATGATGAAATGGCGTGACAGTCTCAATAGCAATTCAACAAAGATGATGAAAAGTGAGCTTGTTTCAATGATTTTGAGCAAAACCGAAAAATTTCCTATACTTGTAAAATCTTCGAAATTTTGGAATATTAATGATAATAGCTTTGATACCTGAATGTACTTGTGTTTAGTCTATGTAAGTTACACTTTTCTATCTTAATGATTGCAACGTCGTTTTTTTATGCAGAGATAAAAGCTGTCAAGCATTAATCATTTATAGATGTGGAAATCCATATGAAACTGGTCAAAAGATCCTCTCCAGAAATGCTATACATGCAATACTTTCGAGGCTTTTTCACTCTTTAGATACATTGGCCTAATGAGTATAGTGCTCACCAACGGTCTGGGAGACCAGGGTTCAATCTCTGGTCGGGTCATACCAAAGACTCAAAAATGGTACTTGATGCCGCCTTGCCTAACACTCAGCATTATAAGGTAAGAATAAAGAGTAAAGTAGAGCAATCCAGGGAATGGAGTAGCGCCTTCCCCTACACCTCGATTAAGTAGCTATTGAAAAAGGAACTATAGGGCCACCCTCGACTTAGGTTGTCAGCTTTACTAGATACATACAGTGTAAGTTATTCTGTTTATTTAATAACTTTTTTTTACTGACACTGATCTAATATTAATAATAATAATAAAAGAAACTGAATCTCCTCTAAAACAAAGCAACGCCACAAGGACAAACTACGTTAAAGCAAAAAATAGATAAGACGCAACAAAATAGCGAGTGTAGGTTATGTGGTGATAGAGACGGAACGATCAATCATGTAATAAGCGAATGCAGCAAATTTAAGCAAGAAGAGTACAAGTAGATATGACTGGGTGGGGGAGATGATCCATTTGGAATTGTGCAAGAAATTCAATTTGACCATACAAACGAGTGGTATATGCATAACTCGGAATCCTTCCAGGAGAATGAGACGCACAAAGTTCTGTAGGGATTTTGAGAAACAATCAGATTATCTATTCTCGGCCAGACGACCAGACCTGCTGATAGTCAAAAAAAAAAAAAAAAAAAAAAAATGAACTTGTCAAATATTGGACTTTCCGTTTTTATATCCTGGCTGAATATTCTTTTTATTTGTACCAAAGTCTCCAATTCTTTTGAATATTTTGCAAAATGCTCGATGTCGCCAATGTCCATTAGGTGGTAGATTTTTTCTTGTGATTTTGTACATTTGTAGCCCCCAGTGCTCTTCCTAAATACATAAGTGAGTCGTATCATTGCTATTACAAATGATGAAAGCACTTATTATTATTTTACTCTTTTGAGAATTTTTCACACCAGCATTAGCTTATAGATTACCACTGGAGTTTGAGTGACAGTAAGTCTCCTCAAATCTCTAGGACCCTTCTAAGTATTCTGGCCAATCTTAGTAATGCTGTAGACTGGATGATTTGTTCTTGTCCTCAGATTTCTAAGTTTTCTAGTCCCTTTTGGGAATTGTTCCAAGTGCATTAATTACAATTGGTATCACCGTCACACTCATGTTCCATAGTTTTTTTTAGTTATACAGCGGGGTCTAGGTACCTATCTCTCTTCGCTTGATTTTACTCTGTGGTCTGCTGGGATCATAGTCCTTTATTCGGCAGGTTCTCTTTTTTGTTGACGATCACTATCTGATCGTCTGGCTGAGATTAAGTGATCCGTTTGCATTATTATTATTATTATTATTATTATTATTATTATTATTATTATTATTATTTACTGATGTGCTTTTTCTTGTGTCTTTATCTTCGTTGTTATTATAATCACAAAGTTTCAGCCATGATACGCTCAGACCTTACTTGGTTGTCTCACGTAATCGATTGCCTGCCGAGAATTTTGAACCGAACCTTTTATTCAATCCCCGTGGTTGAGGGTAGATTGTTCTCATTCGGTTGTCCATGATTTTAGATTTAAAGCCACAACTTTTCATCCCTAAATTGTCATTCTAGACAATTGTCGCTCGTGAATAAAAACGTTTTTCAAAAAGTCTATCAAGATGCTTGCCGGTCTGATATAACCTCCTCGCTTGCTGCCAGTGCATATTTCACTGCATTGTGCCTTGTGCATAATTGCCTGTGCTGCAATGTCAAACTCCTCGTTGTTGCAGTCTACATTTGCATATCACAGTGCACAAGTCCAGGAGATGGCAGCGTCACAAGGACAAAGAAAAAGAAAAGACAGCTCACGAAACAGTCATATACTCTGGTTCCAGTTGAAAAGACTAGTTGAGACATCTAAAAGATGGTTTGACTAGAAAGAATTAATTGATTTGAGGCATACTTTCAAAATTGACAGTTGAATGAGAACACTCTAGATTACCAACTACAAAAGACATCTTTAGAACATTGGAGGTTTTAACAGCCAAAACGTTGTTACTATAATAACAACCAAAACGAGCACATTAGTTTGAGTATATATCAATCAATAATAATCGTTATCCCTCATTTCCAAAGTTCAAGAAAAACATAGAATGATAGTTCTAAATCATCAAAGATTTTTATTCATTTCATTTTTTTAACAGAATTCTTGGAGGACATGAAGAAACATCCGTTTGGGTCACAAATGTTTGTCATCTGGTCGAAAATTAATGGTTCAATCAATAACACACAAATGAAATTCAATAATAAAATTAACGAAATGACAGCCGCTTTATCTTCCGCCCAAGACACAGCCAGTCGCCATCTTAACTCCCTTCGGCATATCCCAGCTGTGGATGCACTGATGGACATTTTCAATCAAGTTTATGAAGAGGTAAAATGTTGGTCGAATAATCAGAAACGTTTTAATTTCTTAAATTTAAATCCATGACTCCCATTTATTCCCAGCTTATGAATTTGGATATATAAAAGAATGTTACATAGATAGATATTGTTATTTTCTAAGCATAAACCATAATCCACTTTAAAAATTTGGGACAGAACTAAATAATAATATATCCGACATCTTTTTCAGTTTTCTTGGATATGTTGTTGTTTGTTGTTGTTGTTGTTGTTTGTCTACTTCCTACTCTTCCTTGAATATCCGGTTCTTTGAGTTTCATCGCGAACATTTTCCAAATATTTCCAAGGGAACTACTTTCATCCTTATGTGCTATACACTATGTAGTTCTCGCGCTAGATCTTGATATTTTCTCACCTCTAGTTTTTATAATCTTTTCAAAATAATTACACATGACATATCTTTTGATCTGCTTCTGTATGAAAGGCAGTTCTAAAGAGTACAAGAACAATGGGGTTTCATGCCTTTCTCATGTCATCATCGTCCAAAAGAGAGGATCCAAGATGATGGTTCAAAATCAGGAACATGATCAAATTCTTTCAGCACTTATTGTAGATTGAACTCATTGTCAGTAGGTTGGCAAGAAAAATAAT
>OY757929.1:34488728-34538728 GCA_963585895.1 Sepioteuthis lessoniana
CTTATTTCATATTTCCGAGAGATTATTATTTCATTCGGACGATAAACTTTTTAATGACTGTTTCGCCCGATATATTCTTCGGTCTTTTGATTTTTTTCTGAAGTTCTTAGACAAATCATTTCATATTTTCGATTATTGTCTTCTTTTTTTTTTAAATTAGAATATCTTTTTATTTTTGGGTTTTCCTCACGTCAATATGGCATCCGATGATTCATACAAGTAGCCTGTCGAGTAATGGAAATTCTTCATCCTCAGGAAACAGCATTGTTCTTTCTTATAGCTTTACCGATCCACAGAAAAGAGTTGCAAAATACATGGAAGATCTAAAGTAAAACAATAACAAAGAAAGTTATTTAAATTTGTAACATTTTCTATTCATCAATCAGAATTAGCATTGCATTTTTGACTCTTCGTCAGAACAGAATGTTGATCAAATGGCTATTTCTTTTCTTTTTTTTTTCTTCATTTTCTTCCAGGTGGTTTGGGCCTATCGTTATTGGAACGTGAAATCTAATCTACTCAGCTTAAAGGAAATGATTAAACAGAAGTTTTATTCGAAAGTGAACGAGCTGAAAAGAACTTTAACAGATCTTGATATTAACACCATTGTGTTCGCACCGAAACGCGGAGAAATTGTCATAGAGTTCAGGTTTGCTGCTGCCATGCAAGTCTACAAATCTGTTGCGTCCATTGTGGAAACAGTTGAAGAATTGCAACTGATAACTAAGAAATTTCATAAAATGCTGCCAAAAAGCAACACCACATTTTGGGACATTTATTACATGCTCAAACCAGCTTCAGAAATGACCAAATGGTTCCTGCCATCTACAGGTTTGTAAACACAACACAGACAAAAAAAAGCAGCTCGGCGAAGTTAAGACATTTCAGTAGGAACCGAATGCCCTGCAAACACACACACACACACACACACGAGCGCGCACGCGCACACACATATACACCAAAAAGAAGACACGCATACATAAGCATATAGTTATAAGTGCGTTAACATTCACACACATTCACACACAGAAAGTTTAGAAACTGTCAAGATTGTTTGTTATGCCAGAGATAAGTTTAAATTGTTTAAAATCATGAAATCTTTAAGGCTGGTGGTTACAAGTTATCTTCAGTACTGAATACTATTGAATTAAAGGAGTTGTTTATCTTTGACAGTTCTTATTACATATAGAAAGGCATCAACTCATATTTTCTTTCTTCACTACTACTACTACTACTACTACTACAAATAATAATAATAATAATAATAATAATAATAATAATAATAATAATTGGAAAACCTGATTTCTCCTGCCTTGTTGGTAAGCGAGTCAGTTTAAGAAAAAAAAAAAAAGAAATTCATAACCAGAACGCGTTAGGCTAGCAATTACACCCATTAAAAAATCACGCCGCTTTCCACGGAAAGTGCATCATCACTGATTCACCTAATAAGTGAACTTAACAAAGTGCCACTAAAAGACTGCAAGAGTATGCATGACTGGGTAGGAAAGGAGATCAAATGGGGATTGTGCTAGCGATTAAACTCTGAACATACTGACAACTAGTAAATATACAACCCAGAATCTGTCTTAGATATGAGATGCATAACATTTCAGTACAGAATACAATCGAATTAAAGTTGTTCATCCACTTTTGACAGCTCTTATTTTTGATAATGATGCGTGCCTAGCGATGCTTCTCATAAAATAAGCTGATAGGCCCTTAACGACTATTTAGCACACATGTGTTGAAAACCACGAAACGTTCAGTTATTTCCTTGAAGGTACGTTCACTGTAAGAGAATCTCCTAAAAATTCCTGAAATTTATCTTACTGAAACCAAAAAAAGGAGTGTCCTCAAAGACTTGACTTGTACAAGCCCTTACCTGAAATCTACTTAAGTATACACTGTTCTTTCACAGTGAAAGGGATCATTATCTTTCTTTTGGGATCTATCTGGTCCTGTGCAACCCCTGTCAACAATCCACTTAAGCACATGCTGTTCCTTTACAGTGACAGAGACCAACATCTTCGAATTAAATATGTTCAAACCCTTACCTACCCCTACTTAACATACGTTGTCCCTTCTCAATGAAAACGATAAACATCTTTCCTTTGGTGTCTATCTGGCCCCGAACAACCCCTAACTTAAAATCCAGGGTGGCACATGCTATTCCTTCTTAATCAGGGAGACCAACATCCTCCTTTAGCGTTTATCTTGTCCGGGACAAACACTTATCGAGATCTGCTTATCCTTCTCAACGAAAGGGACCAACATATTTCCTTCGGAGTCTATCTAGTCCTGATCAACTCCATGCCAAAAATCCACTGAGGTGCTCACTGTTCTTGCTCAACGAAAGGGTCCAAAATCTCTCCTTTAGAGTCTGTCTAGTCCTGGGCAATCCCGTACTTACTGAGGCACACAGTGTTTATTCCCAATAAATGGGACTAACATCTTTCTTTTGGGGTCTATCTAGTCCTGCGAAATCCCTTACATAAATCAACTGAGGCACACACTACATCTCCCCGATGAACGGAACCAACACCTTTACTTTGGGGGTCGATCTGGACCTGTGCAACTCCGATTGATAATGCACTTGATACGCACTTGTCTCTTCTCAATAAAGGAACTACACACTCCATTGGGGTTGATCAGTAGTGAATATAATCATTGAAATTTTTTTTTTTACATTGAAGTGGTCATTTTTTTATTCCTCATAATCTATTTTATTTTTTCGGCTGAAAACAGAACAAATAGAAAATCTTTTTTTAGAAGTCCCCTCATATTTAGAATCGCTAAAATAGTTATAGATGTTGCAATTACAACCTAATATAAAATTAAGTCTCAATTTCTTCAAGAATCTTATGAGTATATTTCTAATTGTTTTCAATTTCAGCGCGCGCTTCTCTGTTTCGTGGTCAGTATATAACCACTTTTGATGGTCGACACTATGAATACAAGGGTACTTGTAGTTATTTAATGGTCAGAGATTTTGTCGATGGGAGCTTCAATGTTGTGGTCAACTACAACCCTGACAAAAGCCAGAAAACAATCAAGTCTATCACCGTCACGACAGGCAACAATGAACTTGTAGAAATATTTCCAGATTACAAGGTAGTTATATTCATTTGAATCTTTACTATCAATTCAACTCGAGATAAGTATTAATTGAAAGTAAACCTTATTTTATATTCGTCACTATTTGTTTACTGTCAGTATTTTTGGAAACCAACCTTCATCAAAATTATATAGTCGTGTTTGGTTATTAAAGATTCCAAATTTGGGAAACATTTGGTTACTCTAACATGGTTTTGTCACAGGCTGTGAGCACTGGGCAATTTTTCTCTCTAATCTCATGTAGTCTTGTGGGTCCCGTGTATCTGACTACATTTACTGAGAGTGTAAGGATTAATGATCTACTCTAACAGACAATTATAATAAGCGAGGTCGAGTCGAACTGAGTGTCCTATTCTTCTGGCCTTGTTCCGCAAGTTAAGTTTAGTAAATAGCTTTACTGATGAAACGTTTGTTTTACAGTAGGGATTTTCTTTATATCCCTCTCGGCAAATGTTCGGTCCTTAAAAACAAGAATTATCATCGATTTTAGAAGACTTCATTTTTTTGTTTAATCTACAAAATATCATGTAATTGTGTCGTACCAAGCTCGCACGAGGTAAAATATCCCGCTTTATTAGAGAGAACACACAGACATATATATATGAAAAAGAAAAAAAAAACGAATAAAATCAACTTACATCTTTAAATTTCACAATTTTTTATCATTAGTGTTATGTTTATAATTAAATATGAATATGGAGGTTAACGTTTTAAAAATAACTGATTCAGTCACTTGTTTTAAAACTGAGAATTCCATTTTTTTTTATTTGTAAGAAAAGTATTCCAAGATTTTTGTTTAAGAAAAAAACCCCAAAATAATCGTTATTCGTTTTTTTCCAGACTTTTAGAATATAATTTATTATGAAAGTCATTCGTTTAATCTTTTATTTTATCTTTATTTTTCTGCTATTTCAGGTGAAATACCGAGGTGAATATACTGAACTGCCAATTCTAAATCCTTATAATTATGTTATTCGCGAACGCAACCAAATCATTTTGAAGAGTTTGAAAGGATACCAAGTAACTGCCGATCTTCAATTAGGACTCTATACCGTCGAAGTTAGTGGTTGGTACTTTGCTGATGTTGCTGGTATGTTTGGTACCTTCAATTATGAACCAAATGATGACATGACCATGTATAATGGTAATCAGACCGATGATATTGAGGAATTTGCTGCGTCCTGGTGGACTGAATCCTCAGTTTGTAAATCTCACCGCAATTTTGCTCAAAGTCACAGCGTATCCGACAACCAGGAATGTTACAAGTATTTTGTAGATAACTATTCTCCGTTCAGAAATTGCTTCCGACAGGTAAAATTCTTTTAATGACTTTTAAAATATATCCAGTATTATTCATAAATGTACTCAGACTAGTGTCTTCCTTTGTTATTGTAATTATAGTCAAAACGTTGCAGCTGTTTTACCTTTCAACCTGTTAGGAGTTTGTGGCTCAATCTTTCTTTCTTTCTTTCTTTCTTTCTTTCTTATGTTAAATGTCCTGTAAATAACCACAAAGCTCTGTTTGTTTTTTTCATAAAATTTTTTTTTAAATATAAAAAAGGAAAAAAAATTCAAATTTATTTTACGACTTTAAATTTTTGACAAAATATTCAAATCAGATTTGCAGTTTGTCGATATCAATGGTTTACAAGATGGATTTATGCCTTTCCTAAGGTTAAAATGAAAATAAAACAATCTTGGAATTTGAATTCTGCAGATTCCAATAACCGTTACCACACACACACACACACACACACACACACACACACACACACACACAATATATATATATATATATATATATATATATATATATATATATATATATATTGATATATTTCCATGACAAAAATATTATTTGATATCTTTATTTACATGATATCGATGAGCTTATAGCGTTTTTAATGTTTTGTCAAAGTTGAAATTGATTTTTTATCAAGTATTTTTAGATGTTTCAAGTTTACATTGAAATGTACGATTTGAACTACTTTTATGTGTGAAGTTAACGTTTTTCCACATAAGAGATGTTCTGAAGCGAGATGTTCCCATGATAAATATATAATTTTCACTGTGATTATACCAGATACTGTTTTTGGTTTGCTTGTTTTTTTTAAAGCCTGAAAACAGCTTGTTTTCATGTAATAAAAAGGAAAAAAATAAATATTGGTGTTCCATTATGAATTTATTTCAGGTCTATGGAATGATCTTCTTCAGATGGAGATAAGATATAGTTATATATTTGAATATGGTGCAGGCAGATTTACATTGCTTCCGGCGAGAAGATAATTAAAAAAAAGTTTTTGATTTTTTAATTAAAAATCAAAACAAAAAAATCCCTTTTTAACAGTGGAAATATAATTATATATTATCAAATATAATGTTCATACATTCTTTTTTTTTTTAAACCTGTCACTTATAATTTAAAATATTACTCAATTAAAAAAAAACAGTGAATACTGAAAAATATCAATAGTGATTTGAGACTCAATTATATAAAGTATAAATAAAAGATAAAACTAATCCCTAATTTCATTGAAATTATTGTGTATTATAAAGGTTAAAGAATATAATCCATGTAGTATAACATATATATAAATTAATACTAATATTGATTTACCAAAATTCTATTTTTATTCATGTGACATATCGAAAAAATCCCTGGTTATTTACATTATAAAAAATTGGCATATCGATTATGAAGTTAACTGTAATAAGTAATGGATAGATATTGTAATGAATTGTATTTATGAATTCCTAACTTTTAATATAATTATCAAATAAATTAGCAGCTTCAAATATAAATTTATTTAATCGAGTTAAATATTCGTTGACATATAGTAAAACGGTGTAGTACATAGAATAGTTCCTTCTAACATTTTGGACTATTGTGTTAAGTTTGAATCTTTTTGGAAATAAGGCATATTTATATTCTATCTTCTAAAAAATAAATATATTCTTTATTGAAAGAAAAAAAAAAAACACGTTAAAATTATTTAGTCAATTGTTTGATTATACACCAGTATTTCAGTATCTAGAATTAAATTGTAAATCACCTAATTAGTGGTAATGTTAAATATATTTAATATAATTAAGATATAGAATTAGATTATGCTACCTACATTTAATTATTAATTCATTCCTAGTATTTTGTAAGTTCCTGTCTTTATATTTCAATATGCATATTTTCTCTTCTAAGCAGAAATTACACCTACCATGTAAACTTTTTGTTGAGGAAAATCTTTTAATTATTTTCCATAATATTTTCCCTTATAATATGTGTTAGCCCTAGTTCTTTCAAATACCAGTTATATTTAGATAGGGTAGTTTGATTTTTCAATATTGGATTTTTGAATAACAGGAGGTGGTTATAATATTTCATTTTAAGAACTAGCCGTTGACATTGAGCATTCAACTGGATATTCCTATTCTCCATGGATTATTACTTAATAGTCTAATCCTTTGACTATTTTCCTCGGATTATATATATATATATATATATATATATATATATGTGTGTGTGTGTGTGTGTGTGTGTGTGTGTGTGTGTGTGTGAGCACTAATAGTGTAATGGTTATCCTTGAAGGAAATGGACACGGTGAGCCGAGTTCAAGTCCTGGACAAAATTATTTGTATTTCACACAGCATTATTACTCTTGGGAAATGTATGAATCCAACTCCCTCCGACTATATGTTAATAATAATACAGACTGGGCTCTTTAATCTTGGTATGGCAACCAGTGTAGGAGAAGGAAAACTCTGATTTCAAACCTGTTAAACGCCACTTGAAAATTGATCTTGTGTTATATTCTGGGTAAATACATATAACCCTTCACAAAGATCAAATAATCGAAAATGTCATTTGAATATTTGCAATTCCTTTAATATGATTATTAGTTTGTTGCTTCTTGTTTAATATCTATCTATCTATCTATCTATCTATCTATCTATCTATCAGGTAAAGCCAGATGTCTTCTACAATTTGTGTAAGGCTCTTTCCAATTCCAAAGATTCTGATATCTGCGATGTTTCCGGTTTTTACATGGAAGAATGCCAGAGAAAAGGAGTTGATCTTCAAATGCCGAAGTCTTGTGGTGAGTTCTTCTGTACTCATTCTATATTATATTTTTGCATATTCATTCGCTTGTTCGCCCGTTATACTCATTCACATACCCTCCCCGCAGCCAACTGGGATATTCTTCTATAACTCCCCCTCGTAGTCAAGTGGGATATCTTTTACATCGGTGTTACTTCTTCAGATCAAACAGTGTGTTCAGCTTTGATAGAATTGCCTGGTACTAATTTCATCTATGGTCACTAAATAGCATAGTCAATATAAATGCTTGTATATTGGTTTGCTGAAGATTTGATGAGCTCTGTGGACCCAGTGAGCGCTGAAGTTCTGATAAACTTAAACAACGTGTTGTCGAAGGCTGAGAAGAAAAAAAGAAAAAAGATTCCTCGGTACCAGTAGTACTGTTACCCACAAAATTAAATATGCGACAATATATTGACCTTATTGTTTCGGTACAATTAAATACTAGTAAACGATATGTGTTGTACGTATTTTATAGATTATTGTATATTTTTGTATTATTATTTTTGCTAAAGCAACAATAGAATTTATATGTAATATAAACATTTTTTCTTGCTTAAATAATTCCTCTTGATTTTTTCTTTCCATGAAATTTTTAAGGGTACTGCTAGTTTATTCATAATTGTTCAGTTCTCTTGTCCGACTTCCGACAATCTGACATTTTCATCAGATTAAGATATGATCAAAACGTTTGATTCCTTTTTACTATTTCTGTTTCCATTCTATAAGTTCTGTCTTTTAATCTTCTTCAAATCCGATCAATATTTGATCTATCTATCTATCTATCTATCTATCTATGATGTTTAAAATACGTTTTTAGCGTATAAAGAATGAATCAAAATTGTTTTGTTGAAATGGTGTCCCTGTAATCTATTTCTGCGACCTCTTTGACCTAATCGATAATACGATCAAATTGATCTAGAAACCTTGGAACCCTATTTTTACTGTCATGTATGAATTTAATTTTATGTAAACTGTAAAACCTCATTTTCTGTACCTTCAGCGAGAATTGAATTTAATTCAACATCAGTCATTTATTTGCGCACAGTTGAATGATTTCAAGTAAAGAAAATGATTAAATATTTCTATTTGAACCATAACAGGTACTACCACTCCGGGACAGTGGACCAGAGAGTAATGGAAATGAAAGGGTACTCCACATTTCCCAAAGTTCCTGAACTGGAGCCTCACCATCCAATTCAGTTTACTTTCATACTCAGAACAATATTTTTTACCCATAGATGGGACCTGAGCAGGTACTACCACTCCGGGTCAAGTGAACTTGGGATTATTGGAAATAAAGAGGTACTCCACATTCCCCTAAGCTCCAAGCCTGGAGCCCCACTAACCGATGCAGTTTACCGTCATATCCAGGATGCTATTTCTTTTTGACCCATAGATGGGGCCCTAACTCCAGAACAAGAGCCTCACCATCAGATGCAGGTTGATGTCATATCCAAGACACTTATTGGATGGGGATCTCACCCCACCCCCGCAAAGACGCAGTCGACATATCCTACAGCCCTAGACGACTGTGTTGACTTTTAAATTGTTTAAATGAAATACTTTTGGATTATGTGAATGTAAAAGTAAAAATAAATTTCTGTCAAAAATAGAACGCAAAAAAAAAAAAAGGAAAAGATTAAAAATCAATTCGCCTGTTTAGTTTCCGTTATGTTGTAGATAAAAGTTTAGGATCATGTAGCTGCATGACTCTCCGTGGCTAAATAGTTAACGTACCGTATTGCGGAATTGTAGTTAGCGGGTTCGAGTACAAATACCCTTGAAGAAAAGTATGAAGCCCCTTATCTTCTTTCAGCTATTGGTTAGATAGTACCACTACTGGTCTTCTTTAAGCAAGGCTTTGGCATTAAATAATCCACATAGTCTCTTTTTTATATACTAAGGGAAGCGCAATAGAATCTCACCCGGAAAAATGACGAGATTATTTGTACATGGACAAACAATGCAAATAGATATTTTATTATAAATTTATTGCAAAAAATAGAAAAATTATGCATCACGTCAAACTGGTTTTCTAGTCGAGGAGAACATGCAACTCAGTATATTAAATTTCCTGTTTCTTTTCGAATTTGAGTGTAGTTTTAAATAGCAATACTGAAAGGGAAATCTTGTTGCGTAGTAGTTAACATGCTGGACAGTGACATAGTAATAAGCGAGTTTGAACTCCAGTAACGTAATTACGTTCACTTCTGGACTAATACCCTTGGGAAAGGTATGAATCTCGTTTTCCCCCGAGCTATGGGTAAAATAGTACTACTACCAGTATCATCAGCAACTTCTCTGGACCCCAACTCAATCGGGAGCCCCGAGGGCCCCTTCGGCCTGGTGTGGCTTTCCCTACCACATCTCATCTCTTGCTCCAACTCTAACTCATCAGGGACCCCGAGTTATATAATAGTTCAACACCCACTCAATCGCCCACTCAATCTTTGGAATCGCATGTTTGATCGTCATCAAGCGGAAATAACTGTCATGCAGTTCACAGGTCACTCTCTTCTGGTGCATCACTCTGAAGTGGGACCTTCACCTTGTCCCATATTATCAGCCGAGCTCACCTGCGTGATTTCCTCTCATAACTGCCATTGGAATGTGTCACTTCCTTCCGGTGAATCACTTTGAATGGCATTTTGGCCGGGTCGAAGGTCAAAATACAACAATCATCCGTTAATTATTTTTCAAAATTCTGTTCTTCTACAAGTATTGTTTTGACATAAAATAACCAATGAAAGTTGATATGTCTTTAAAGAAAGAAATCAAAACCAAATCATGCTGATTGAAATTAATTGTATTTGATCAAATTACAAAATGACATCAATAAAAAAGTTCTTTATGAATGTTTTCTGCATGTTTTTTTTTCTTCTTACAGTGAGTTGCACTGGAATTATGGGGAAAAAAATTTTCGCTGGGGAAAATGTCGTTTTGAAGTCCAGCAGAATTCCGGCCGCTGATGTGATTTTTGTTGTTCAAGAAACAAAATATAGTCAGGTTGTTGGTTCTCGACTTGCGGACATTGTCAAACACATACAATCAATCTTAGAACAAAAAGGTAAGTATAATTCTCAATTGGTTTCATCATTGGTGACGGCAGGGGACATTCAAAGTTAATTAGAGCGAAATATTTATCTACTTAATATTAATTAAATTATATTTATCCATAAATTTTTCCAATTATTTATCGTGTGCTCTTATTGTAAACACAATACCTTACCCAAAGGTCACCCGTAATTGTGTGATAACCAAATACCGTAAACATTTTCTTTTTATGTGATTATAGGTCTTCATGAAAGCAGATTCGGTCTGATCGGATTTGGCAGTTATGGTAATATACCCGACTTCATTCGCACAATGGATGGAAAAATGATGTTTAATAGCGAACAGATGATCCAATCACTTAATAATCTGACCTTTCCGTACCGTCGAAGCAGCGTAGATTTGATGAAAATCATCATGCGGGCTGCTGAGTACCCGTTCCGGCCCGGAGTGCACAAGACAATTATTTTGGTCAAGAGCATCGGATGTCATGAGATTGGCGTCACCAACTGGGAACTGGCACAAATGCTTCAAAAGTTTGACATTACTTTGCATGTACTTGCTAATCACGGTCTCAAGACTAAAGGAAACTTGGAAACCAAGACAACTAACCTCTACGGTAGGAACACTTTGAAGGGTTTACGAGACAATCCGGGAAATTGTTAGTATTCTCATTCAGTTGTAAATCGAACCGGATATTGTTTTATTTTCTAATTTAGAGCTCTTAAGTGTATTGTTCTAATAACAATCGCGCTGTGATATGTTGTTTTTCCTGAGTTTCAGTTTCTTATGAATAAACATATTGAGAATTTTAGTAACTAGCAAGTATTTACCAATATTACCTATGAGTGATAAGATGATCATTATTTAAAATAAAGGGCTTGGAGTCAGATTTATCTAAATTTTGGGTAACTATTGGTAGCAAAAAGAAATTTTGTTCATTTAAATTGTTTCATTTACAACAAGTTACAGGCTTGTTTACACCTTGCATGACGTACGGAAGACGACTTCGAATTTTTCGGAGATCTCAAATACGCTCGAAATCTCCCAAAAATCAATAAATATTTCGAATAGATATTTCATTTTATTATTTTTTAGGCGTTGTTAAACATACACACTCTCTCACTATATATATATATATATATATATATATATATATATATGTAGTTTCTAGACCATTTTCAAAAAGTCGGAAAAGCCATTGCTTTCCTCTCAGTGCTTCCCCGAGATGCAACAGAGTGAGTCTATGAGCGCACACACACACACACACAGACACAGAGAGAGAGAGAGAGAGAGAGAGAGAGAGAGAGAGAGAGAGAGAGAGAGAGAGAGAGAGACCCAGCTTCCGTTCGTAACGATTACAAAGAGAGTGGGTTACCGACACCAATTGTGAGACAGAAACCATATTCCAGCGATGTGTACAGCAAGAGAGAAGGTGAGAGATAAACTCCATCAAGTATAATCTAAAACATTTCCTGGAATGATTCAAACTATTTCTGATAGTTTGCTTAAAATCAGACCAGAAATGACGGAGATTTACTGGTACGGACGAATAAAAAAAATGGGGAATAATAAGATATTTATATGATGAAGTTCCATAAATGATGGAAATAATTTATAAAAACAAAAAATAGTCCATTAGATTAATTTTCAAGAAAACGAAGCAAAAAAACAAAAACAAAAAATAAGCCCCTCACAAAGACTCCCCCCCCCAAATCCCACAAACATGTTTGTAAATAATCAATCATTGAGAAAAATCTGATTTTGTTCGTATAATATGTTCACTGGTTTCGCCAAAGTTATATGGCATGTGTTGGTTATGTTATGTGGTTGAAGTGATATTACTTGATTTGATTAAATGGGTTTCTTAGCCCTTTTTTAAAAATATCGAGCAACCATTGTTTCTCTGTTAGTACTTCGTTTGGAGGCAACAGAGTAGTAATTTACTAAGCTTTTGGCTAAGATTGCATGAATGGGACACCCAATGAGAATCAGACTCCCTCATGAAGGTTTGCTTGTTTAACAAGCTAACCATTACACCACACGAGGTGCCCACTTGAAGCAACAGAGTATGTCTAAAGTAATACCAACAGGGAAAAAAGTCATCTACTGCTGGCTACGGTTGACCTGACTTGATGTTAAACTTTAAAACTGGCGCCTTGCGCTGTGTAATGATTTGCGAGTCCGATACTTCCAGCCTTCCACCACAATTGAGCTAAATAATATTGGTCTTGTGCCAGGTTGTGTGAAAAATAATGTCGGTATGTAGACACTGATGGAGATTGTCGTAGCACAATAGTTAGCAAACTTATTCCACAGACAAAATGTACAAGTGAAATAAATTCGATTCTCTCTAAGTTCTTTACACTTCTGACCTTGTGCTGCGTAAGTTAAGTTTAATAAATAATCATTTGGCCAGCGCTGGTTGGCAATGTTCGAATCCAGGTAAATAAGAGACATTTTATATGCTGATTTTTAAGTTAAGCAAAACAATCTTTTTTTTATACCCAACATTTATTCTTTTAAGATTGTGTGCTTATCAAATATTCAAGTACAGGCATTTGCAGTATCAGTATTAACCCAACCCCCCTATCACTAGCTGGATGTGACACCTGGTGAATTTTTTAAGCGGAGTTTAACAGGTTTGAAATTGAGAGTCTTCCTTCTCCAAGACTGACTGCCATTGCAATTTTAAAGAGTGTTGTCTGCCTTACTATTTTACTCATAGCTGGAGGGAGAATAATTTCATTCCTTTACCAAGTGTATTAGTACTATGTGAAATGCCATCAGCTTTGTCCAGGATTTGAACTCGTGTCGCCGTGTCCATTTCCAAAGACGATAACAATTAGACCCCGGGCAATATATTCCGGGTGCGCCTCCTTTCGTATATTCATATCAGGTGTGCTTTCTTTTATATGTTTTATGATTTTTTAGGTGCTGATAAAAGCCACGCCTACTCTGAAGGATTAGTCGATGCTGAGACGGAAACGAACATTATTATTCCTGAAGACAATTGCGTTCAGTTGGCAATTGAATCGGGTGGTTCCTATTTCGATTCGAAGAAGTTGGAAACGGGGGAAACGGTTAACGTATCATTCATGGAAAAATTCGCCGAACGAATTTCAGAATCTTTGATGCCAACTAATTGCCAAAGATGTAACTGTGTTCCTGACCTGAGAGGGATTGGTCAGACTATCTGCAACAAATGTCCCAACTCCTTTACCAGCACTTCACACAACATACAAGTGGTAAGTTGAAAGTCCACCAGATCTTTTCTACTACTGACCCTTTATACCTCCCTACACACACAATATTTCATGTTACGGATCCTCAGGTGAGTCAATATCAACACGATGTGTTGATATAGGCTCATCTGAGGATCTGCAAAGTAAAACTAAGAGTCGTGAATTTTTATCCTGTTTTTACTCTATTTTATAGTTGAAAATATTTATATTGCTCTGCATTTTCGTGCATGGAGCACTCTATTCTACTGATTAAAAACGCTTTCAGAGTTAAATTTTAATAATAATAATAATAATATATAATAAATAATATAATATATATAATAATATAATATATAATATATATAATAATAATAATGATAATAATTATAATAGTATATATATCATCATCATCATGTCGCGCCGCCTGCGCGGATATCCCTGACCGTCTCTCGCCATTTCTCCCTATCATTCATCGCCTCCGGCAGGTCTTCAGGGTTACATCCCGTGTCCTCACACAGCTGCTGTATGTAGGTTCGTGCTGGTCGTCCCACTCTTGCACATCCATGTGTGGGGGTCCACAGGAGTACATCGCTTATGAGCTCGTCCTTGCTTCTCCAGCAGTGTCCTGCGTGTCTGGTTCGTCGAACTTGTATAGTTTTTGTGATGGGGGGCAAGTGTCCGTATAGTTGGAGTCTCGTGGGGTGTTGTCGCCAGGACTTGTTTAATACTGCTCTCAACATTCTTGTATAATTTCCGTCCAGCCTCCTTTCCAGCCGCTTCGTAAGCGACCATGTGGTGCATCCATATAGCAGTATCGACACAACCGCTGCCTGGAAGAAACTGCGTTTCATTTTATCAGTTAGGTCCGACTTCCATATGATCGAGAGCCTATCGATAGCTGTCCATGCCTTCGTCAGTCGTGTGTCGATGTCTTTCTCGGTTGATGAGACGCTGCTTCCTAGGTAGGTGAATTTGTTGACTAGTTTCAGAGAGGCTCCGTCTAGTGTGGCAATGTTGCCCGTTTGGTTGTAACACATATATTCGGTTTTGTTTGCATTGACACGGAGGCCAATGCCAGCTGCGGCTCGTTCCAGACTATGCAGTAGTGTCTCTGCTTGATTAGGCGTATTCGCTAGTAACGCCAAGTCATCAGCGTAGTCGGCGTCCGTGATTGTTTTTGCGGGGTACCTTTTGCTTCTTCTCTTGGTCAGCTCGAAGCCATTTTCTCTGATTTTGTCGATCGAAGTCCTAAGCACATAGTCTAGACAGATGATAAAGAGGTACGGGGCTAGTGTGTCTCCTTGTAGTACTCCTGCAACTATGTCGAAGTATTCCGTGTCTCCATCTGGTGAACGTACTTTCACTTTGGTGTTTCTGTAGAGAATCATTATCGCTGCTACGGTTTCTTTTGGTAGGCCGTATGCTAGTAGGATTTGCTCCGTCTTCCCTCTGTGTATGGAATCGAATGCCTTGGTAAAGTCGACAAATAGTAATGTCGCCTGTAAGTTTTTTGCCCGAACGCCTTCCAGGATTCTACGGATGGTCAGTATTTGTGAGGTCGTGGATCTATTCCTCCGGAAGCCATTTTGGTTTTTCCTAAGGATGTTGTCTATTTTGGGTTCTATGCGGTTTCGTAGTAGGGCATTGTAGATTTTGGCTGCTATGGATGTAAGTGTTATCCCTCGGTAGTTCTTGGCTAGTCCGAGGTCGCCTTTTTTAGGGAATGGAAGGATGCATCCCTTCGTCCATCGTTCTATCCTATTTTGACTATAGACTGCGTTGCATTGCCGGAGCAGTATATCGTCGAATTGTCTCGTCTTCCACACTTCTGGGGGGATCTCGTCTAGCCCCGCCGCTTTCCTATTTTTAATTCTTCTGAGAACCGAGTCTAGTTCTTCTTTGGTGAAAGGACCTAGTTTTACGTCTAATTGCTTACTAATAATTCTGGTGATCGGTTCATCCGTTATTTCCGGTGGGTTTCCTAGTAGATTTTTGAAATGCTGTTCCCACAGTTTTACTCTTTCTTGTTGGCTTGCAGCTTTCAATTTTGCTTTGGCTGTGCTCTTCCTTCTACTTACTTCGTTTATTGTTTGCCAGGCTATCCTGGATTGCCTATCTTCCACCGAGTCTCTAATCTTATCTATCTGATTTTGTACGTATTCTGCCTGTTCTTTTAGGTATATTCCTGTTAATTGATGTTGTGCCTTTTCTAGTTTTCGTGCATTTGTGTTTGTTGGGTTCTTTCGATAGCTTTTGGAGGCAGTCTTCACAAGTGCACGTTTTTCTCTAAGTATATATATATATAGTCAGTAATATCCAGTCAACGTCTAAAGACAATGGGTGCGGATTATTTGTGTGTAGAATATGAGGCATTTTATATGAATCTATGGGAGTACTTGATGCATGTCTATTGTTATATATTCCTTTTCAGGTTTATATAATGAAACTCACACACACACACACACACACACACACACGCGCGCGTATCTATCTATCTATCTATCTATCTATTATTTCGATGATTTTGTCTCAACTGTTTGGCTTTTTCGAAAGTTGAACTCTCTGAAAATTTATATCTCCAACGGAATATTAAGTTATAATGCCTGTTAGCATATCAAACATTCTCAGATCTTCCCGCCCCAGTTTTCAAGAACTCAAAAAGCTTTCCAAGAATCTTACGTTGAAAGTTATATATATTACGTATTATTCACTTCTATGTTGCTAAATCTGTGCTGTTTCTTCACTAAAAAATTGTTGTGGTCTTGAAGGGCCAGAAATGAATAATACAAAGAGATGTAAGGTTTACAGCAGTATATATTTATAGAAATACAGACAGTAACGGTTACCAGTAAATGACTTGACTCACTTGACTCGTTTATCAAGTCAGTCATTACTTATAGTGTCGTGAAGGGTCCATGCAGGGTATATCACCATAACAGAAAATTTGATTAATGAAATTTGAGTTATTTAAAATTAAAACGACTTAGATTGGTGAACTTGTTTATAAAAACGAAATTCTGCAGAAAAATTTCAATCGTAATTTTAAAAAAATCTTCTGGAAATGGCCAATATCTCATTCATGGAAAGATTATACATATATATATATATATATATATATATATATATATATATGCACAAAACCGTATTGATGTGTTGAATTTACATTTATACGCCACTATCTCATCCACAATGCAATTCAGCTAGTATTTTCTTGGTTGGTAAAAGCAAATGATTTTATTCCATTTTTAGTCGAATTTATTGTGTCTTTTTATTTTAGAAACCAGAATTGTATTCTATTCCTAGTGCAGATGAAGATTTTCAAAGAGACCTGAACGTAAGTTAAATTCTTCATTCATTTCTTGTTTTTTTTCTTTCACTGTTATCGTTTGTTAAAGGGAACTCTTATATAGATGTATGGCAACCTAGGCCTCTGACTAACTTTTTTCACCGCTATCCTGGAAGTGTTCGGAAACAATTTTAAACCGCCTCGAAACGTTTGTTATTTTTTTTTACATTGTTATCATCTATAGTTAGTAGCATGATAAAAACAGTATTAAAACATTTAGGAAGTAAACGATATTTATTTTGGTCTATTTAGTCTTGAAACTATTATCCTTTTTTTTAAAGAAACGATAAAAGATCAAGGAAACAAGAAAAGTTTTTATCTTAAAAAGAAGTAAAAACTAGACAATTTTTAGCTTATGTGAAAGAAAGGCAAATTTTCAGATCATTGAAGAAAGTCTGCAATAACAATGTTCTTCGTTGTTGTTACAAAAAATACAAATCATAAGAAATGAAATTAAACCTGATTAATAAGATTTTATGCTAGTTCATGTCCAAGCTAAACAACAGTCCAAACCAAAATAAAATTTGTCTTTTCAAGTGGTGGACTTGAAAAGATAAATGTAAAAAACGATGCTGCTTCTATTTTTAAACCAGTGGTAAAAAAACTTTTAACAGATTTGAAAAAAATTAAACAAAAAAATAATTCCAAAATAATGAAAAATCCCATAATTTTTCATCATTCACTTGTCTATTATACCTATTCTAATCAGAAAAAATTGATTGTCCCGTGTGGTGTCTCCGACGAGAGAGCTCGGTGTCCCCAACGAATATTCTTGTGTCCCCGGGGCAACGAGACACCGTTAGTCTTGTGCCCTGGTGGCAACACTTTAAAGAACGCTATTCTCACTATTTACTTGCCACGACCTTTTGTTTTCGTTTGGGTGGATATATTCAAAATATTTCGGCCGCTGTACCTTCCGGCCTTCTTCAGGCTGTTTTTGTCCTATCCGGTAGACTTTACAAAATTTTAAAACAATTTCAATCCATAACACTAGACTGTTCTCAAATCCTTTACGTTGCTTTTTATCCCTACTGGACTCTAACTCAAGGATCGAATGCGTGATTTCTTGGTAGATCTTGACTAAAGAACTTGCCAAGTGTGATGGCCGATAGCGACAGATGGAGATAGATAGATAGATAGATAGATAGATAGATAGATAGATAGATAGAGAGAGAGAGAGAGAGAGAGAGAGGAGGTGAACCCGTGCTGTCGACATATCTGGATGATAATGATGAAGATTTTGTCTTGGAGAGTTCACTTGGAATTTGATGAGTCATCCAAAGGCTTTAGTGATTCTCTTCTCAAACGAGGATGACCATCCATGCTCTTTCTGCAACCGTCCCTGCACTTATAGAATGATCAAGTTTGGTGGAATTAGCCTCATATCCCTGAACTTGTATAGAGATATCATTGTTCAAAATTCGTTTCACTCTTTAATAAGAAGTTTTTCTAATCGTCTCTATCGGGTCAGTACTGAATATCTTAATATTTCTTGTAACGGTCGCCGAACACTTCAACCTACTTCAAGTGTCTTTTCTTAAACCGGACCCTTTATTCAGTCCACTCAGGTAGAGTGTTCTCATTTAATGCACTGTAGAAATAATCTTTGTAGAAGAACAGCAGTAAGATTACCTCGTATCTGGGTTATTTTACCTTTATAATATCACTTTTCTTTCCGTTGGATCGGAGACCTGGGATTGAACTTAAGCAGGTTACTGACGACGCGACAAAAACAAACTGAAGAAAGCCGGATGATACAGCAGTCAAGACGTTGTGAATATAACAACCAAAATGAAGATAATAGCCGGCCAATACGTGTAAATAGTGTATGATATATATATATATATATATATATATATATATATATATATATATATATATATATATATATATATATATATATATATATATATATATATATATATATATATATATATATATATATATATATATATATAATCACCAGTTGATGGGCAGGAGAACCTGGAAGTATACTATATCAATATATTTTAATATCTTTTTTTATTCATTTACATTACTCATGCTATTGAATATAAACAACCTCGATAAAGATGCTCATTTGAGAGAAGAATATAGAGTAAATAATAACAACACCTGATCTAAGAAATTTAGACCTTTTTAACATTATAATGTTGCTTTTTTTCAATATTTGTAAGTTCTTAAAAATTTAAAATGAAATAAAAGAACGAAATATCGCGCTTCTAAACCGGTTTTAAGTGTTTGAGTTATCCAACTTTCCACATATTTCTATCATATATATATATATATATATATATATATATATATATATATATATATATATGTGTGTGTAAATGCTCTTTCATTGATTTTGAGCACTATTTTACAATAATGTAGGATTTGGTCGTCCATTGACTCACCAAGCAAGTTTGTATGAACCATAAACCTTATATATATATATATATATATATATAGTTTGATATATTTATCAATAAATAATGCTCAACATCGGTGATATATATATATATATATATATATATATATATATATATATATATATATATATATATATATATATATATTGTTGTTGTATAACATGTTTATATAAAAACATTGATTCACCCAAATCCTTTTGGGTGTTTTGATTTTTTTCTTATCAGTTTAAAGAAGAAAAAATTCAAAATAAAACCTGTGTTTTTTAATAGTTGGGTAGGGTGGGAGCTTGCCATGTGTCTGTCATTCGTTTCCTGATGGGGAGAACCTTTTCGTCTTATCAATTTTTGACAACCTTTCGGTACACACACAATTCAACAGTAACAAATCAGGTTCATTATTAAATCAAATAATTTCATTTCGACATGCTTTTTTTTTATATTAATTGATTTTTTTAAATTATTGAATATCGAAAAATCCGACGGAAAATGTGTCAATCAAAATATTCTAGACTTTAAAATATGAAACTTTTTTTTTCTATTTTCAGAATTATTTGCGTATCAAATCACATTGAAAATTTAATTGAAATTCAGAGATGATAAAAAATAAAGATATATAAAAAATAAAAAGATGAAAATAAAAAAACACACGAAAACAAAACAGCAAATAAACAAAAAACAAACGCATCCCCCCCAAAAAAACAAACCAAAGCAAACACTTTTGATTCTTTTGCATTATTTATTGTAATTGAATAAATAAACTATTGATTTGTTTCTTTGTTTTTTTTAAATCTTTATTTCTAACAATCTATCTACCTACTCAAATATCCATCTACTTACCAACCCATATATCTTCCGACCAACCTACCTTTCTTTTTTATTTATTTTTAACAACCTAGCTACCGACTTACGTATGTACCTACCTACCCACCAACCTATCTACCAACCTATCGATGAAAATACCTACCTATATACCTAGCAAGCAAGGTACCAACCAAATTTTTAGTGTTCTTAACAGGTTGTGTAACTTGTTTGTCGAAAGTCCAAAGATATACCGACATGATATATATATATATATATATATATATATATATATATATATATATATATATATATAAATTGAGCACTCTCTAAATTATATCGCATTTGGTCTGTCACAAACCCACGAAGTGAGATAGTGACAACCAACACTGTTATAATGTATATATATATATATATATATATATATATATATATATATATATATACGTGGTATATTCAGTAAGTTTCCAGATTTTTTGTATAGGCATTTAAAATTGTCGTAGACTCTTGAAAATTCACTTTGTTATTGCTATACATCTTATAAGATGACTGACCAATTTTTATGATTTCAGGTTCAAATGAATAGCTACAGCAAGAATTTGAATACACCCTACTAAAGCCTGATTGTCACAGCTGGTGAATTTCAAAAATGCAATCTGGACGTAAGGACACTTTAGAAGAACAATATGCAATAAAAATCTGTTTTAAACTTGGAAAAATGCTACAGAAACGTATGGAATGCTTCAGAATGATTTTAGAGCATCTTGCATGAATCAAGTATCAGTTTTTGAGTGGCATATGAGATTCAAGTAAGGCAGGGAGTCTGAGAGGGATGATGAGAGGTGTGGGAGGAGTAAGGAAGTCAATACACCAGAGTTGATTGACCAAAGAGTTTTGGTTAGGATTATTATGTTAAGGTTTTAAGGGAGTTCAGGAAGAAATTCGGTCGGAAGAGGTCAGTACTCTTCAAATCGGGTCAGTGGCATTTCCACGAGGACAATGCACCAGTCCGCAACTCCATCCTTGTCACAGACTATTTGACCAAGATGGATATCAAGACAGTTCTTTACCCTCCCTGTAGTCCAGACCTTGCTCCCTGTGCCTTTTGCTTATTCCTTAAGCTGTCGTTATGAAACAATTGAAGAGATGAAAGTGGCTGTGACGAAGGTCATTGACACACTCACACCAGAGGACTTCCATGGAGCCTTCCAGAGGTTGTTGGAACGGTAGAACAAGCGTATTGCAGCTGGTGGAGATTATTTCGAAGGGGACTAGAGTTTCATGTGTGTACTATCAATAAAAGTGCCCATACGAAAAAAGTCTGAAAACTTGTTTAATGATCCTCGTATATATATATATATATATATATATATATATATATATATATATATATCTATTAAAACCCGCAATTTTTTGATGGTTTATACGTTGTAACATCAAGGACATACAACCGATTCTTGAAAAATGGCTTGAAATTATCCAGGCTGATCACTTATGCAAAACAGGGGAAAATGAAACAGATTTGGTTTGGCTGGATTTATGTCATAACAACCATTGCAAGTCCTCTTTATGCGTAGATTATATATGATTTGTAAAAGCATAATTTGTTGAAATCATTTCTTTGCATACAATTAAATGGTTTTACATATGATTTGTAAGTTAATAGTTTGTAGGTAATCTTATTTTTAAATGAGTCAGAGCTCATTTGTTTGCACACAGTCTAGTCGTTCCAAAGATTCTAACACGGATAGTTCTATTTAATATTAATCATTTGTTTGAACTCACCTAAATGCTTTCAAATATTGCTTTCTAACACAAATAATTTTATTTGCACACACTTAAATGGTTACAAGCACCGCTATCAATTTAATTTTAGCACACAGTCAAATTGTTTCAAGTATTGCTAATCAACACGAATTATTCTATTCAACATAACTCATTCGTTAGCACACAATTAAATTATTCCAAGTATTGCTATATATCACTAACAATTAAATAATAGTCATTTGTTTACACAGAGTTAAATGGTCAAACAGTTGTATTTCTCACAATTCGATTCAACTTAAGTCATTTGTTTGCATACAGTTTAAATGGTCATACAGTTTTATTTGAATCATAGATTTGTCCCTATCAATATCTACTACTCCGAGCCTTACCTCAACCCTACTCCTCTGCAAAGATGCAGTCAGTGTATTCTACAGTGTATTCTACTGGGTTGAAAGTGAAACAGATGTAAACGAAGAAAAATGACTTTTGTTAGGTGAGATTAGGTTTCTTTGTTTGATGGCATATCAACCTTCGTGAGTTATTTAGTACCATATCCATCCTCCTTGAAGAACAGTAGTGATACTATTTAACCCATAGTTGGGAAGATAAAGGAGTTCATACCTTTCTCAAGAGTATTTGTTGGAATGTGAATGTAATAGTGCGACTGGAGTTCGAACTCGTTTACTATGATTCCGCAGTCCAGCGATTTAACCATTACACGAGGACACCCCGCAAAAATGACTTTGATCATTTAGGAAAAAAAATTCTCGTATTAAAAATGTATTCTATAAAAATTGTAAAATAAGAAAAAAGGGTTTGTTAATAAGATATTGTTGCTCTTTTTAATCGTTTCATTGTTGTCCAGTGTAATGAAATTCTGTTTGATTAAGGAACAACGAGAACAAAGGACCAATTATATACAGATTAGCACATCCTCAAGGAAGTCATAACAAAGTGGAAAAGTGTAGCCATGGTGTGGATTGACTACAAAACGGTCTATGATATGATCCCGCAAACTTGGTTTATATAATATTGGGAAATGTGCTAAATATCAGACAGGGTCATGAACTTCTCCATGAAAGTCAACAAAATTTGAAAGTGTAATTAACAACAGGAAGACAAACTCTAGCAGAGGTGAAAATCCAAAGAAGCATCTTCCAGGGAGACTCACTCTCGCCATTTTTGTTTGTTATAGCAATGTCACTCATTTACATACATAAAAAGCACTCGGGGGCTATAAATTTACAAAATCTCATGAAAAGATCAATCACCTTATCTACACGTTTGATGTTAAATTATTTGCAAAAAATGAAAAAGAACTGGAAACCCTGATACAGATAATAATAATATACAGCCAGGATATAAGAATGGAATTTGGTATTTAAAAATATGCCATGCTGATAATGAAAATTGGGAGAAGAGAAGCAACGGAAGGAACAGAATTGCCAAATTAGGATATTATACGTATGTAAACTAAATTGATTTTGGTTCCTGACCAAATAAGGAAACTGTGAGTGGTAAGATTGTGTTGCATAATATTTCCGGGTATATTAGATTTGAAGATTATTTTTTTATATATTTTAACTGGATTGATTTCTTCGTCTTTACTTTGCTGCGTCACTGTGTTTAGGCTGTGAACTCTCTGGCCTTTTTTGAGTTTCTGTTGTGTTCTTGTTCACATCACACCCAACGGATGGAATTTTTTGGTGTAGATATTAGATATGCACAAAAAGAGAGGTATTATTTTAAAATCTAAACGTAGTGATTTACTCACTAAATGTAGACACATGTCTAAATTGTTGTTAATTGATATAGAGCTAGCTCATTTTTGTTACTTTCTACTTTTTCACATTGAGTTTTAACACAATGTAATTTTCTCCTCTAAAACTCCCTGTTAATTTGGATTTTCATTTTGGTATATTTAGTAAACCAGCTCATTAGAAATTTTGCGCATTTTCTTTTTCAGATTTGTATTTGACAACCCATTCCACTATTTTGTTTGGCTTGTGGTTTGGTTTGGTTTTATGGCAATCAACCATTGTAACTTATTAATGCCAAATCCATTTTTATACATATAAACCGTTCTATTTCAAACAATTCAGTTTAGCATACGAAAACAGTTCCATTTCAAACAATTCAGTTTAGCATAAGTACACTGTCTAGTTCTATTTGACCCATAGATAGGACCCTATCAGGTGCTACCTCTCCGGGTCAGAGTGGACCTATGAACGATGACAATGAAGAAGTACTCTGCATTTCCCAAAGCTCCAGCATTAATGGACCCTCACCATCAGATAGTTTTGGTATCATATCGTTGGGGATGGATGTCTTACCTCTCTGCTGAGAAGCAGTCTGTGTATTCTACAGCTCCAGACGACAGGGCAAGTGAGGACTTGTGAAAAATTTATAATATTAGCACATCCAACTCGAAAAAAAAGTAGCGAAAATTCAATATGATGACTGAAAATACTCGACAAAATTAATAATTATGATAGATAGAACGTACTCAAACTTGGAAATGCATTTTGTTGAGCATTTAATGGGATTTGAATTCATGTGACTACATAGCTAGCTAGCTAGCTAGATAGATAGATAGATAATGTCAGTTTCTACTTCCAGTTTAATTAGAATTATATATCAAATTCAGTAGATTGTTCCAAATTTTCTCATTTGGAAAAAAGTCTGTAAAAAAAAGAAAAAAAAAAGAAAATATGTATAAATGGCGAAGAATCCATTTGAAAATGCATCCAAATAAATGCCACAGTAAAAAAAAAAAAAAAAAAAAAAAAGATTTGCCGAACCTCAATCCCTTATACACTGGCGAGATTTTAACTTATTTAAACACACTTTATCCATTTTTATTGTATTACTAAGCACAGACATAAAACCGAACTATATTTTTGTTTAGTTTGTTTGGGTTTTATGGCATATCAACCACTGTTGGCCATTTAATGCCAAATCCTGTTTATACCATGATTTGCAAACACATTTAGTTGACCACATTTTTAAATGAGCTCAAGCTCATTTTTTGTACCCCGTTAAATGGTTTCAAGTATTGCTATTTAACGCTGATTATTCTATTTACCGTTAATCCTTCGTTTGCAACCAGTTAAATGGTTCCAAGTATCGCTATGTATCGCTAACAATTCGTTTAAACATCAGTCATTTATTCATGGACAGTTAAATGTTCAATTTGTTCTATTTCAAACATTTCAATTTAGCATAAGTCAACAAAGTAAAATGGTTCCAAGTATTGCTATGTATCACTAACAGTTCAATTAAACATCATTCATTTGTTTACACCTAGTTAAATGATCAAACATTTCTATTTTGAACAATTCAATTTAGAATAAGTCATTTGTTTGCATTCAGTTTAAATATCAATCAGTTCTATCTAACACAAAGACAGGACCATATCAGGTGCTAACACTCCGGGCCAGAGTGGTTCTTAGAGTAATGGCAATAAAGGGGTACTCCACATTTCCCAAAACTGAAACCTCACCATCAGATTGTTTAGTGTCATAAAACAGTACTCTCGTAGTTTGGGGGCTGTTACTCCTCTGCAGAGATGCAGTCGGTATATTCTACAGCCTCAGCCGACTGGGATATTTATTTTTTGTGAACATTTATAAGTTATAATAAATAATGTCGTCGAGAAGTTAATATTTATTGTCTCTTGGTTGTTATTTCTTGCATCAAAAGTTGATACACAGCAACAACGACTTTTTCAGCGCTGTGCTGACCGTGAAAAAATTCATAGAAAGAAAAAATAGTTGAGAAAGTATCATAATTTCGTTTTCTGGGTCACAAATTTTTAACTAGATGTTTACTTTATATGGTTAAAAAAAGGATTCGGGTTAGTTAACTTGATGGCAATAGAATAAGGGATCCAGTTTAATTTGTAAATGAGATTCGTCGCTATAAAGCAAGCTCCGAAGCCCCATTTGTAAAAAAAAAAGAAGGAAATTTGATGGTCCTAATTTTATCTACTCTTGGATTGATAAGGGACAAACAGGCCAAAAAGATATTTGTCGAATTAAGATTGACATTGGAAGACAATGGTTGAAATTCTGTGAATCGTCATTATAAATCAATCGAACATTTTTATTAGTCGGTTATATCGGGCATTCTTATTTGATAGTTTTATCGGACATTTTTATTGGTCGTTTTTTTTTCGGACATTCTTATTTATTGGTTCTATTGGTTTATTCGTCGGTTCTATCAAACATTCTTATTGGTCTGTTTTATTGGACATTCTTATTGGTTGGTTTTATACGACATTCTTATTGGTTTGTTTTATCGGACATTCTTACTGGTTGGTTCTATCGAACATACTTATTGGTTGATTTTATTCCTTCGTTTCGATTACTGTTCTTGGGCCTTGGAAAAAATACTGTTGACGAAATTTGACAAAATTTGAACTGAAAATATTTTCTAGTTAATACACACTTCCTCTTTCATGAAATAATTACTAAAAATTTTATAAAAATGAAATTATCAGTTTATTTTTCGTAAATTTTTTCAAATTGGAATAATTTTTAATCTAAACAATTTTAATCTACAATTTTTAGTTGCTTTTCTTCCTAACTACCCGAATAATTAATCCGTGATAATAAGTAAAAATAACCACCTGGCGAGACTCAAACTCACGCCTCTTCAACCTTGGGAAGTTTGCCTGTTATCTTACCAATTTGGGCGACCAGTGTTTTTCTTTTTTTTGTTTTTTTTTTGAACAAAATAAAGAATTTAACTGATAAAATCTATTTACATTCTATCTTAATTCGATCGCGACTTTTCGGTTCATTTTTCTATTCTTTCTTTCTTTCTCTCTTTCTGTGTCATTTTTCCTTTCCTATTTTCTTTCTTTCTTTCCTTAGAAAAGTAAATCGAAATTTGTCGAAATTTGAACTGAAAACTTCTCTCAATAAATTGACACCCAACAACAACAACTTGTTGCATCTTTAAGACATAATAAACAAATATTTGTTGCTAGTATTTTTTCATATAAATAATTCAAATTCAAAAATTTGTATTATTTTTTTGACAAATATTCTCATTCAAATACAATTATCATTTTTTTCCTTTTTTTCTTTCTGTCTTAAAAAGACAGAAAGAAAAAAAGGAAAAAAATGATAATTGCTTTTGCTTTGTTTTATTATTAGTTCACGATTTTCATTTCAAGGGAAATAACTAATATAAAATGTAAATTGCAGTTACTCCTCTTGTTTCTTGTCTTTTATAAAAGTTTCGCATTTGATGGTTTGATTGATTTTAACAGCATGTCAAATTGTCTGGGGTTATTTTATAATTGGAGGTTAGGGAATTGTATCCATTGTCCGTTTATATTTATATTTTTGTGTTGTCATTTTTAAGGAGTTTTTTCTTCACAGTTTTATTTTCAGCGTTTCTACCGAATACAAATAATTTACACATTGTTGTATAGTTTCAGGTATTCCGATGTAAAACTAATAAAAATGTATAGTTTCACAGAATTATTTCTATCTAATAATAGTCATTTATTTGCACACTCTTATATCCTTTCAAGTAACAAGTAGTAATCCTTAATAAATAAGCGTCAATGACTTTTCTTAATACAAATTATTTACGTTTATATGGTATCAAGTATTCTTACCAAATATTAATAATTTTTCAAAGGATCTATTTGCCCAATACATGGGACCATAATAAGCACTATCACAACGGATCAAGGTGGACTTGGGAGTAATAGTAATGAAGGAGTACTCAAAAACCATAGATCTCTAGAACTGAAGCCTCACCATCAGTTTAGTGACATACCCAGGACACCCATTTGGGTGTGAGTGTGTGTGTGTGTGTGTGTGTGTGTGTGTGTGTGTGTGTGTGTTTGTGTGTGTGACCTCTCTGCAGGGTATACAATCAACGTATTTTTGGATCAGCTGACTGGCTGGTTTCTCAGATAATTCAGACAAATGTATTTTTGTTTTTCTTCGCCTCAAATTTCTCTTAAGTGAATTCGGAACGAAGTTTTAGATGTAAGTCCGAATGAGCATATATGGACATCAGTATTTAGACATGAGAGAATGTAAACATATATATGACTTGGCTGTAACAACATTATATTGGTAAGTGTTCAAAAAATAGTAGCATAAATAGAATTTGAAATGCGAAAAAGGCAAATACTATAGCATGCTTGGAGGTGAGAGGTTACCAAAACGGGTGGCTGGTATATGTTGTGTTTTGCCCGAGGAGGAAAAATATAATAAATAAATACTTAAGCAGATTCTGGAGTGAGAGTTAAATGCTGAATTTTACGTTCTGTATCGTGGAATCAGAATTCAATTCCTAAATGTCTTTACTAGGAGTCCCTGTGATATGATAGCTGAGGTACTAGACTGCGGACTCGAAGTAAGCAAGTTCAAACTCCAGTCGTGTTAAGACCAGGGTAGAAGCCATTTGTCACAATAAAAGATAAAGCTGGACAAGACCCTACGTGCTTATCTCTTCTACAGCACCGTTTTGCCTGCAATGTAATAAACATGCAAAACGTGAGGTGCCACGAAGAAAGGAGAACAGAGACTTGTTACAACACAGAAGGTTATGGAAAGATCCATATTGGGAATATCGCCTCGAGAACACATCCGAAGCGAAGTAATTCGGGAGTAGAGTGAAGAATGTGATTAAGGAGTACCGAAGTTCCACTGAATCGGACACATCACAAGGTTCACAGAATACTGGTGTACCCGTTCGGTTGTTGAGTGATCTTTGCAAGACCGGAAACGACTAATTGGAAAACCTTCCAGACGATAGGAAGATGAGTTTATCAAGCGATTCGAGTCAATATGGAAAAAACAAGTTAAGAGCAAGTCAGAATGGAAGAGCATTGTGATCAGAGATGTGTAAAACATCAAACAACCTGTCCAATAAGAAAAAGGAATATTAATTTATTTTTATTTTTACTTTATTTTTTCATGTTTCCACATAACAATGCGTGAACTTTGAATTTTATTTCAATTATCTGCATGTCTATAAATTTATTTACTTCATCCTTTTTTTTGTATTTAAAAAATCTTCCTCCTTCAAAGAGGTAACTTCTTTCCAATAGTTTGTCATTTCGTCGTAAAGACCACAAACGAAAACCTTGTTTAACGTAGGAGTAATTGTTTTAGTTGGGTTTAAAGTATTTTCAATTTTTAATCAACTGAGAGTTCATGGGGAATCTCTGGAAATATATTGCTTATGGAAATTCATGCAATAACCTCTTTCTCTATCTCTCTCTTTTTCTCCCTCTCTCTTTTTTTCTTTCTCTCTCTCTTTCTATCTTTCTCCTGGAATACTCTGTTCTTCTACTTTCCTTTGCTCTCTTTCCCCAGTGTTTTCCTTTCCGTTCAACTCTCTCTCTCTAACACACACACACACACACACACACACACACACACACACACACACACACACACACACACACACACAAATAAATACACACACAAATAAATACGCACACACTTTCTTCACTCTTCTCCTTCCCTCGCATCTTTTTCCCTCTCTCTTTCTCTTTCGCTCCTTAAATCTATTCTTTGTCTTTCGCACTGCTTTCTCCCTTCTTCGCTTTCGATCTCCCCTTTCTCCCGCTCTCTCTCTCTCTTTCTCTCTTTCTTTTTCTCTCATGCCTTTCTTCTTCATTTTTCACCTCCATCTCTTTCAACCTTCCATTTTTATTTCCTTTTGCTTGGAGTTTATCGATCTTAGCCTCAACTGAAACGTAAAAACGTTGCATTTAGATCAAAGGACTTTGTTTTCAGATCCGGACTTTGTGTATTAGTGGAACTAATTGTCACATCACTGGTCACTGGTCCTTCATTGGTTTCTTCATAAATTTTGTGACTTTGATGAAGCGAGATAACTACACTTAACAAAGAAATACCATATATACATATATATATATATAATATATATATATATATATATATATATATATATATATATATATATATATTATCAAATTTGATATCTGATTTTTTTATTATATAATGAATCAAATGACTTTTACTTAAATTTTGGCAAAAGAAGAAATTATACTTTTACTTGAAACTTCCATAGGTAAGGATCTGATTCTACCACTCGCAAATAAATAAATGAATAAATAAATAAACGAAATAAAACTACCCCCCCCAAAAAAAACAGCTGAAGATAAGATGAAAAAACAAACAAAAACCAAACCAAAAACTCTTGTGGGAGCCTTACCCATCTTACTATAATGGACTCTTCTCACCGTTATTAGTACAGAGATTTCGCTGTCAGAGGGTAGATCAATATCGGTGTTATACGAACAGTACGAGACTTCTTACCTTTTCTATGTAATTCTATCTTTCTTGTGTTATATAATCTGTTATCTAATATCCGTGTTTGTGTTCTCATTTGTGACCCTTTCCGGGGCCTCAACATTCTGGCAACGAGGAACTCGAACGGAAAAAGGGACTCTCCAACAAGTAAAAGGGGTTAATTGCACAACATACTGGCGAAGATACATCGCAACAACAAAGAGATACCCAACTACAAGTTGTTAAAGAATCTACAACAAAAACCAAACAAAAACAAAAACAGAAACAAAATAAAAAGAAAACAATTTTTCCTTTTTGTACCCCTTCTAAATACTACCTGTTCATTGAGTAATATGCGTATCTGATAGGGTCATATTCGTGTATTTTTCCTTTTGAGACCAATGTTTTGTATATTATATTTATTAAATAGTCACGTATGTGTAACTGGATTTATTTTGTCTTTCCTTCTGTTGTGTTTAGTGTTAGTATACCGCGAATATTTTAATGCTAATATTGGTCCTTGGTGAGTGGGGTCTCGACTAAATATCTTCCTTGCTTGCAAGCACTTCAATAAGAGTATCGCTCATGAATGATAAATAAAAATTTTCATAAAAAGTTAATTTTCTTCTAAACGAAAGATATCAGGGATTTATTATAAATAATGGAACATTATTTAATCAAAACGGATGTTATTAGATGTTATTATTATAAAACTCTACAACACCGAAACTCTGTAGCTAATGATACAATTGCAAAATTTCTGTAGGTGAAAGAAATGCACAAATATATATATGTAAAGGTTGTATTAATTTTTGGACTGACTCAGTAATATCTGCTTTGTTTGTATATGGAAATAAGGAAATATCTGTCTTTGGTTTAGAAGAAAATCAACTTTTTGTTTAAAATAATTGTTAGGGTGCAATTTACTTATGAGTAATACTGTTTAATGTTTGTTAGATTTTCAAAAATCTGGATGTACACATTTTGCATAGAATTTCCTTTCACCTGGTCAGTTTTATTATTCGTGGCGACACACACACACACACACACACTCACACACACACCCTATATATATATATATATATACATGAGGGTAGGCTGAAAAGTTCATTGGTTGACCAAGATACTCTCATTGAATATAACCAAATGAGGTTTATTTTTCAAAATAGTTCCCCTACTTCAATCGATATTGCAGGGCTTGAATCCCATTGATAAAAGAAGTCATACGATGTTATACTATATACTATTCGTTGTTCATCGTGTCCATTGATGACGTCCTGCTGATTTTTTCCTTCAGATTTTTCTATATTTGGACAGGCATTGCCAATTGTCTTAAGGAATGTTCATGACTTCCGGGTTTCTTTTGATGATGTCTTTATGCCTGAGTTTTGGTTCACCTGTTTTATGTGACCCTTCTTTAAGTTGAAGATGCAGGATCTCTTTTAGCAGTCTGTTGTCTTCAAGTCTGTTCAAGGGGCCAGCCCATCTTAGGTTACATTGTATAAGTATTATCGTACATACCAAGCAGTTTAGATTTTCCAGGATGAATTTATTTGGGATATGCAGCTACTACTAGTCATTTAGTGTTTTGCACAAGTGACGCATCAGGTGATGTCTTTGAGTATCCGCTTTGTATACCGATCAAGTTTCTGTACCTTACAATACAATGAGAGAATTATGGTGCGGTACACTGTACATATGGATAGGTTTTTGTTATGTACGAATTGCTTCCTTAGCCGGCTAAAGGCCTTTGAAGCATTTGACATTTATGTATCTAGTTCCGAGTCTAGGCTGTTGTTTGCGATTATGGAGCCTAGAAATTTGAATTTGTTAACTTGGGTTAGTATCTGGCCCTCAGTCTAAATGCCTTGGCCACTGACTAGATATCTCCGTGGGTGTTGGTACATAACCTCGTTTTTTTTAAGCTAATTTTCATTTCGAGAAACGGGTAATTATTTCCTGTATATCTTGGTGATTGTGTGCCATAAAACTCTGCTGTTGGTACCAGAACATTTCTGGTCTTGCAGACTAAAATTGATTGGCATTGAACAGGTTTGCTCTTGATCTACTTTGCATTCGTGCTACCTGGGTGGAATCAGTGAAAGTATCAGAGAAAACAATAGAAAAAAAATCAAGAACGGTGTTTTATTTCGTTCCCAAACTGAAATCCTTCCGTGAGTTTTCCGCTGACTAATTCCATCATTCCTGTATGCAAAGTAGATACGAGCTTGACTAAGCAGTTAGGATACCCTAGTTTCCATAGGATGTTCCATAGTGCTTCCCTGTTCAGAGTCTCAAAGGCTTTTGTGAAGTCAACTGATATTATGTGACGGTACATATTCTGTTCAATGCATTTTCCTGTTTGTTGCAAGGAGAAAGTTATGCCTGTGGTTTCTCGGTTTATTTGTAATATAATGGCCGAGGGATTTCGTTTTATATATCCTGCCTTTGGGTTTAGTTAGGCTGAGAACCTTTCAGCTCAGTGCATGGGTTAGTTAGGTGCAAACTTGAGCGCAGGTGTTGACGCGCGCGCGGGGAGGATGTGTCGTTCACAGATGTCAAAATATAAAATCCCAGAAAGAAAGGTTGACCAGTGGATGAGAATGACGTTATGCACCGGAAGCGTGCGCGGAGGATTTTGAAAAAATTCAGTTAGTTGAGTTCTGCCTCGGGAGAAGACGGTTGACTCTTGGGGCTCGCCGAAGCCAGGTCGGTGGCCTTGCGGCAGGTGTCGAGCGTGTTGGGGGGGGGAGATGGAAACGTCGTCATAGAAAGATTGTGCCTCTCTCTTCCTTATGTCGAAAAATCTTTTAACTTAAAGATAATAAAAAGTTTCGTACCTGAACTAAGAAGTCGTAAGTGTTTTTGTATTTCGGGATTCCTACGTTATATATATATATATATATATATATATGTACATTTCACATATACATATCTGGCTATGTTACATATTGTCGAAAAGTATGTGGATGAACACTTACCCTACTATGGAGAGAAGCGAGTTCATTTAATTGCGTTTGTCTGCCTTCTAGAAGTTAATGCCGAGTTGAGTGTCATTCCCGTATGTAGGGACTTCAAATATTTCCAAGTGTCTTTTATGATGGTGTAGAGTACCTTTCCAATTCCTCTCTTAATAACTTCTGGATGCAGTCTGTTTGCGTCAGGAGTCTTTCTATTGGTGGAGCATAGAGATAATAACACCCTCTCGATTCAGGTCTGGGCATTTAAACATCAAGTTTTAGGTCTGCCTTTTGTTCAATGTTGTCAACTGCAAATTGTTCCTCTGTAGACCGTTCATTGAGCAGTGTGGTGAAGTGGTCCTTCCACCTGTCAAGAAGTTCATGCTTCTCTGTGATCGTTGTTTTGTTGTCGTGGGCTAGATGTTGTTCTGGGTGGTTCACTCTTGGCCCCCACACATCTCTCATGCTTTGATAAAAACCTTTGTAGTCATTAGAGTCTGCAAGTCTCCTTTTGTCAGCCATCATTTATTTTTAAGTACTCTGTCGTATAAGTTGACTACATGATCTATATTTGGCCATAGCAGACTTGGTGTTCTTGCCGAGTATGTTATTTTTGGTTTGGTTTGGTTTTATGCATATCAACCATTGTAGGTTATTAATGCCAAATCCATTTTTATGAACATAAGCAGTTCTATTTCAAACCATTCAGTTAAGCACAAGTACACAGTTTTGATATCAAAACAATTCTGTTTAGCATAAGTACACAGTTTAAATGTCAGAAACAGTTCTATTTCAAACAATTCAATTTAGCGTAAGTACACAGTTTAGTTCTATTTGATTCATATATAGGACCCTATCACGTGCTACCACTCCGGATCAGAGTGCACCTGGTAGCGATAGCAATGATGGCATTCCCCAAAGCTCCAGTATTACTGAAGTCTCAACATCAGATTGTTTAGTGTCATATCAAGGACACGCATTAGGGAAGTCTTACCCTTTGCAGAGATGCAGTCAATGTATTCTACAGCCCCAGCCGGTTGGAAAAATTATTCTTGGAAAGGTTCCTGTTGTTAATAAGCTCTTCCATGCCCTTTCTGTAAAACCCGTCTTCGTGCTTTCTTATTGCAGTGCTGAATTACTCTTTGGAAACCTTGTATAATGATTTAGTTGAAAAAATTCCGCTTTTCTTCAACAGTATTTGCTGGAATTTCAACTTGCCTGTCGTTTAACGAGGCCGGCAGATTATCTTTGCTATTGATTGTGTTCCTTGATTGACATTTTGTCTTTTCTTATTCTCACTCTTGTGTTTAGAAAGTCTGGTAGTTCACGCTGTTGCATGATGATGTAGTCGATAAGGTGCTAGTGTTTTGATCTTGAGGGCATTCAGGAGATTTTGTGGATTTGCTTGTATTTGAAGTTGGTCTTGGTATTGACCAGGTGGTGTTCTGTGCAGATGGACAGCAACAGACTGCCTTCTCCGTTCCAAATTTACCAGGAACCTTTGGCCAGGTATAATGTGAATGACCAACTCGAAAAGGACGATTTCGTTTGCATTTGGGATAGCAAGAAATATCTGGTCATGCTGGTCGTAGAAACTGCTTATTTTGTTTGAGCTGTTGGTCATAGCCGGTGTATAAGCATCGATCAGGGTCAAATATCTATTGTCGACAAATGGAAATCTCAACGTGATAATTTTGTCACTTAGAGGTTTCGAATCCTCAGACATACTTGGCAGGAGACCATTCTTAGTCGCAAAAGCCACCCCAGATTTGGCACCACAGTGATCGCAGTGATTGGAGGGAAGAGTGTCCATCGCCCTCACAGGTTGTCACATGTCTGTTTTTTTGTCGAGAGTTTGTCCTCCCTTAATTTAATCCATGGATAGGTCTCTAACAGGCACTACCACTCCGAGTAGACCTGGGAATAATTGCAATAAAGGCGTTCTCTCCATTCTCCAAAGCTCCAGGACTGGAATCTCTGCATTAGATGCAGTCTAATGTCATAAATAGCAGATATGATGTCATCAAATGAAGTTTTCAACCCATTTTCATATATACAAATATATATAGATATATATAAGTTAGGATAGCGGAGTAAAACTATATATATATATATATATGTATATATGTGTGTGTGTGTGTGTGTGTACGAGGGTCATTTAATAAAAAAGGGTAATTTTGTCAAAAAGAGTTGGCAATACGAAACACTGTTTATAATTGAATCTTTTCCTACGAAACCACAAGTGATGAATATTTTCATGTCCTAAAAGACTGTCAGCATCAACTTCTTTACTGACCGTTACACTAGAAACTTTTTCTTTACTGGCGAGTCAGTCAGTTCTCTCTCGATGGACTATCTTTTCGATTGGCTTGTAGTGGCAAACTAATATATAGCCCATTTGTAAACATTACTTTGACTAAAACATGCTTATCCGTACACAATATACATGCTTCAGAAAATTTGACACTGTTTACATTACCCAGCCACCAATGATTTGATGAGAGACCCCTGTTCAAAATCTGAAACACTTTGTTTGATTTGCCGCCATTTTGAATAGACTCAAAAGAAATATTTTTGTTGGATTAGAATAATTTTTGCTATAAAGTAATTTCAAATAATACAGAATTTACATTATAAAAAAATCTGAAAAAACATTTTGTTTTCATTGAATGACGTTCGTGTGTATATATATATATATATATATACAAACACACACACACACACACACACACACACACACACACACACACACACATATATATATATATATATATATATTACATCTCTCCGGGAAGTCTGCCTTTACAATTAGAAGCAAGTCTGTTCAATGAAAAAGTACAGAACATAGAAGACAATGCAAATATAGTCTGATTGAACAATGTTCCATTCAAAATGTGAAATGATGATTAAAAAAAAAGAAGCGTATTTGATCTTCACATTGAGACAAGTTGCCATGTAGTTTAACAGCCACTTTATATCAAATAAATGTTGAAAGATCTTTACTGCTGGGAACAATAAATTAATAATAGACCACTTGGTGCATTTTGCTGTTTGGTGATCCTACTCAACACTCAAATGTACCAAGCCATCTTTTATTGATTTATAATTCTCTACAGACTGTGAGAAAAAAAATTCTAAAAGTAATTCAAGCACAGGTCGAGTTGGAAAGAAAGTTTCATCATCATCATCATCATCATCATCATCATCAAGGCATGCTGATAGCACAGATTTCTTGGACTCTCTCTCTCTCTCTCTCTCTCTCTCTCTTGGACCATCCATCCTTATCACTCTTGATATGTCCTCTAGACGATACCCATTGTCTGCACAGAGCTGATGAATGTATTTTTTTCTGGTCAGCTAACACTGGTGTGTTCATGTGTTGGAGTCTTTAACAGAACATCGCTCGTGAGTTTGTCCTTCTCTTGCAGTGACCTCTTGCTCGTCTTCTTTTCTTATTGATTTATTCATATTCTACATTTTCTTCATACTAATTTAGGTGGCATAATGGCAACAGTAATCGACTGTAACCTCGAAGTAAGCGGGTTCGCTCTCCAGTTACGTTATTACGTTCACCTGTGGATTATATTAATATCACTGGGGAAAGGTTTTAACCCCATCCAGCTATGTGTTCAATATCACTGCTGTTCTTCAGCCGGGATGGTTTTGGCATTAAATAACCCACGAAGTTTGATATGCCTTTAAACAACCAAACCGGATTCGTTTAGTGCTGCATATTATTGAGACGAATGAAATTTTCATTTTGTAGAAAAAAAGATTAATCAGTTATTATTGCTGTTGTCGTTGTCATAGTAGTAAAGTGTTCGCCAATGGCCCGGGAGACCAAGGTTCAATCCCAGGTCGAGTCTTACCAAGGACTCAAAAAATGGCACTTGATGCCTCCTTACTAAACACTCAACATTATAAGGTGTGGATCAAGGGTAAAGTGGAGCAATCCAAGGGAAGGAGTAGCGTCCTTCCCTACACCTCGATGTGGTAGCTATTGAAAATAGGTCGCCAACTTTACTTTACTTAATTAGTAGTAGTAGTAGTAGTAGTTGTAGTAAAAGAAGTAGAAGAAAAAGAAACATGTTTAAAACGTGGCCATTGTTTTCTAAAATGCGTCGTTCAGATAAAATACGACAATAAAGATTTCTGTTTTCTAAACAATAGATCTTACTGACGAAATAAGAGAAAATTAAATCTTTCTTATTTTCTAAAAAAGAAAGGATACATATTCAATTAGTAATGGGAGTCAAAAGTTTTGCTATAAGTTGGTAACTTCAGGTACAATTCGACAGTTCCAGATGCTTTTTTGCCGAGGATATAAAGGTGGCGAACTATATTAGACAGCGAAATATCGAGCTCGCCTAATACTCTCTAAATGCTACTCATCGGATTTGCCTTTATCATATTAACCAACCCCTCCGCTCAGACAGGGTATGACACAAGGTCAACTTTTAAGCGGAGTTTAACAGGTTTGAATTCAGAGTTTTCTTTCTCCTAGACTAGTTGCCTCACCAAAGCTGAAGAACCCAGTCTGCCTTACAATTTACCCATAACTGGAGGGAGAATAATTGGATTCATACCTTTCCCAAGGATATTAGTGCTATGTGAAATACAATTAGCCTGGTCCAGGATTTGAACTCGTGTCGCCGTATCCATTTCCTACGATGATAATCATTACACCACGGGCACCTCGGATTTGCCTTTATGGATTGGTGCACAGCCTCGTAATCAACAGTTTTTGGCCTAGCTGATCTTGCCTGATCATTAAGGTCATTGCAATCCAAGTAAATTTTCTCGAACCATCTGTTTACTGTACTGTGATCAACTGTCTTCACCTTTTTTTTTTACAACAAACGTTTTTAATTGCTTCTGCGGTGTTATGGTTCAGTTCAAACTAATAAAGGATAAGTTCTCGAATTAGACTACATTGAACGTTTATCTATGCACGTTTCAAATCACACATGGAGTAAAACAATGCACAACGTGTTAGCGCACCAAAATATTATCAATAATTAGTCTCACCTAAGTATTTTAGTCTGGGATAACAAGAATAAATGTATGAAGGAATATTAGATTGTTCTAGTCTTCTCACAGGAAAGAAGGCTTGTTTACTTAGAAAATCAATATTGAAAATTCAGGATTTTAATAGGTTTTGAAACCTGACCTATTCATTCATTTGTTTGTTATGCCGGCTTGGACATCTCTCCACTTTACTATCTTCTCGCATAAACCTTAAAAAAAGAGAGAGAATCTTCACATCGAACACGGACATTGGCCTAGCGGTTAGAGTGTTCGCTAATGGCCCGGCAGACCTGGGTTCAATCCCAAGTCGAGTCATACCAAGGACTCAAAAAATGGTACTTGATGCCTCCTTGCTTAACACTCAGCATTATAAAGTACGGATCAAGGGTAAAGTGGAGCAATCCAAGGAAAGGAGTAGCGCCCTCCCCTACAGCTTGGTGTAGTAGCTATCGAAAAGGGAACCTTCGGGTCACCCTCGACTCTGGTCGCCAACTTTACTTTACTATATATAGAGCAAATTCATTTGATAATTCTCCAAAATGCCCTCTTAAATTCTTTTCATTATCATCATTTCTAAAATCATCCGATTAGATATTAATTTTTTTACACATTTGCTAATTTTGATCTGATTAGGTAATTTGTTCCAAAAATATCTTATTCGATGAGCAAAAAAAAAAAACAAACAAAAACAAACTTCAAGTGGTTCATAGACTTAGGTTTTGAAATCTGCCTTGACAGTAAATTTCCACTTTGAGGAGAAATATTAAAAAGATGTCTATCATAATTAGGAATTCTATAAATTATTTTGAAAGTTTTAATTATATCACCTCTCTTTCTTCTTTCTAGTAAAGTAGTTAATATTAGTTTCTCCAATCTCTCCCTATAACTGCAATCTTTTACTCTTTTTATTAGTTTTGTTACTCTTTGTTGTATGCTCTCCACTTTCAATATTACACTACAATGTAGACACAGGAGCCCAAACCTAAGTACAATATTCTATGAGGTATTATTAGGCCTTTATATATTTTCAAAACAACATTTGCATCCTTTGAAACAATATTTCAATAAAAAAAATATGATTGTCAGTTTTAAATTTATCATTAAATCATCCTCCAAATGGCATTCCACATTAGCATTTTTTTTACTTTTTAAATTTCCCAGTTTTATTGAACTTTAATGTTTTTGGATCCAGGGAGTAGTATTTTACATTTTTTATGTTAAATTTTAGTTTCCCGATATCTTATCAAAATGACAATTTGATGAGATCCATCTGTGTTGTTTCTTTGATGAAAGTCGAACAAGTATTTTAACATTTGCAAAATAGTTCTATTTCTGGTTTTATACGAATCGGTAAATCAGACATTGAAAACAACAAAGGTCAAAGAGGAACATTGGTGGGTATATTCTGTTTCAGAATAACTGCTACTAATTTTTACTGTCATATCTCTATTTGTTAAACGTTCATTGTTTTTTTTTTACTTTCATAATTCTATATATCAATATTTTACAATATTTACTATCTTTTTTTTTTTAGAAATACCGAAATTTTTCATTTTCACTAGTAAACAATAATCAAATACCGCATAAAATGCCTTGCTAAAACCTAAATATTTGAACAAGTAGGAGATATAGAATTCTTTCAGCCACCTGGTAGACCATAAATAAATCGTATTTTGATTTACTGTGTCAATTCTGTAGATAATGATAAATCTTGTGTTTTCCCTAATGCCTTTTTAGATACGATAAAAAAAAAATCACAGGTGTCTGCCAAGAAATCTTGCTTCGAATTCACAATCTTGCTGCAACCAAGTGAGTTTTCTTTTGGCTTTGTTGCGGTCTCACATAAACTTTAAACTTGCTACAATAAATTTGCATCTCTTTTCAGACAACACGGACCCAAACTTGACAGACTTAACATTATTCATTTCTCTTCAGCGTTATTAGATATTAAATGCAAAGTTCCTGAATAACAACTCACTTGTGCTTACATTCATAAAAATTATTTGAAACCAAATAATCATGTGCAAACAAATGATTATTATTTGACAAAAATAATTACTTGAAACCATATAACTATGTTCAAACAAATTATCATTAGATAAAAATAATTACTTGAAACTATATAACTATGTGCAAACATATTATAATTATATAAAAATAATTACATGAAAGTATATAATTATTAGTATTAGAAAGGAATACTTGAAACTGTTCAATTTAGTGCAGGTTAGTTGTACTAGATAAGAATACTTTATATATAATTGTTAGTTATTTGTATTAAGAATAGCTACTTGAAGCTATAATTCTTTCATCATCATCATCATCATCAAGTAGTGCTGAAAGCACGGATTCCCCCGATTCTCTCTCTCCCAATCCTTCCCTATCATCCACTTTCCTGGCAGGTCCTACAAATTACATCCAGTGTCTGCACAGGGCTGATGTAAATAAGTTATTGTTGGTCGGCCAACACTGGTACGTCCATGTGTCGGGGTCCATAGAAGAACGTCACTTATGAGTTCATCCTTGCTTCTTCAGCAGTATCCTGCATTTCTTGTTCATCTTTCTTGGATAATTTTTGAGATGGGAGGTAAGTGGTCGAACAGCTGTTGTTTTGTCGGGTATTGCATCCAGGATTTGTTCAAAACAGTGCATAACATTATTGTGTGGCTCCTGACTAGTTTTTTTCTCCATGTATTTTGTTAGAGCCCTATAGAATTAACACAGCCTGAGTTTGGAAAAAAAAACCCTGATTTATTTTATCGGATAGATCAGACTTCTATATGATCAATAACCAATCTCTAGCAGACCACGCCTTCACTAGGCATATTCTGACATCACTTTCAGTTGACGAGATATTGCTGCCAAGGTATATGAGGTTGTCAACTAATTTTCGATTGGAGATGGCTCCTTCTTGTTTAAAACATATGTACTCTGTTAGATGCCGCCTGTTGCTTCTTTTCGTTATGCAATGGGGATTTTGTTCGAGCAGGTGTATTTACAAGAAGGGCTAGATAATCTGCATAGTCAGTGTCTGTTATAATTTCTGCAGGATATTATCTTCTTGCTTTTTTTTTTAGTGTAAACCATTTTTTATTAGATACATCAATGTTCCAAGTACGTAGTCTACGCATATCATAAACAAATATGGTGTTAATATATCTCCTTGCCAAACTCCAACAACAATGTCGAATAAGTCTGTGTCTCTATCAGGTAAGCGAACCATTACTTTCGTGTTTTTTTATAAAGCATCATTATAGCTACAACTGTTTCTTTGGTGAGACCATATGTTGGTAGTATTAACTCAATCTTCACTTTGTGTATGGAATCAAATGTATTGGAGAAATCTTCGAACAATAGTGTTGTCTCGAGATTTTTTTGCTCATACTCCTTCAGAAATTCGATAGATTGTCAGAATCTGTGAAGTTGTGGATCGATTTCTCCGATTCTGATTTTTCATTATCTTGATTTCAGGTTTGATACAGTTGAGAAGCAGAGCATTATAAACCTTAGCAAGCTATAGCAGTAAGAGCTATTCATCGGTAGTTCTTAGTGATTCAGATGTCATTTTGGGGAAGGGGAGGATGCAGCATTTTCTTCATTTCTCTATTTATTTTGTTTATAGACAGCGTTGCATAATTTAAGAAGTATGTAATCAAATTTCCTTGTCTTCCATACCTCTGGAGGTATTACGTCGAGATCAGTAGCTTTACTGCTTTTAATTTTTGTCAGTACTACGTTGACTTCTTCCTCCGTAAACTGTCCTAGTTTGATGTCGAGTTGGCTATTAATAATTTTTGTGAGAATTTAGGGGAGTTCCAAGTTGATTCTTGAAGTATTCTTTCCACTTCTGTCTTTTTTCTTCTTGGCTGGCAGCTTTCAGTTTTCGTGGTGCTCTTCTTTTTGCACATTTCATTTACTGTATGCCAAGTTCTTCGTGATTGTCTATCTTCTACCGAGTTTATGATTTATTGATTTGGCTTTGAATGTATTCCTGTTGTTCTTTTTGACATGTGTTAGTTCTCTCTGGGCTTCTTTCAATCAGCAGCTATGTGAGGATACAGGATGTTATCCTGAAGACCTACCTAGGGCGATGAACGATAGGGAGGAGTGGCGAGAGAGGGTCAGGGATATCCGTGCTACCAGCGCTATATGATGATGATGATGATGACATTTATTGGGTTTCTCTTATTTAATAAGGATGCTATTTTCATGTTATCAAAATTATAGTTGTTTACTAAGGATTATTAGTTACTTAAACCCATATAACAATTTGTAAACAAATGACTATCATTACATGGAAACAATTAATTGAAGCCACATAAATATTAGTATTGGATAAGAATACTTGAAACTATATTACTGTGTGCAAATTAGTAGATAGCAATACTTTTTATATAACTGTAAGTTATTGTGTATTAAGAATAGTTCAAGCTATAATTGTTTACTATTGATTACTATAAGTTACTCGAACCCTTATAACAGTTTGTAAACAAACAATTGTCATTATATAGAAATAATTAATTGAAACCATATAGTTATTAGTATAAGATAGGCATACTTGAAACCATGCAACTGAGTGCAAATTATTTGTATTTGATAGGAATACTTAGAATCATATTAAAGTGCATAAAAAAGCTCTTAAGAAAATGCACAAATTTAAATATAAATTTCCAAACTGCTTGGCATGAAATAATCCCAGACATGTGGTTAAAAATCAAACAATCAACTCACGAAAAATAAAGTTTATTTTGCAGCAGAAGTTTTTTGTACGCAAACGTCGAATCTTGATCGTTTTAATTAGTCGTCCACTGTTCTAACCTTTGAAACATACATGCCATTTCTTGATTGTACAGATTTTGGTTGTTGCTTCCAATAATATTTTTGGCCCCAACAATCATTCCATGATCAAATTGCTTGTGCAGCTACTCTGTCACAGCTACATCACTACTCTATACTTTGTGACATCCCTGCGCATATACACACACGTATATATTCATTTGCTTTAGAAAAATGAAAACCCAGTTGCTGAAGTTAATTCATTTCACTTCAGTAGAAACTCAGAAATACTTTTTAAAAGAATGACGGTTTTCTTTCTTTTTTTTTTTTTTTTTTTACATAAAACGGCGGTTGCTTGGGAGCTTTTGAATTATACATTTGAAAAAAATGATTTCTATTAGTACTTTAAGATTTAACTAAAGATGGTTATTGAAGAGAGATATAGTTTTTGATTCATTAATTTATAGAATAAAATAATCTAAGAAATAAAATAATATTCACAAAATAATATTTATAAAATAAAATCGATGATTATTATTGGAGAAGAAAATTATTTCAGTTTCTGAATTTCCTTTAACTAAATCGATTTAATCTACATGTATTGCCCAACACATTCGCCACGGATAGGGTGACACAAGGTCATGTTCTAAGTGGAGTATAGCTGATTTGAATTCCGAGTTTTCCTTCTCCTAGACCAGTTGCCATATCAAGGCTAAAGAGACCAATCTGTCCTACTATTTACCCATAGCTTGGCAGGGTTGGATTCATTCATTTCCTAAGGGCATTAGCGCTATGTGAAATGCAGTCCTGTGCAGGATTTGAAATCGGTTACATTTTTATTCATTTCTTTATTGATTCTTATTCTTCATTTTCTTTATTGATGTGAGGAAGTCCCGTGGTGTAATGGTTGAGGTGTTGAACAGCATCTTCGAAGTAAACAAGTTCAAACTCCAGTCGCGCTACTACGTTCACTTTCGGACTAATACCCTTGGGAAGGTATGAACCCCTTTATTCCTCTGAGCTATGGATTAAATTTTTTAAGTACTACAGAGCAGTCGTATGTTTTGTGGTTTAACGTTTGAAAAGTAGTATGAAAGATAGTTTGGAAACTCACAGAGACGGCCTGCTTGAATTATCAGCACATTAATAAACTAGAGAACCAAAATGTAAATGTGTTTATCTATTTCTATCATCATCCGGTCCAAGAGAAAACCTTTTGTTTGATCTTGTTTAGAGATTACAACTAATCTTGCGAGTGACCTCCAATGTAAGACAAGTTCGAAGTCATGATTGTTTTTATTTCCATTTTTGCTGGGTATTTCATAGACACCTGTTCCGATGGTAGTTTCATTGTCAGTTTTTATGATGAATCGTCTTGAAAATGGTTGTGTCGTGTTGCCCACACCGGCCATGCAAAATACCAGTAGTGATAAACTTTCGAAGGATAAGGTTCAGTTACAGAAGACATAGATGCCTTGTTAAAAGATAATCTAACACTAAACCTATAACAATAATTACAATAGGTACATCAAGATCTTGTAAATTGCATACAAGTTCGTTGTCGACTTTGTAGGTCATATCAAGTGACTCATCCTTTCATTTTTGTTTATGTTTTTGTTTTATTTTTTGTTTTTGTATATGTTATGCGCTTTTCTTTTAGCGTTGTGTTGCGTAATGGCTAACGTGCTGGACTGCGGCCTCGAAGTAAACGAGTTCGAACTCCAGTCGTGCTATTACTATCTCTTTCGGATTAATACCCTTGGAAAAGGTATGAACCCCCTTATTCCCCCAATTATGGGTTAAATAATAAGTAAAGTTGGCAACCTTTGTCGAGGGTGACTCGAAGGCTTCCTTTTAAGTAGCTACTACGCTGAAGTATAGGGGAGGACGCTGCTCCATTACCTGGATTACTCCACTTTACTCTTGATCCCTACCTTATAACGCTGAGTGTAAAGCAAGGCGGCATCAAGTACCATTTTTTGAGTCCTTTGTATAACTCGACCTGGGATTGAACCCAGGTCTGCCGGGCCATTGGCGAAGTACCATTTTTGAGTTTTTGGTATGATTCGACCTGGGATTGGACCCCAGCCTCTCGGACATTTGGCGAGTACTCTTCTACAAGGATGGATTTGGCATTAAATAACGCGCGAAAGTTTATATGCCATTAAACAAAGAAACCAAATCAACCAAAATATCTCGTTATTATTTTGTATTCAACCAACTTCCCACCAAGTTAGGGTTTGACACTCGATCACTTTATTGGGGAGCCACGCATAAATCGAATCATTCCTGGCTATCACAAAAATGCTTTGTGCCGTTGGCATTCTTTTTTTTGTGCACCACAGCCACTTAGTGATAAACTCAGCCTTGCCAAACGGGTATTATCTGGGGAAAAGGCCCTATTGGACCAGCCGGTTCAGTTTGATAACACTAACTTCATGTTGTTGGGCCGAGTGGAACCAGGAAAACCGGGGTGGAGCAAACCCGTGGAATTGATACTTATCCGTACCTCCCACCAGGTAAGATGTGACATAAGGTTTTTTAAAGTGGGGATTAGGAGAAGGGAGATGACTCATGCGCTATTGGTCGTTGGTTCACCAGGCCCGTGGGCCAGATGAAAGTGAGTCACTGCTTGTCATTGAATCAATGTGAATCTATGCTTGTCAATGATTTAGGTGACCAAAAGCTCAAGTACAATGTGAATATTTACTTGTCAATGATCCTATCCACCCAATACGAATGCAAGGTGACCCTTCCAGAAAACCGGGGGTTGGGTGAGCCTGTAAAATTAACACCCTGCAATGTGAGTAATATATCGCTTAGGAATAAAGGTTTACATAGTATTTGGTGTGGATAATTTGTATAATGGTTTCAACAAAACCGGCTTTAATAAATGATTACTTGGCCTTATTGATTTCTAATATTGTTTTATTCTCAAATGTATCAAAAGCAATTCTTTGAATAATTTTATATTGAAATCAATTAAAATAAGATGAAAATAAGTGTAATCTTTGTATATGCATTCTTTTTTAGTTTTGTTTGTCTTTTTAAATCAATATAATGTTTTATTATATTAAATTTAAGTATTTGCGTCCGGAGGACGAATATTTTTCCAAGTAGAAATAGTTACTACTAACCATGTAATTGGATATGAATTATTAGTGTCTGATAGGAATTCTTGAAACGATCTAATTATGTGCAAATTATTTGTATTACGTGGTACCTTCAATAAGTTTCCAGACTTTTTTTTTTACAGGCATTTGAAATTGTCGTAGACTCTTGAAAATTCAGTATGTCATTGCTATATATCTTATAAGATGACTGACCAATCTTTATGATCTTACGTTCAAATGAACAGCTACAGCAGGAATTGGAATACACCCTACTAAAGTCTGATTGACACAGCTGGTGAATTGTAAAAATGCAATCTGAACACGAGGTCACTTTACAAGAACGATATGCAATAAAATTCTGTTTTAAACTTGGAAGAAATGCCACAGAAACGTATGGAATGCTTCAGACTGCTTTTCGACCATCTTGCATGAATCGAGCATCAGTTTTTGAGTGGCATAAGAGATTGAAGGAATCCAGGGATGATGAGAGGTGTGGGAGGAGTAAGGAAGTCAATACACCAGAGGTGATTGGCCAAAGGGTTAGGGTTACTATGTTGTGGTTTTAAGGGAGGTCAGGAAGAGATTCCGTCGGAAGAGGCCAGCACGCTTGAAATCGGGTCTGTAGCATTTCCACCAGGACAATGCACCAGTCCACAACTATATCCTTGTCACAGACTATTTGACCAAGATGGGTATGAAGACAGATCCTCACCGTCCCTATAGTCCAGACCTTATTCCCTGTGACTTTTGGTTATTCCATAAGCTCAGAGGTTGTCGTTATGAGACAATTGAGGAGATGAAAGAAGGTGTGACGAAGGTCATTGACATGCTCACACAAGAGGTCTTCCATGGGGCCTTCCAGAAGTTGTTGGAACAGTGCAACAAGTGCATTGCAGCTAGAGGAGATTACTTCGAAGGGGACTAGAGTTTCATGTGTGTACTATCAATAAAAGGCCCACACGAAAAAGTCTGGAAACTTATTTAATGATCCTCGTAGATAGGAATACTTGAAACCATATCATCATCATCATCATATAGCGCTGGTAGCACGGATATCCCTGACCCTCTCTCGCCACTCCTCCCTATCGTTCATCGCCCTAGGTAGGTCTTCAGGACAATTCTGTACAAATTATTTGTATTATATAGGAATATCTGATATCATATAACTGTGTGCAAAATATTTCTTAAGTAACAATTACACACAAAAAAAAAATGCAAATATAAAATACAATGAACGCAAATCTCTCACCTAACACATTTCGTTCCACTGGAGGCTGTTCTCAGAAATAAGTAGGGAAGAATAATTCCTGCCTAAAAGAACCATATAAAGTGCAATGAACTGAGATGAATTTTTTTGTCATTTCTACACAATTTCTGTTCCTCAACATAAAATACATTAAACTATATCCGATGGTGAATTCCAGTTTCGGACATTAGGGGAATAGAGTGCTCCTACATTGCTATTACCCCCGGGTCCACCCCGACTCAGAGTAGAAGTACCTATTAGGGTCTTACCTATAGGTCAAATAGATCAGTTTGCAAATTATTTGTATTCGATGAGAATACTTAATATCTTATAACCTTGTGCAAGAGAATTTAAGAAACTCCGCAAAAATACAATTATAAACGTACAATGCACGCAGTTTCTTAACCTCTGGCCATAAATCAATGTCACCTTGTTAAAGTCAATCAGTCAATTAGTCATCATTAAAAGGAAGAGTCGGAGATTTACTTGATTCAATTGGTTGCAATCAGGACGCCATTAACAGTTTTAGAAATTCTTCGGCAAAAGTTATCATAATTTAGCAAACAGTGCTGAAAATTGAAGATTTTCTGAAAATTTTGCGTTAGTCACCAAGCCAACAAATATCGTAACAATACCGCGAGATTTGTTTCTCATATCCACCAACGGACAATTGTATTCGAAATCTGATTCTTTCACAGACGATATTCGCCCTTTTCTGTCTGCATGTCTCTGTCTGTCTGTCACTCACTCTCACACACATACAAAAAGACCGTTTTAAGTTCGCCAATCAAACTTCACCCACGTTCTCGTTGCCTCTAACGATTCTGAATTCTAGAATGTCGTCTGTCGCTTATGTACACACAAACTCATAAATATCCATAAGCAATAGCCATATTACGGACTCAAACGTGCGCATTGCAAATGGCCGCTTACACGAGCAACAAGAGAAGCAGCGTAACCTTTTTGAATCAGGTAAGTGCGAACAACACAAGGATGCTATATGTTGTTTTAAATAAATCCTGGCAGCAGCATCCAACAAAACAGTAGTTTTGCGGCCACTTACATCCTATCACACAAGTAAGATGAGCAAGACATTCTAGGTACTGTTGGAGAAGTAAGGTCGAACTCATAAGCGACGTTCTCCAATGGACTCCTATTCAGGGACATAGCAGTATTGACTAACTAGCAAAATCTTACATTCATCTGCTCTGAGTAGATACAGGGTACCGTATAGAGGACCCATAAAGACAGATGGCTAATAGGGACGAATGGTGAGAGAGAGTCAAGGAAATCTATGCTGTCGGCACTCCTTGATAATGACAATCCTCTAAAACATGAACATGTTGAACGTCGTACTTTCAATGGTAGAATTAACATCATTTTAATAATTACAACAAAAAATCAATTAATCCCATATTATTTGCCACTCCGTAAATATTTTAGTCAGTTAGCTACAGCAAAAACTATTTATAGATAAATTTACATAAAAAGCAACAGGTGTATTTTGCAGACATTTATAGTAGATCTGATCGACATCCTAGATACACCGTGTTTGGGTCTATCAAATTGTACAGTTTAAATGCTTTAAACTTATGTATTACGTCTTCTTGTTAATTACTATCTTTGTAGTATCTGTTGTTTTTGAGTGGTCCCCCATAAACATATGGAGCAGGTTCATCGTTGCTTAACTTCATTGATCCAGCGTGGGGGGGGGGACTCGCATTTTCCGTGAGACTTGACTGTATGTCATATTGTCCATCTATTCGAATACAAACAACATGCTTTCAAGTTTCTCGAATTCTGTCTCCACTCATAAAACTGATAATTATTGCTATCTTAACGAAATCTTTTCGACAGACAAAGCTTTGTTGACAGATTTCTACAAAGACGAGTGAAAAGTTTTGCAATATTTTGGTAACGTGAGGCATAATTCAGCAGTGCCAAGATCGTGATGATGATCGTGCCACTGTGAGATGCCAAGCTAACTGGATACTCTCTGAACTCTACTGGTCAGATAGCTTAGAATACAGCCTTGGAAAGTACGGTTTTATGTCTACCTGAGTTTGCTTAATCACTGAAGTTCTTGCAACCCGAGCGAAATTTCTTCAACCATTTGGTTCCTGTACTGCCATCAACTGTACTTTCATCTTTCGCGCGACAAATATTTTTGGTTGCTTCCACGACGTTATGACCCAGTTTGAACTCGCAAAGGAGAGTTACCAAATTAAACTACGATGCAAGTTCATATGTGCTGCTTTCAACTCACACACGGTGTGAAGCAAGATACAAAGCATCAGCGTACTACCTAACCCGAGACTATCAACCAGAGCGGGTAATATTCCATATATTAAACTGGTTCGGTCATATGATATACGCGTCTTAAACTAGTACGTACGAAAGTATTGCAAAACTTTTGACTGTCTTTTGTATTTCATCATGTTCCTGGGTCGATATTTCCTGCATGATATCGATGAAAATTTATTCAAGATCTCTTCTGCAGAGACACGCTCTATACATCTGTTGGTGCCTGACTGGGCGACCACCTTGATTGTTGGTACGTGTGCATGATTTGATCAAACAAATTAGAATTAAATGATTGATGGGAAAGAACAAAAAAAAAAAAAAAAAAAAAAAGAAAAGAAAAAGAAAAAAAGAAAGAAAAAACAAAAACAAATAAAAAACAAGAACAAGAACAAAAAACAATGACATAAATAAAATTATTGTCTAATAAACATAAAATGTCTGCTTTAATAGAAATGGCTAATCAACAATC
>OY757929.1:34543728-34556228 GCA_963585895.1 Sepioteuthis lessoniana
GAGAGAGAGAGAGAGAGAGATTGTCAAAGAAATCCGTGCTGTTGGTACGTCTTGATGAGGATGATATATATATATATATATATATATATATATATATATATATGATAGAAATATGTGTGAAGTTGGATATATCAAACTCTTAACTCAAATTTACATGTGTGATATTTCATTCAGCTATATTTCGTCTTCACAAACTTCTTCAAAATTTATCCAACTTTTCACATATTCTTATCATGCTGTCAGATTTACTATGAATCTCTCTTTTCAACACACACACACACACACACACACACACACACACACACACACACACACACACACACATATATATATATATATATATATATATATACTTTAAAATGAATTGGTTCACAAGAGAATTTTTAGGTTATTAATTTTTCTCCAAAACGTGTTTCTGACGTGTTACGTCCTCTTCAGGAAGTAAATGGTTTGTTCTAGTGTTACCTTTGGTTTATATGGTGGCAACTGTTTTGATAAGGTTTTGATTCTTTTTAATTCGAGGATTTGAAAAATAGATAACTTAAAAAACAAATTTACTAGAGAACCTATTCATTTTCAAGTATTTACTTTTTACTATCATTATGGTCTTATGATAGTAAAAAGTAAATACTTGAAAATGAATAGGTTCTCTAGTAAATTTGTTTTTTAAGTTATCTATTTTTCAAATCCTCGAATTAAAAAGAATCAAAACCTTATCAAAACAGTTGCCACCATATAAACCAAAGGTAACACTAGAACAAACCATTTACTTCCTGAAGAGGACGTAACAGCAACAACAGCAACTATAAAAATTATATATATATATATATATATATATATATATATATATATATATACTCTGTTTCAGTGGATACATGACTAATTGAGTGTATTTAAAATTCAATGACCTTCATCACGCCATAATCGAATAAAAATTTCATCTGAAGTTCGATTATCACAAGGTCTGAAATCAGGAGACTATTTTTTTTCGGTTTGTAATCTTTTGAATTCAAGGGACAATTTCTTTTTGATTATGAGAAATATAACACAATATCATATTCATGGAATATTCACTTATGGAAAGTTCAGTGATGAATAAATTTATTCTATGCTGAAAGATAAACAGCCTGCTGCTGATTTGGAGTTCCATATTTAGCATCCAATTGTCGGCGAGAAAGTAAAATTTTAAAAAATATAAAGAAAGAAAATATAGAAAGCAGCATAAAATTGAAGAAGTCAAAATTTAAAAATTAAAAAAAAAAAAATGATGAAGATTTTCAAATTTTTATACATTTTTGTAAAAATCAGATAAATTTTTTTTATTGTGTTCGTATATCTTTTTAATTTTTTTTCTCAGCTTCGTTATGTTTTTTATGAGAAAATATTTATTTATTTTTTACTGCTGAGCATTATATGACATAGGAATCTTAATACATATTTAAAATGCAGTCCATAAAATTTGTTGTTAGATTAATACGAAGTGTCGAGTATGACTCAAGACTTGAAGCAGAATCAAAATAGACAATATGCGAGGCAAATAAGATTTCGCTCTGAAAATAAAAACATGGCTGCCATCTTTACATTTAATTCTCTCTCTTAAAAAAGTGGAAAAACAGAAAAAAAAACAAACTCTTTTCATTCTATTCTGGTCTTCTAGCCACGAAATTTAGTATCTGACAATGTTCGTACAATTTTTGCACTTCATCAAACATTTTTTTTCATTTCAGAAAAAAATAGACGAATAGCTTCTTTTTTTTTCTTTTTTTTTTTTTTTTAATGCTACAAGGTTTAAAGATACATCTACGTTAGAGCACCGCCATTTTTTGTTTTGTGGAAATTTTTTCTTCATTTTTTTTTCTTTTGTTACTTAGAATTAGATTAATTCTTATATTAGATTTTCGCCATTTTTTTCTTTAAGGAATGTCTTACTTGGCTAAGACTTACTGATAATCATAACAATGGCATTTTACAAAAATTAATCATTATTGATTATGATTAAATGCAGGAAGAAAAATGAACGAGAATTAAAACTGATTATCTTATATAATTAACCATTCCAGATTCATTCTAATTACTCGTACTAATAACATCCTTAAAAGAACTTTGATTAATGATTAGGATAACTACAATATTAATGAATGTTCAACAATTATTAATTAGTCATTTGCGACATGAATTTAGAGTCATTCCTGAAAGTAATGATATTGCAAATAATAATAATAATAATAATAATAATAATAATAATAGAAATTTAGTAAGAATTACATTATAACTGTTCACACTTTGCCAAACTTAGCATAAAGTCAAATGGGCGGAGGGTGAGATAGGAAGATTGTGTTGAGTTAATCTTCCAAGGGGAAATCGTCTATCAGCCTTTAAAATCCACATTTGAAATCTCAGCCTTTATCGGAGTTCGAGCCTACTAACAATATTAAGAAATATACAACTACTTCAGTCACCAAACAGGTACAAGTGTAGTCCATTTCAAAACCTTTTGAAAACAATAACAATTACTAATATTATTATTAAAAGTCATAATGATTTTTTACTTAGTTATATTTTTCATCAATGAACTCAATCAGTATCAAGTGGTGCCACTAAAGCATCTGATCTACTACTGTATCCGTAGTAAACGGAGTACTGTAATGTACAGTCTACCGAGATCTCATTTTACTGGAACATATTTGCCAGTGAAAACATTCCATTTGCTGAAAAGTGATGGGAGGCAACAGATTTGTTTATGAAATTTTCAAATGATATACAAAATATTGTTAAAGGATTGGAATATATATCATTTATATATATATATATATAATTTATCAAGGATGTTTTGGTTGGTTGGTGGGCTGGTTTTACAGCATATCCTCCCTTGTTGGGTTATTTATGCGAAATCTGATTTGACAAATATCGTCTCAAATACGGTTCAAAAATTTATCTTCACAATCATTTTAAACAGGTAAATATCTGATCCTTTGTTGCAACATGAATATTTTAAGAGTGAATGTTTCAATAGAGTTAAAGTGTATTAATAGCATTCAAAATCATTTGAAACGTTATATCAAATATTTGACAGATAAATGAAAGCCTAACAGTTACAACTGTTCTGAGCCACAGTGGATCTGGGAGGAATGCCAACGAATAAGAAATTCCACACCCCTGAAACCACCAGAACCGGATGCATTTTAATGTCGTATCCAGGATATCGTTCGGATGTGATTCTAACTGTACTTCATTGATAATCATTTTGTAGCACCATTGTTTTGTTTATATAATAAGGATAGTCATTAATGAATTATTCAGTAATGAAAATATCACAGGTATATGTTGAATAACATTTAATAATTTATCAATATTAAAAAGTATATGACACTAAGTGTTTATGCTATCATTAAACTATTATCTAATATACTCACATGTTTATTAATTTTATAATCATTAACAAATTGATTCACATCAAATTTGTTTTTATTATGCTGTAATGCAAATCTGTTGGTAGACCTCATGCCGTAGTGGTACTAGTCAAATTTCAAAGTATATTCATTAATTATTAGTTATTTGATAAGTACTAATGAATAAAGAATATTTGTCAGGGTTTTACTATCTATAAAAAAAGTTCGTGAATATATTAAAAGTATTTGAACTTATGAAATCTTGACTGTTTCACAAAATAGTTTCACTTAAAAAGCATTTTATTAAAATCTACCCGAATCAGATATAGGAATTTCAGATAGAAAAGACAACGCAACCAACTGTACTGCTGAATACTACTAAGGTTCTAACGTTATATATATATATATATATATATATATATATATATATATATATATATATACTTTCAAGTAGTCTATTAGGGAGTGGGGTCACACATGATTTCTCTCGATAAAATTTGACAGATAAAAATGTATATTCACGATGATTGTTTTTTTTTTTTTCGTTTTTAATAGCATATTAACCTTTGTGTTATGCCAAAGCCATCCTTGTAGAAGAACAGCAGTAGTACTCCTTAACCCATAGCTGGGAGGATAAAGGAGTTCATACCTTTTTCATGGGTATTTGTCCTAAAGTGAACGTAATAGTGCGACTGGAGTTCGAACTCACTATGATATCGCAGTTCTGAACGTTAGCCACTACGTCACGGCAAATCCTCTCATGATAATGATGTTAAGTTTTAATTGTTTAAATATACATTCAATTGTTTTATGTTATTTTATTGTTTTATATCATTTACACCAATAACGATAACAAATACGTTTGTAGGAATTACAATAACTTGAAAAAGTTGTTAAAGTAAAAATTTACAGTTTTACAGATTATTTTTTCGAAAAATGCTTTTAACAACATAAAGGACAATTTTCGAAAGTTAGGCCGACATTTAGCTTCTCGAAAAAATGTTTCAAATATCAAAACTACAACTGCTAATTCCGAAATGAATTCTACTAGCAGCACAAAAAACACTCGAATTTCACTAAACTCTCTAGTAGACAACTGCTTTCTGGAGGCCGGAGACTTACAGTAATAGTTGTCATAGTGATGAATCAGAGTTTGAACATTAAGTCATACGACTGTCCAATTAAGCGCTCTACCATTGAGCTATCTTCTTGGGCAGTTGCACTAGCCAAAACAATGGGATGATAAGTTGAACCATTAGTCAAAATAAGGATAATCTTTTTTTGTTTTTCTTAGAAAACAAAAGGAGATTATTGTGTCATCAATGACGTCATTAAAATTGTCTGTGTTGTCACATTCATTTTAGTTGACTCATTTTTGTGATATTCTTTCCAAACTATAATGGCTGGTCAGTATCTTACACCATGTCAAAAAAATAACTTAGTTTATCTTTAATCGGTTTGGTTTCTTTGTTTACTGGCATATCAACCTTCTTGGGTTATTTAAAGCTAAAGCCATCCTTGTAGAAGAACACGAGTAATACTATTGAACTCATAGTTTGGGGGAATAACGGGGTTTATACCTTTCCCAAGGATATTTATTAGTCCAAAATTGAAAATGATAGCGTGACTAAAGTTCGAACATGCTTCGAGATCGAAGTCCAGCACTTTAACCACGGGGAGTCCTCCAATTTATCTTAAATTCATACATTTTTCGGATGATTGTCTTTATACTTGTTTTTGCCGATACATTTTCGACTTTACTCGAATATCTGAAGTTGTGATATGAAGTATTTTCGTTATCCCATGTATTTCTGAATGTCTATAGTCTTCATGTCTATTAAGGTTTCATTTCATACATTCTTCGACTCTTCTGTGTTTATGTTGCATGCGAGCATTTTTTGAAAGATACTCCTTTTCAGTAAACTAAGATAATTTTTTCTGCCTAATATTCCATTGTTGTTACTCTGGAAAGTTGAGGAGACGAAGAAAATGTCTGAGAGGCAAAGAACATGATTCTTACTTGATCTCTGTCAGAAAAGAAGAGACAAAGACGTTGTTACAAAACCCAACTCACATTAATTCTGAATGTTATAAGTTCTTTTTAGACTGGTCTAAAAATCGGAAAGTTCTTTTTAGACTGGTATCATAAACAGAACGTTTTTGGACTGGTTGTCAAACAAATAGGACGTTTATTTTAGACCGGTCTCATAAACAGGACGTTGTTTTTCGACGGTTGTCATAAACAAGACGTTCCTTATAGACCGGTCTCATAATCTGGAAGTTCTTTCTCGACTGGTCTTATAAATATGACGTTCATTTTAGATTTTTCTCAAAATCGGAAAGTTTTTTTTAGACGGGTCTCATAAACAGGACATTCTTCTTAGTCTGATCTAATAAACAGGACGTTCTTATCAGAGCTGTCTCACAACCAGGAACTTTTTTATATTGGTGTCATAGCAGGACGTTCCTTGTAGACCGGTCTTATAGACAGGACGTTGTTTTTAGACTGGTCTCATAACCAGGACGTTCATTTTAGACCAGTAACATAATCTGGAAGTTTCTTTTAGACCGGTCTCATAAACAGGAAGTTATGTGGTTATTTCTATTCAGTCGCTGGAGGAAATACTTATTCTATTATAAATGAAGGTACTTGGTCTCGCTTGAGTCCCAAAATACAGATTTGTTTTCCTTAGTGTCTAAAACTCAACTCCTTACATTTTTAAAATTTGGTTTAGTTTGTTTGTTAAATGACATATCAACCTTCACGGGTTATTTAATGCCGAAACTATCCCAGTAGAAAAATTTTAACCCATGGTTCAGGGGATAAAAGAGTTAACACCTTTCCAAGTGTTCTTCCGAAAGTGAACATCATAGCGTGACTAGAGTTCGAACTCGCTAAGATGTCGGAGGCCACTACTTTAGCCACTAAGCCACAGGGACTCATCTAACGTTTAAAAAAAATCTAACTCTTAATTCGCACGTGATTGTCCACAGCCAATTAAAAGGAAACTCAGAGAATTTTCTCATGACTGCGTATTTGAACTTTGATCCACCATGTGTCAATTGTAGATTGGTGGAGGCATTGACCCGGAAAACTATCGAGTAACACTACTAAACAACTTCAAAAGACTTTTGGATGCAACATATATCTGAAGAATAAAAAAAAAAAAATACAAAAATTTTGGTTAAAAATAACAAAGATCATGTCAGTTGTCTGAAAAATTGTTCAGAATAATTTTCAAATTTATTAAAGACCTTGAAATGATAAAGGAAGACAGAAGAATGTATTGGCCGAAATGTGTTATGAACAAAAATACATAGGATAATCGAAATCTAGGCAATAATTTTATCCAATTTGTTTTTATAATCCCAGTTGATCTGGTTTTATTTTGAGGCGAACCTTCACAGCCGCCTTTATTGAAAGCAAAATATAAGTTTGATTTGATAGTTTTGAAGAATAGTCACTAGAATCGAAATTGTAAATCACAAATTGAGTTTTAAGTTTCCTTGCCTACCCCTCTCCAAATCTCTCTCAATCAAGAGAACTTAAACATTGCATGTAGTTAAAGGATGGTCAAGAATATTTGATTTCACACACCACGTCCTTGTCGAGACAATCTGCCCGCTGTCGTGAACACCGTTTTTGAGATTATTCTTTTTTTAACCTCAAAGATTTTGACCTGTCTGTCTGCCATTCAGCATGAGTAAAAACTACTTACTGGGACCGAATAGTCGTGACTGTCTACCAAAATCAATCTATGATATCGCCAGGAAAAGAGAAAGTATATGTTTTCCTCCAAAAATCCATTTTCACTCAAAACTCAAACCTGTGAAGTAATCCTATTTCGCGCCTATTTTAAACATTCATGCACAGGATCTAATTAGGATGACTTGTGTATGCGTGTGTGTGTGTGTGTATGCGTGCGTGAGTGTTTACGCATGTGTGTGTGAGTGTTGGGATTAGCTTCAGGGTGTTTATTAACCGTTGCCAAGGCACCAGAATGTACGAACTTGATTCGGGAATTTGAGCTATTTGCCCGCTTGAATAAAATTCAATATTTGTTCAAAGTCCCCAAAACTGTTCATGAATTACTTAAAAAAGACTAAATCAAGACTATAAATAATAAAATTACAATTTCGATAAAAAAAGAAGACATCTAAAAATTGCGGTCATACGAGAAACCACATTTCTTATTTTTTGTATTCTATTTGTTTTGACATGTGACAACAATGGCAATTATAACGACAGTTCATTAGACGTTGCTTTTCTTTTGCGACTGATATTTAAATCTATAAAAGATAATTTGTATTATGAAAAACAAAATAGAGTAACTATTGATGATGCTGGGTCATCAAAAAATATATTCCTCATGTAAACATGTAAATCCGATTATTTTTTGAGCGTTTTGGCATTTTTCATTACATCTAAACGCATAAATATAGATGGAAAATAAAAGGGATTAACTTGTGGTGAAATGAGAAAAAATATCATTCGAAAATATAAATTAGAAAGATGTTGAGCAATATGATTGAGTAAGAGAGAAAAATGATTTGCAATTTCAATTTAAAGTTGTAAAATTAATTTAAAGAAAAATTCATTAGTAAAAATCAGAAAAAGAATTCTCGAAAAAGAATTTTCGTCAATAGATCACATGATCTGATAAGTACATTTCACAGTATAACAAGCTCCCTTAGAATATCTTCAATTTCCTTTCTGACTCGTACTTCAAAACGAGGCTTGTTTTGACGATGAAGGGATAAAACTGCCCCCCCCCCCCAAAAAAAACACCAAAACAAAACAAAAAAACAAAAACAGTTGAACGAATTAATTTTTGTTCCATTCAGCTAACAGAAGTTAGTATGATCGATGAATGTGGATTGCGAATGATTGAAAAATGTATATGGTGTGGATGCTGGTCCAAGAAAGTGATAAAAGCACGCTGATAAGGAGTAGTAGGGCGGAAGGGCACAGTTTCGAAGCTAGGGCGTCCATGGTAAGGCACCGTTTATATGTAAATCCTTTGACATAGACACATTTGTGGCTCGAATCACAGCAATCAACTGAACTCATGCAATCTCTCCAAATCGGCGAACAACAATTAAAGGTCCGTTCACAGCATTCCAATCCTTCTAAGCAATGGTAGTTGAAAACACATGGTTTATGTAACATACTCGGCGTGCAACGGTGATTGGTACCTTCGTGTTTTTGTAAGCATCGACCACTACAGCATTCAGAATCGGATTTGCAGCCGTCGTTGGAAAACTTGCAACGGAAGCCTGTTACAAAATGAAAAAAGAAAACAAAAAAGTAAAATTAGAATCAATAAAAAAGATTTATTTGTGACGCATAAAAAATGACTAATATTAAACAGATGTACAGACAAATTCACTAATTGAATTATTGAATGAATTACGTAATGCCAAATTTTTCTACGCATCAAATAAGGAAGTAATTGTCCTTACATTTGTAACAATTCCATCACTAATTATTAAAAAAAAAATGAACTGGTATTTGTCCCAATTCTATCCCTAATTATAACTGATACAACTCCTCGGCATAGCTGCTTGAGAACAGGAAGAAAAGCTAATGATCAAACATTTATCACAACTCCGTCTCTAATTACACATGTTCTCAGTATTGGATTTCTAAAGCATTTATAAATATGGCTTGAAGAAAAAAAAGGGGTTTGGTTTGGTTTAGTTTTGTGGCATATCAACCATTGTAGGTTATTCAATGCCAAATACTCTTTATACAGATATAATAAATATATGATTTATAAATACATTTTGTAGATAACATTTTTAAACGAGACTGAGCTCATTTTCTTTTGCACACAATTAAACGATTTCACTTATTTCTAGCTAATACAAATAAGTCTATTTATAATTAATTATTGTTTATACACAGTTAAATGCTTTCAAGTATTGCTATTTAACACTGACAATTCAATTAAACATTAGTCATATGTTTACCTTCAGTTAAATGATCAAACTTGTATTTCAAACAATTCACTTTAACACAAGTAATTTGTTTTTACACAGTTTGAATATCAAACTTCTATTTGACCCATAGGTAGGACCTTATCAGGTGCTATCACTCAAGGCCGGAGTGGACCTAGGAGCAATGCCAATGAAGGGTAATCTGCATTCCCCAACTGGAGCCTCACTATCAGAGTGTTTTGTGTCATATCCAGGACACTCGTTAGCGGGGCGTCTTACCCATCTGCAGAGATGGAGTCGGTGTATTCTACAGCACTAACCGACTTGGCAGGAAGAAAAAAAGTATTTTGATAGATTTACCAAACTACAATAAACTTTGAAAGAATTTTTAAAGTTCAAGAAAGTAAAATGTACTTTAAAATCATGAAGAGCAGCAATGAAGAATCTTAGACGCCTTATAAAATAATGAAAAAATAAAGCAAAACTTAAAAAGAAAACTTGCGCATTTTGTATTTTTTGGTTTGGTTTCTTTGTTTAATGGCACATCAACCTTTGTAGATTATTTAATGCCAAAGCTATTCTCCAAGAAGAACAGTAGTTGTACTATTTAACCCATAGCTGGGAGGATAAGGGGGTTCATACCTTTTCCAAGGGTATTAGCCCGAAAGTGAACGTAATATCACGACTGGAGTACGAACTCGCGTGCTATGTGAAATGCAGTCAGCCTCGACCAGGATTTGAACTCGTGTCTATTTCCAACGACGATAACCATTACACCGCGAGCACCTTGACTCATGTATAGTGGTTGCAAAAAGTACTTGATTCCATTGACATTCCTCTTCAGGAGCGACTAAGACGCTTGGCAATAAACGAGGCAATCGTAGTTGAGGCCCTCTTTGAACTGTTCTCAAAAACTTAGGCTCAATGTACTTGAGATTAGAAGGAGTATAGAAACCATTCAGACTATAGCATTACTAAAATCAGCTAGAGTAATCGAGACATGAGCAGATTTGCTGTCACTCCTGCAGAAAACTGTTTCAGCTGCTGTAAAAAAACCCTCAAATAATAATAATAATGAAAAAAATGTGGTACCTTAAAACTACCTTAGTGTCCGTAATAGTGGAAGCTCTGGGTATAATTATGAAAAAGACGGACAAACATATAAAAAAAGATATCTGGCAGTCCAAGTCGATATGAAATACAAAAAAAAAAAAAAAAAATGCACTTTGTGGAACTCCTCGTCTCCTAAAGAGAGTATTATCAATTTGACAGAAAAAATATCCCTCCAAAAGAGGCATCAAAAGCATAAATGCATAGAATACATATAATCCCTTGCTTCCCACAGCCAAGGCCTTAGGTAAAGACCTGCTAAAGGATAGTAAGAAACTGAAAGTAAAACTGAAAACTATGCACAACCCAGCACCTGTTCGAGAAAATGACACGCATAAACTCCTATGGGACTTTAACATACAAACGGATCACTTGATCCCGGCCAGAACACCAGACCCCATAAAAATCAACGAAAAAAAAAAAAAGAGAATTTGCAAAATTGTCGACTTTGCTATCCCGGCGAACCTCAGAATAATTCTGAAGGAATGTGAAAAGAAAGATAAGTACCTCGACCTTGCTAGAGAATTGAAAAAGCTGTGGAACATGAAAGTAACGATTGTGCCAATTGTGATTGGTGCGTTAGGCACAATAACTAAAGGATTATTAAAAGGCCTGGAAGACTTGGATATTGGCGGACGGGTAGAGACTACCCAAACGACAGCATTGCTAAGAACGGCCAGAATCCCGAGAAGAGTTCTGGAGACTTGAGGAGACTTGCTGTTACTCAAACTCCAGTGAAAAACCATCTGCTAACACTGATGTGAAAAACTCTAAAGGAGTAAATAATAATATTAACAACGACTAGGTGGGAAAGGTGATCCATTGGGAATTGTGCAAGAAGTTTGAAATTGACCATACGAACAAATGGTATATGTATAACAGAGAATCCGTCCTAGAAAATGAGACGCACAAAATTCTCTGGAGTTTTGTGATACAAGTGGATCATCTAATTTCGGCTAGACGGCCTTATCTAGAGATAGACAAAAAAAAAAAAAAAAGAGTACGTGCCAAATAGTGGACTTTGCCGTTTCGGCTGACCATAGGATAAATCTGAAGGAAGGCAAAAAGAGCGACAAATACCTAGACCTTGCTAGGGTACAGAAAAAAACTGTGGAACATGGAAGTGACGATGATACCAAATGTAATTGGTGTGCTCGGTACAGTTCCCAAATGATTAGTACAGGGATTGGAGGACTTGAAAATAAGAGGACGAGTGGAGACCATAAAAACTACAGCATTGTTGAGATCGGGTAGATTATTGAGGAGAGTCCTGAAGTCTTAAGGAGACTTGCTGTCACTCAGACTCCAGTGAATGACCATCAACTAACGCTGATGTGAAAAACTCTCAAGGAGTAAATAACAATGATAATAATATTTTCCCCAAAACTCTCTTGAATGAATTCAATATAATAAAGACTTTTTTTTTCATCACCTCAAAAAATAAAATCTCAGTGACTTTTCATCCAGCGAAACTACAAAATGTCCGTTCTATTTTCAACGTCCGTTCACCTAATCTAAATTAGACGGGCCTAAAACAGGAGCGAGTATTTAATTAGTAATTGATTTAATTACGAGACAAGAAAAGTACGTAAAAAACAGCAAAAAAAAGCAACAACAACAAAAAACAAAACAAAAAAACACAAACAAACAAATGAATAAATAAATAAAAATAAAAGCAAAAACAAATTGGAACTGAAAGAAAATTTCCATTGGAAAAAGGAAAAATGGGCGTTAATGAGCGTCTATTTTTGATTAGGTGAACGGACGTTGAAAATGAAACAGACAATTTTTAGTGTCACTATAAAACAAATTGTGTCAAATTTAATAACTCATGACACACACATCCGGTAGCTCTCTCTCTCTCTCTCTCTCTCTCTCACACACACACACACATCCATATACGTACACACATACACATTGTACTGTCGGTGAGGCTTGGAAATGCTGATTTTATCTTCAGTATAGTTGTAAGATTTGAGCGTAAAATTCTCCAAAATCGTTTACAAATGAATCTGAAAGAGAAACTTCGACTGGTTCCTCGTAGCCAAGTGGCTGACGAGC